>SJXQ01009601.1:0-41569 GCA_006408695.1 Aepyceros melampus | reverse complement strand
TTTTTATATAGTTCTTCTATGTATCCTTGCCACCTCTTCTTAATATCTTTTGCTTCTGTTAGGTCCATACCATTTCTATCCTTTATTGTGCTCATCTTTGCATGAAATATTCCCTTGGCATCTGTAATCTTCTTAAAGACATCTCTAGTCTTTCCCATTCTATTGCTTTCCTCTATTTCTTTGCATTGTTCACTGAGGAAGGCTTTCTTATCTCTCCTTGCTATTCTTTGAAACTCTTCACTCCGATGAGTATATCTTTCCTTTTCTCCTTTGTCTTAGTTTCTCTTCTTTTCTCAGCTCTTTGTAAGGTCTCCTGAGACAACCATTTAGCCTTTTTGAATTTCTTTTTTGTGAGGATCATCTTGAACACTGACTCCTGTGCAATGTCACAAACTTTCATTCATAGTTCTTCAGGCACTGTTTGGGTTTGTCATAACTTCTCTTCCAAGTAGGAAGTAACTTTTAGTTTCATGGCTGCAGTTCCCCCTTCACAGTGATTTTGGAGCCCAAGAAAATAAAATCTGTCTCTATTTACACTTCTTTCCCTTCTATTTCCCATGAAGTAATTTGACCAGATGAAATGATTTTGGCTTTCTGAATATTGAGTTCTAAGCCAGCTTTTTTAGTCTCCTCTTTCACCCTCATCAAGAGGTTCCTGTTTACTTCCTGCCGTTAGAGTAATATCATCTGAGGTTATTGATATTTCTCCTGGAAAACTTGGTTAAAGCTTGTGATTCATCCAGCCTGGCTTTTCACATGATCTACTCTGTATGTAAGTTAAATAAGAAGGGAATATTAAATACAACCTTGAAGTTCCACTTTCCGAATTTTGAAACAGCTTGTTATTTCATGTCAGATTTTAATTGTTGTTTCTTGACTCACATACAGGTTTCTCAGGGACAAATAAGAAAATTTTGTTGTTATTTTTTGATATTTGTTTTGGATTTACTGTACAAATTCCACTCTTTTTCCCCTTAGAATTTTATATCTAGGATAGTAAATCTGTATATATATATATATATATATATATAATATAATTTAACTATTTTGTCATATACAAATATGGAAAATATTTTGTCAGTCTCTGCATGAAGACTAGTCAATTTCTAAACAAGGGGAGGGACCACTCCTCAATAAATGTATCATAATTCATACTTACCTATCTGGTTAAAGAATGTAGAGATAAAAATTGAAGGCAAATGTAAAGTCTTTAAAGTCTTTAGCTCTTTTTTTTATTACATTATGCCAATCAACCTCTGCTCATTGTATCCTGACATGTAAGAACCTAAAACTCTGTACTGGTATTCTCAATTGACTGTTCATGATTTTATGATATTCAATTATGTATCATAATTGAGTTCTTGATGGGGGATCATCTTATGAAATTTTATGTTTACCAACAAGTTTATATGCATTTGTGTTAATTTTCTAAGGCTGCTATAAAAAATACCACAGCTGAGGTGACTTAAAACAACAAGATTATATTGTCTCATAATTATGGACTGCAGAAGTCTGAAATAAAAATGTTGGCAGGGTTGGTAACTACACAGGGGCTCAGATAGAGAATCTGTTCAGACCTTTTCCTTAGACTCTGACAGTTGTTGGCACACCTTAATGTTCCTTGACCTGTGGCCATATAACTCTAATCTCCTCCTTTATCTTTGCTTTTTTTTCTGTTCTTATAAGGACATTAGCATGTTGGATTAGGGTTCACCCTATTCCAGAATGAAAGTGAAAGTGTGTTAATAGCTCAGTAGGTCTGACCCTCTGTGATCCCATGGACTATAGCCCTCCAGGCTCCTTGGTACATGGAATTCTCCAGGCAAGAGTCCTGGAGTGGGTAGCCATTTCCATCTCCAGGAGATCTTCCCAACCCAGGGATTGAACCCATGTCTTCTGCACTGCATGTGGATTCATTGCTGTCTGAGCCACCAGGGAAGCCCTATCCCAGAATGACCTCACTGCAATAGAATTATATTTATGAATCATCCTATTTTAAAATAGGATCACATTGACATGACACAATTTAATCATTAATCCAAAAACCATGCCTTCCTGATGCAAAATACATTCAACCTATCTCAATATCTCCCAAAGTTTTAACACATTACAGCATAAAACTACAAAAATTCATATACACATGATTAACTCAAAATATCCTGAATATCATTTTCAACATCATCTAAATAAGATATGGGTTCCAGTTCCAGTTTTTTAAGGAATCTCCACACTGTTCTCCATATACCCAGCAACCCCAGTGCTGGGCATTCACACTGAGGAAACAAGAATTGATTGAAAGAGACATGTCTACCCCAATGTTTATTGCAGCACTGTTTACAATAGCCAGGACATGGAAGCAACCTAGATGTCTATTGGTAGATCAATGGATAAGAAAACTGTGATACATATACACAATAGAATATTACTCAGCTATTAAAAAGAATGCATTTAAATCAGTTCTAATGAGGTAGATGAAATGGGAACCTATTATACAGTGTGAAGTAGGTCAGAAAGAAAAACATCTATATAGCATATTAACACATACGTATGGAATTTAGAAAGATGATGATGATGATCCTAAATGTGAGATAGCAAAAGAGACATAGACGTAAAGAACAGACTTTTGGATTCTGTGGGAGAAGGTGAGGGTGAGATGATTTGAGAGAAAACATTAAAACATGCATATTACCATATGTGAAACAGATTGCCAGTTCAGGTTTATTTCATGAGACAGTGTGCTAAGGGCCAGCTCCCCAGGATGACCCTGAGGGATGGGGTGGGGAGGGAGGTGGGAGGGGGTTCAGGATGGGGAACACATGTACACCCGTTGATTGATTTATGTCAATGTATGGCAAAAACCACTACAATATTTTAAAGTAATTAGCCTCCAATTAAAATAAATTAAAAAAAAAATATGGGTGAGACTGAGTATTTTCAAACTGAGACAAATTTCTCTGCATCTGTGAAACTATGAAACTTAGAAAACAAGTAATTTGCTTCTAAAATACAATATTGCCTAGGCAAACATTAGGCATTTCATTCCAGAATGGAGAAGTTAAGAGGGAAAAAAAAAAAGAGTAAAACAGATTTCCAATCCAAAGTGAGTTGAAATTCAGAATTCAGCAGGGAAAATTGCATTAGAACTTAAGGCCTGAGACAAAGCTAGGTGACTTTATGTTCTGTGCTATGGCCAGAATGGGGAGCAGCCTCAACTCCTCAGCTCTTGGTGATGACCCTGTAATTGGTAACAATAGTGACTCTGTTGGTTTCTGACCCTCTCTCAAAGTCATCCTTTCCTTTTCTTGAAGGATACCACACGTTTACAGCTGAATATAGTCAGTCTTTCATAGCCACAGTTCATTAGCAGGTTCATCCACTTGTGGAACAAAATATATTTTAAAAACATTCCAGAAATTTCCAAAAGCAAAACTTGAATTTGCTGCATATGGCAACTAGCTATTTATAATCAAGTATCAAAGTGGATTAAATTATAATGTGAACAGTAAAATTGGACTGACATGAGTAACAAACAGATAAACTAGAAATTTCCCACTGACAATTTTACTTTACATAATAAAACATGTTAAATATAAAATACTTTCCATAATTACATGAAAACTAACACTGTGTACTATATGTTCAATGAAGTAGCAAAATATGAAGGTCTTCTTATGGCCAGGTAACTACTCTAGAGAGTACAGTACAAAATCATCATAATAAGAAAAATTGCATAGCAATCACTGGGAATATATGAAGAAATGGTGAGAATATATCTGCTTGATAATAGACAACCATATTGGATGATAAAAAGTCCTTTTAAGAAGAAGATGCTCTAACCAGCATACAAGATGTCCCACAATGAGCCCTGCTTCCTGATTCTCATACCTTCTTGTCTCTCACATCATGTCAAGGTGTGTCTGAGGGTTCCCAGTGGAAGCAATGTATGTTACACATGAAGAAACTGAGGTATGGGGAGGTTGAATGTGTTACCTACAATCTACGCATTGATTGGAGAAAATATATGATAATCTTTCTCCAGAAACTAAGCTCTAAATCACTATGATATCATCTGAAAACAAAAGCATTCATATTTTATAAATGTTGAATATAAGAGAAAGACCAATTTCACTAGTTTATTAAACTGAACCTTATCATGATTGTTAAAAAGCTTTTGCTTTGGTCATTGCAACCACCGAGTTGTTAAATTTCAATGTACCCATATCTCTGAAAATGAATATCTCAGAAAATATACATATATCTCAGAAAAATTAACTTTAAACTTGAATAGAACAATTTTCTTATTGGCTTCTTTTAATATGGTCCATTAATGATAAATTGTTAAATTAACTTTGTGTTAAATTATAAAAATTATTAGTATGTTTGTGTTTAGGAAAAATTCAGAATAAATACAGATAAATTAAATCCTAACAAATTGGTACTATTCACAGACTAGCTCACACAATCTATCATTTCATTCAAAATCATGCTGGCCATCATAATCAGCTTCAAGTTTGAGTTGTTACAGTAATGGTTATATTAAAGATGTCACTATTGCTTTCAAATAGTAGAGACAAATTTATTAACTGGAAAATGTCAACAGTGAAAAACTGATGGTATGAATATTGGGAGAACAGGGATGTAAAAATTATTTTCAAGAAATCATATGTAGGTAATGAAAGTCATAATATAAACATGGAAGCAGAGTGCTTATCTTCAGAAAATAATTTACATAAGCTCTGATAATATTTGTAAGTTGCTGAAGTATTTAACGTTTGTAGTAAATCAGTTTTAAAAAATATGAATCAAATTTTGTATGAAGTATCACAGAATAAGTAAATGGAAATAGTGTGTCTTGATGGCTTGAGTTTATATGAATGTATGCTTTAAAGTACAATATTCATACAGATCTATTGTAAAACTAATTATTGTTACTACAGAACTAAAGCTATCTTTGAATAAAGATGTATCTTTATTATATTGTTACATTTTGACCCAAAGGTCATGTCATAAATTAAAGCTGAAATTAGTTCAGCAGGGTCCCATTACTTTTTCTTAGCATGAAACTTTAATAATATGACTTAGATTGACCTTCTTCCTCTATTGTTTCAAGATATCTTGTAATATTCCTCCTTGGTATTATCTTTTTCTCATCAGCATGTACTTTTCCCCCTCAAACTATGCATTTTAGCTTCAATTGCACCTTATTCAGCTTGCCATCTGTTGAACATTTGGATTTCAGCTGCAAATGCTGGCATAACTATTCTGTAGGGAAATTTTGCCAAATGACCATTCTTTCTCCAGTCATTCCTAAGACCACTGTCATATGCAGGTGTTCTTACTTTCCAGAAAATAAGTTTACTATATTTGGAAAATAATGCTTTCAATAAACAAGTAAGATGATAATTAAAAATATTTACTAAATCATTCCATGTACAAATTATGTGTTGAAACTAATATAATTGCTGTTTTTGTCTGTTCTAACTGAAATCAAAAATACAATATTCAGAAAAACAATACAAATAAAATTCCCTAAAACATCAGTTTTGGCAGGACAGCTAGTAATTTTCATGCATAAAACGTTTGGACTCATTTTCTGCTGTAAAAAAAAAAATTACATAAGATTTTTTTCTCTTTCCCAATTATACCTTTTAGTGAGGGGCTTTCCAGGTGGTCCTAGTGGTAAAGAACATGTCTGCCAATGCAGGAAATGTAAGAGATACAGGTTCAATCCCTGAGTAAGGAAGATTTCCTGGAGGAAGGTATGGCAGACCATTCTAGTATTCTTGTCTGTAGAATCTCACAGATTGAGGAGCATAGTGAGTTATAGTCTATAGGGTCACAAAGAGTCATGACTGAAGCGACATATCACACAAGTACACATATTTTAGTGCAGGTGAAAAAAAAAGTACATTGAGCTATTGAAGAAATACCTACCACTTATGACTATTTGATTAATAGAAATGTCTTTTAAAGTACAATTATGTAGTTTGTTTTGATTTATTTCAGAAAATAATCTGGAGCTATATTTACTGCTACAAAAAGTGAGTATATTTTAGTGGAGGTGGAAAAATGTACATTCTAGCTAGTATTTGAAAAAGAATGCTTACTGTTTATGATTATCTGATTAATAGAAATGTCTTTAAAATACAGTTATGTAGTTTGTTTTGATTTATTTCAGAAAATAATCTGGAGCTCCGTTTACTGCTACAAAAAGTGAAACTTATAAGTAAATAGAAGTCAGTCAGTATTCAGAAGCATAAAAACCTCTCTGAGTCATTCACAATAATTTTTGTTCATATTTGATAAAAGTTAAAATAATTTAATCAGTGCAGCTTTATTAATATATGTATTCTATTTTCATTCCATATTGTTATTTAATAATCCAAATCTAAAGTGAAAGTGAAAGTCACTCTGCCATGTCCGACTCTGTGACCCCATGAAGGTTAAGAGTCCATGGAATTCTCCAGTCCAGAATACTGAAGAAGGTAGCCGTTCCCTTCTCCAGGGGAGATCTTCCAATCCCAAGGATTAATCCAGGTCTCCCACATTGCAGGTACATCCTTTACCAGCTGAGCCACCAGGGAGTTTTGTTGTGAAAATGTCAATTTATATGTCACTCTTTTCTAAACATGTAAGTCTGCATATAATTAGTATACTAAATTTTATTTAAAAACTTCCTAATAGATTTAATAAATCCAAAGTGTGTAGTAGAATTTATGGAACTAAATTTTTCTTTGTATCAGTAGCCTAAAATATAACTGCTGCTTCTGCTTTTTGTTCCTGTCTGTTCCATGTTATATTAGCCATCAATATGGTGTTCATGGAGAAAAAGCACTAGGTCGGAGGTGAATTCTATCAACCTGAGAAGTCAAAAAAAAATTATGAAAATAAATTTTACATAAATTTTAAATAATAGATTCTAATTTTAAATCGAAATAGATCCTTCCAGGCAACAGCCTGCTGTCACACAGAAATGATAAATAATTGAGAACTTGTTTTATCATTGTCCTAAGTATGCTTCATCCACTAAGAGAAAACTTGATTACCACACAATTAGTACTGAGGCATTCTGAGTGGAAAGTGTACACTGTACAAAAAATATCTTTTATTTTTCTCCAGAAAAATAAAATTTCTCATGAAACATATGAATGACATTTACTGTTTGAAACCCAGTGGAAATCAATAGTTGTGTTAAACAGGAAATCAGTTGAGTAAAATGAGTCTTTAACTGATAAAAGCATCAATTAAAAACTCAGGAAAGCTATTAAATGCTGACAAGAACATCATTGATGCAGGATGCAGGATGCTTGGGACTGATGCACGGGGATAATCCAGAGAGAGGGTGTGGGGCGGGAGGGTGGAGGTGGGGGTCGGGATTGGGAGTTCATGTACACTCGGGGCTGATTCATGTCGATGTGTAGCAAAACGAATACAGTATTGTAAAGCAAACACTCGGGGCTGATTCATGTCGATGTGTAGCAAAACGAATACAGTATTGTAAAGCAAAACAAACTAAAAAATAAAAATTAATTAAAGAAAAAAAATAAAAACTGGAAGTTAAAAGTAGATTTCCAAATCTATGAAACTAAGAATATGAGTCAATAAAAACTGGAATGAATTAGAAGGAAGAAATAGTTTAAAGATGAAACTGAACATCTGTGAATTTGGGATCATTTTGTAAACATATTACATGATACTGAACTCACATACATAAAATCGATAAGAATATGTGAAATGAAATGTGCTTTTCCCACAGTCAGAATGTCTGCTGACCACATGGTTTCATGTATGTTTATATATCAAAGACTTAGTTTTGGGTTATGGACAAGAGACTATGTACTTACTCTACTCTTCATCAAGTGTAAAATTAAAATGCAAATGCACACAGAATTGAAAACTATGAGCAGATATCTGTCAGGGAGGAATTTTTTTTTCATTGTTCTTTCACCATACTATATAATAATAAATCTACATGGAATTTTATTTAAGTACTGAAAGTGTAGAAACATTTACTTTCTAATTAAAATAATTTATCAATACAAAAACACAAAGTTTAAAAAGATTATAAGAAATATTAATTTTTGGTTTAGATCAATAATAGCGTAATCAAAATGTCTGTGTTTATCACTGTATACCACACTTACAATGCAAACTTTGAGTTAGAAGAGTCAAATGGTACTAATGAAATAGAACACATATTTTCTGAGGAAAAAGCATGACAAAGTATCACTAATGAGGATTTAAATATCAGAGATATAAGTGTTAACTTTTGATTATTTGTCTGATTGCCCATAAAAATATTGTGTAGATAAAATGCTTTAAAATATTAATCACAGGATTAGTTTTGATGAAAATCTTTATATATTGAAATATTTGGTCTTGGAAGATCAAGCTATTTTATTTACATACTGTCTGTAAATATATATATATATATATATATGTGTGTGTGTGTGTGTGTGTGTGTATAGTGCTAGTTATTCCAAGAAACTAACAACATCAAGTGTATTAACTATTTAGAAGAAAAAGTATTATTTCTATATATAAGACAGATTATTATATAGCTATTTGGGAGTTTACTCTTTTATAGGGCTCCATCTCGGCATTAATTTCAGTAATTATTTATACAATGATAAAAAAGAATAAAACTGCATACATTTAAAAGAAAAAAAGAAAAACAAGCCTATAACATTTAGAATACAAAAATAATACTTTTAGCAAAAAGCAATTAATTAATTTTTATACATAGATACCTTTTCTAAGAAATATATGTATGTGAATGTAAAGGCAAATAATTGTGCAGTATATTAGAAAGCAATCCATATCTGAGCATCAATTTCAACTTATTCATATGCCCATATATATGTATATACTTACATGTGCATGTGTGCATGCTCAGTTGCTTCAGTCATGTCCCACTCTTTGTGACCCTAAGACCATAGTCTACCAGGCTCCACTGTCCATGAGATTCTCCAGGTAAGAATATTGGAGTGGGTTGCTATGCCCTCCTCCAGGGGACCTTCCTAACCCAGGAATCAAATTCACATCTCCTGTTTCTCCAGCACTGCAAGGAGATTCTTTACCACTGAGCCACTTGAGAAGCACTGTATACAAATATATGTTCATATATGAAAACAGATATTGACACTCTATTTATATGTAAATATGCTTTTAATAACATATATATGTGTGTGTGTGTGTGTGTGTGTGGTATGTATATGTAGGCATAACCTTTCCAGGGGGCACTAGTGGTAAAGAACCTGCCTGCCAATGCAGGAGACATAAGAGATGTAGGTTCTATCCCTTGGTCAGGAAGATCCCCTGGAGAAGGGCATGGCAAGCCACTCCAGTATTCTTGCCTAGAGAATCTCATGGACAGAGGAGCCAGGTGGCCTACAACCCATACCATTACAAAGAGTCTGACACTACTCAAACAATTTACACACATACACACATACATATATATGTGTATTTATAATATGTATATACATATGTTCACACATATCTCTATGTATACATACATGTGTAAATTGTCTGCATATATGTTTATTTGTGTATATATAAGTATATGAGGAAATTATTTTAAATTACATATGATCACAAACTAGTGGTTACTAATGGGAAGGGAAAATGGAGAATGGACAAGATAGGGATATGGAATTAAGAGGTAAGAACTATAATTATAAAATATAATTATATTTTATACAATTATAAAATAGAGAATATAGCCAACATTTTATAACTGTAAATGATATAATCTTTCAAAATTATGAATCTGTGTTGTATATACAAAACATAACAGTGCATATCAATAATATCTCAATTAAAATAATAAAATGAATTAAATGTAATCAATGGTGATCTTATAAATAATAATAAACAACAAATATCTTTGGAGAGGTAACCAAAACAATCTGTCTCCCTCACCAGTTTCTAAAACAATCTTCGTGGCTGATGTCAACCTAAGGATGTGATTTTAACTGACATGCATAATTTGTGAACTTGCAAACAATAGGTCTTCACAAGGCAAACAATAAGTATTTGTTCTAGTACATCACATGATATAGTGTACAATAAGTGTGACTAGAAGAATTTAGCTGTTGTTTTAAAATTTTAACACATTTATAATAATAAATGTCAACATATAAAAATAATATTACAAAGTAAAACATAATTTTACTCAGTTTTAAAAAGTGAAGAGTACTTATATCAATAGAGACTTTGTAATACGTTTAATCTGTGTTGTTCTGTTATTTTCTATCCACATGATGTTCAAGCTAGTTTTAGACAAAAGCTGAGGAACCAGAGATCAAATTGCCAACATCCGCTGGATCATCCAAAAAGCAAGAGTTGCAGAAAAAACATCTATTTCTGCTTCACTGACTATTTCAAAGCCTTTGACTGTGTGGATTACAATAAACTGCAGAAAATTTTGAAAGAGATGAGAATACCAGATCACCTGACCTGCCTCTTGAGAAATCTGTATGCAGGTCAGGAAGCAACAGTTAGAACTGTCCATGGAACAACAGACTGGCTCCAAATAGGAAAAGGAGTATGTCACCTAGGAAAAGGCTGTAATTGTCACCTTGCTTATTTAACTTATATGCAAAGTACATCATGAGAAACACTGGGCTGGAGGAAGCACAAGCTGGAATCAAGATTGCCAGGAGAAATATCAATAACCTCAGATATGCAGATGACATCACCCTTATGACAGAAAGTGAAGAAGAACTAAAGAGCCTCTTGATGAAAGTGAAAGAAGAATGTGAAAAAGTTGGCTTAAAGCTCAACATTCAGAAAATGAAGATCATGGCATCTGGTCCCATTACTTCTTGGCAATTAGATCGGGAACCAGTGGAAAGAGTAGCTGAATTTATTTTTCTGGGCTCCAAAATCACTTCAAATGGTGATTGCAGCCATGAAATTAAAAGACGCTTACTCCTTGGAAGTAAAGTTATGACCAACCTAGACAGCATGTTAAAAAGCTTACTTTCCCAGCAAAGGTCCATCTAGTTAAGGCTATGGTTTTATCAGCGGTCATGTATGGATGTGAGAGTTGGACTATAAAGAAAGCTGAGCACTGAAGAATTGATGCTTTTGAACTGTGATGTTGGAGAAGACTCTTGAGAGTCCCTTGGACTGCATGGAGATCCAACCAGTGCATCCTAAAGGAGATCAGTCCTGGGTGTTCATTGGAAGAACTGATGCTGAAGCTGAAACTCCAATACTTTGGCTGCATGATGTGAAGAGCTGATCATTTGAAAAGATCCTGATGCTGAGAAAAATTGAGGGCAGGAGGAGAAGGCGATGACAGAGGATGAGATGGTTGGATGGCATCACCAACTCAATGGACATGGATTTGGGTAGACTCTGGGAGCTGGTGATGGACAGGAATGCCTGGTGTGCTGCAGTTCATGGGGTCACAAAGAGTCAAACACGACTGAACGACTGAACTAAACTGAACTGAACATGTATTTGTTCCAGAATTGTAGTTTCCCATATTTTAGCTTTTCATGCATTTTGTTTTCATTTTAATTTTCTCTTATATTACATTCAGTTTTTTTTTTCTATTTTAAAAATAAAGAAAATTAGTAAAAGAGCAATCTGGCTACTCAATTTTGGTGAACTACAAAACAAAGCAAACAATCAAAAAACCACTTCATCCTTAGCAGTGTTCTTTTAGTGGCCTCATGAAAACACAATTACTGAAACTTAGAAATTATTTTGCATAATGTGATTAATAGTATTTTTGTATTTTTCAAAATACCATATTAGCTTTAATCAGATTCAAGGTTTTTTCACATTTTATTTTACACTTGGCTTGTTCTACAGTTTTCCATTATACAATTTAACATAAATGCCTTAAATCTTTTATTATGAAATTTTCCTTAACATGTCCAGGAATGAACATGATTTCTGATCCCAATGTTCATTTTTTCAACAAATATGCTTTAAATAATCATTCGATATCTCATGTTCATTAATATTAACCATCCTAAAGATGATAGCAAATTTCAAAAGATAAAATCAAATGCCAATTAAGTCATTCATTGCATTTTTAACTCCCTGCAATGTGAAGTTAATTTTTTTCTATATCTTAATTGGAAAGATATACTTCTTGATTATTTAGAAAATATTTTCATCAATAAATTCTACCTATATATTTTAATAGGGTGCCCTGAGAGCTCAGTTGGTAAAGAATCTGCTTGCAATGCAAGAGACTCCAGTTTGATTCCTGAGTTGGGAAGATCCCCTGGAGAAGGGATTGGCTTCCCATCCAGTATTCTTGTGCTTCCCCTTTGGCTCAGCTGGTAAAGAAGCTGTCTGAAATGTGGGAGACATGGGTTTGATCCCTGGGTTGGGAAGGTCTCTTGGAGAAGGGAAAGGCTACCTGCTCTAGTATTCTGGCCTGGAGAATTTTATGGACTTTATAGTCTGTGGGGGTCACAAATACTTGGACACAACTGAGCAACTTTCACTTTCATATATTTTAATGGAAATAACCCCAAAATAGTAGCACATATCTTAAAACAATGTAGTATGTGCAAAAATGAGTGTCCATATGGTGTCAAGATTTATGCATAAACTATTCTGAGATAAATTTCTTAAATAATTGGAGTAACTGTTTTTCATCGCATGACCATGTTTCTTACATTAGCTTGGTATAGGCAGAGCATTCAAGAGTTAAAAAGAATCTTTAAAATATTTTAATACAATTAATATATAAATAATGAAACATTTCAGGCAGGTTAAATAAAATCATGGAGACAGAGGTTAATCATATTCTACAAACTTAGTATAATTCTCTTATCAATATCCTACTATACAAGAGTTATTTTTCTAGTTATAATAGTTCAAGGGCATGCTTCTTGCTTTCTGGATCAAAATTTTTGGTAAAGGAGACATGTGATCTTAATGTATTAATATTTAAGCTGGATAAGTTCTATAATTGAGATTTGTACAAGATATTTTTGAGTACATGAGAGAGAGAAATTAAATCTTCATGAAAGTAAGATTTTAAATTAAACAAAAAGTCTTAATAGAGAAAGTGCTATTTTATTTAAGTACTTCATATTTGAAAAAAGGTCTACAAAAATAATTTTTTGTGTGCAAAGGAGAAAAATTTAAAAACTAAAACTGAACAAGGTGCAGTTGCTGCACTTTTCTCTATCCCCTAACTAGGTACATCTGAAAACTCAGGAAAGGCATAAGAGACTCAGAATGATACTCAGAAGATGCAGTCTGGCCCAAGATCTTGGAACATAAGGAAAAAAGTCATTAAGCTCATTTTTTTGTTTTTTGCTTTGTTGTGTTGTGTTGTGCTTGTTTGTATATTCTGGTCTGGGTGAAAAAGATGTTGGCATCCTGAAAAATCCAGCTGAGGCAGAAAATAAAGCCCCCTAGAAAAGCCTGTTTACTTTAGCAAAAGGATTCATAAAGGGACAGTATACCAAACAAAAGTTTTTAAACAACAACTGCCCAACATTAGTCAAAGCCAAATTTCTTTCTCTCATGATGAGGAAATTCAACCAGGTTCAGTTCAGTTCAGTTCAGTTCAGTCGCGCAGTCGTGTCCGACTCCTTGCGACCCCATGAATCGCAGCACGCCAGGCCTCCCTGTCCATCACCAACTCCCGGAGTTCACTCAGACTCACGTCCATTGAGTCTGTGATGCCATCCAGCCATCTCATCCTCGGTCGTCCCATTCTCCTCCTGTCCCCAATCCCTCCCAGCATCAGGGTCTTTTCCAATGAGTCAACTCTTCGCATAAGGTGCCCAAAGTACTGGAGCTTCAGTTTCAGCATCATTCCTTCCAAAGAAATCCCAGGGTTGATCTCCTTCAGAATGTACTGGTTGGATCTCCTGGCAGTCCAAGGGACTCTCAAGAGTCTTCTCCAACACCACAGTTCAAAAGCATCAATTCTTCTGCGCTCAGCCTTCTTCACAGTCCAACTCTCACATCCATACATGACCACAGGAAAAACCATAGCCTTGACTAGACGGACCTTAGTCAGCAAAGTAATGTCTCTGCTTTTGAATATACTATCTAGGTTGGTCATAACTTTTCTTCCAAGGAGTAAGCGCCTTTTAATTTCATGGCTGCAGTCACCATCTGCAGTGATTTTGGAGCCCAAAAAAACAAAGTCTGACACTGTTTCTACTGTTTCCCCATCTATTTCCCATGAAGTGATGGGGCCAGATGCCATGATCTTCGTTTTCTGAATGTTGAGCTTATAATTTCATGGCTGCAGTCACCATCTGCAGTGATTTTGGAGCCCAAAAAAAACAAAGTCTGACACTGTTTCTACTGTTTCCCCATCTATTTCCCATGAAGTGATGGGGCCAGATGCCATGATCTTCGTTTTCTGAATGTTGAGCTTTAAGCCAACTTTTCCACTCTCCTCTTTCACTTTCAACAAGAGGCTTTTTAGCTCCTCCTCACTTTCTGCCATAAGGGTGTTGTCATCTGCATATCTGAGATTATTGATATTTCTCCCAGCAATCTTGATTCCAGCTTGTGTTTCTTCCAGTCCAGCATTTCTCAACCAGGTTAATAGAATACAAATAGAAAAGTGTCTGTCTGCATGATTTTGGAAACATTCCTTAATCTCTAAATTGAGTTTCCTTATTTATATATTAACCAAAAACTTCTAAATAAAATGAAGGTTGAAGACAAAGTCTTAAGGTAAACAAAAATGTACTGAATTGAATGAGATGGAAATATAACATATCAAAATTTATAGGTCACAGCAAAGCAGTGGTAAAAGGAAAATTTATGCCACACACTATTTACCATTTCTCAGAATAGAGGAAAGTTCTCAAATCAATAATTTAAGCTCTCTTCTCAAGAAATAAGAAAAGCAAGAGCAAAATGAACCCAAAACAAGAGGTAAAAACACTATAGATAAGAGAAGAAAAAGCACATTTAAGCCAAAAATAAGAGTAGATGGACAAAAATAAATGAGAGAAGTATTTGGTTCTTCAAAAATAAATTAAATGAAAACTTTAAAAAGTGGAACTGACAATAACTAACTAAATAACACAATTCATCAATTTTAGGCATGAAAGATCCCTAATGCACCATTAAAAGGGCATATTATCAAAAAATTTCCAAGCATACGTTTAAGATACTGTGAATTAACTTCCAGGCCATTTCACACACCACAATAAAACAAGTTACCTTTTTTTTTTTTTTGGTTTTATGGTGCATTATGTTTATACTGTAGTCTATTGTGTGCAGTGGCATAATGTCTACAAAGCAAATGTATATATCTTCATTAAAATATACTTTATTGCTAAAAATATTAACCATCACATGAGCCTTCAGTGAGTCATAATACTTGGCAAGTTGAGGGCCTTGCCTGAATGGTGGTGACTGCTGACTCATCAGATGGTGGTTCCTGAAGGCTGAGGTGGCTGTGGCAATTTCTTAAAATAAGACAATAACAAAGATTGCCACATTTTTTTACATTCTTTAACAATTTCTGTATCATGTAATGCCATTTTAGCTACAGTACTACTTCTTTCTAAATTGGAGTTAATTTCTCAAACACTGCTGCTGTTACATCAAAGACATTTAAGTAATATTTTAAATACTATGTGGTTATTTTACCAATCATCACAGTATCTTAACCAGGAGGACATTTTGCCTCAAAAATCCATTTAATTTGCTCATCCATAAGAAGCAACTCTTCTGTGAAAGTTTTATTATGAGATCGCAGCAATTCAGTCACATCTTCAAGCTCCACTTCTAATTCTAGATCTCTTACTATTTCTACTACATCTGTACTTGCTCCACCTTAAGTCTTGAACCCTTTAAAGACATCCATGAGGATTGGAATCAATTTCTTCCAAACTCCTATAATGTCAATATTTTTATTTGTTTCTCAGAACAGTAAATATGCTTATTTGCATCTAAACTGGGGAATCCCTTCCAGAAGCTTTTTAATTTACAGTTCTCATATCCATCAGAAGAATCTCTATCTATGACATCTAAAATATATAAGGCTTGACTTTTCAAATTATTCCTTTATCCATGGATGACAGAATAGATGTTATGTTAGTGGGCATGAAAACAACATAAATTTCATAATATTACACATCTTCATCAGAGCTTTTGGATGACAATTTAAATCATCAATAAACAATAATACTTTGAAAGGAATCTTTATTTATTTATTTTCCGCTTGGGCAGTAGCTCTCAAGAGTGACTTTCAATATTCAGTACATCACGTTGTAAACCAATGTGCTGTCATTCAAGCTTTGATTTTCCATTAATGAAAGTATACTTAGCATATTTCCTAAGGGTATTCTGTTCGGTTCAGATCAGTTGCTCAGTCATATCCCATTCTTTGTGACCCCATGGATTGTAGCACGCCAGGCTTCCCTGTCTACCACCAAAACCTGGAGCTTACTCAAACTCATGTGCATTGAGTCAGTGATGCCATCCAACCATCTCATCCTCTGTCATCTCCTTCAACTCCTGCCTTCAGTCTTCCCCAGCATCTGGGTATTTTCCAATGAGTCAACTTCTTCACATCAGGTGGCCAAAGTATTGGAGTTTAAGCTTCAGAATCAGTCTTTCCAAGGAATATTCAGGACTGATTTTCTTTAGGATTGACTGGTTTGATCTCCTTGTGGTCCCAGGGACTTCCAAGAGTCTTCTCCAACACCACAGTTCAAAAGCACCAATTCTTTGGTGCTTTTGATATATGACTTATTGATATATGACTACTGCAGAAACCATAGCTTTGACTAGATGGACCTTTATTGGCAAAATAATGCCTCTGTTTTTTAATATACTGTCTAGATTGGTCATAGCTTTTCTTCCAAGGAGCAAGTGTCTTTTTAATTTCACAGCTGCACTCACCATCTGCAGTGATTTGAAGGCTCCCCTAATAAAGTCTCTCACTGTTTCCATTGTTTCCCCATCTATTTGCCATGAAGTGATGGGGCTGGATGCATGATCTTAATGTTCTGAATACTGAGTTTTAAGCCAACTTTTTCACTCTCCTCTTTCATTTTCATCAAGAGTCTCTTTAGTTGTTCTTCACTTTCTGCCATAAGGGAGGTGTCATCTGCATATCTGAGGTTCATGATGTTTCTCCCAGTAATCTTTATTCCTGTTTGTGCTTCATACCAAGTAGCATTTCACATAATTTACTATACATATAAGTTAAATAAGCAGGGTGACTATATATAATCTTGACATACTCCTTTCCTGATATGGAACCAGTCTATTGTTCCATGTCCAGTTCTAACTGTCACTTCTTGACCTGCATATAGTTATCTCAGAATCCAAATAAGGTGGTCTGGTATTCACAGCTCATTAAGAATTTTCCACAATTTTGTGTGTGTGTGTGTTGTGTGTGTGTGTGTGTGTGTGTGTGTGTGTGTGTGATCCACACAGTCAAAGGCTTTGGTGTAATCAATAAAACAGAAGATGTTTTTTTCTGGAACTCTTGCTTTTTTGATGATCCAACAGATATTGGCAATTTGATCTCTGGTCCCTCTGGCTTTTCTAAATCCAGCTTGAACGTCTGAAAATTCTTGGTTCATGGACTCTTGAAGCCTAGCTTGGAGAAATTTGAATATTACTTGGCTAGAATGTGAGATGAGTGCAATTTGCAGTAGTTTGAACATTCTTTGGCATTGCCTTTCCTTGGGATTGGAATGAAAACTGACCTTTTCCAGTCCTGTGACCACTGCTGAATTTTCCAAATTTGTTGGCATATTGAGTGCAGTAATTTCACAGCATCATTTAGGATTTGAAATAACTCAACTGGAATTCCATCACCTCCACTAGCTTTGTTCATAGTGATGGCCCACTTGACTTTACATTCTCTAAAAAATCCAGCATTCCATGATTCTCATATCAAATCAGGAAAATGAAACTCATGTAGTATATGGTGCAATATACAATTATTGCTAATGACTTCTAATTATTTAAAATTATTTAAAAACCTAGTTTAGGAAAAAAAAATTTAAAACATTTATAAAGTGTGATATTCTAAACATTGCCTTAATATGAAACTACAACAAATTATATTTCATTTTTATCTTGTAATAATTGAGTTTATTATTTTAAACAGTGTTTACCTTATTGATCTCCAGATGTGAGCAATTACTATGAAATTGCCAGAAACTCTAATGGATTTAGAATACACTTTAATAATTTGTGTCATTTTTTAATTTTTAAAAAAATTTTATTTATTTATTTATTTTACTTTACAATACTGTATTGGTTTTGTCATACATTGACATGAATCCACCACGGGTGTACATGAATTCGCAATTCTGAACCCCTCTCCCATCTCTCTCCCCATATCATCTCTCTGGGTCATCCCAGTGCACCAGCCCCAAGCATCCTGTATCCTGTATTGAACCTAGACTGGCGATTTATTTCTTACATGATAGTATACATGTTTCATTGCCATTCTCCCAAATCATCCCACCCTCTCCCTCTCCCATAGAGTCCAAAAGTCTGTTCTATCCATCTGTGTTTCTTTTGCTGTCTCACACACAGTGTTATCATTATCATCTTTCTAAATTCCATATATATGTTTTTGTATACTGTATTGGTCTTTCTCTTTCTGGCTTACTTCACTCTATATTTTTAAATTATAAGCAAGAATTTAATTTAGTACTGATGTCTCTCATAAAATATTGAAACAAAAAATATCAGTATAGGAAAAATAGAAATGTATTTTTATGGTACTTACTGACGCTTTTGAACTGTGGTGTTGGAGAAGACCTTGAGAGTCCCTTGGACTGCAAAGAGATCCAACCAGTCCATCCTAAAGGAGCTCAGTCCTGGGTGTTCATTGGAAGGACTGATGCTGAAGCTGAAATTCCAATACTTTGGCCACCTCATGTGAAGAGTTGACTCATTGGAAAAGACTCTGATACTGGGAGGGATTGGGAGCAGGGGAGAAGAAGACGACAGAGGATGAGATGGTTGGATAGCATCACCAACTTGATGGACATGAGTTTGGGTAAACTCCAGGAGTTGGTGATGAACAGGGAGGCCTGGCGTGCTGCAAATTATGGGGTCGCAAACAGTCCGA
This sequence comes from Aepyceros melampus, assembly GCA_006408695.1. Taxonomy (NCBI): domain Eukaryota; kingdom Metazoa; phylum Chordata; class Mammalia; order Artiodactyla; family Bovidae; genus Aepyceros; species Aepyceros melampus. Next base: position 22,506 of record SJXQ01009601.1, on the reverse strand, counting down.
CATGACTGAGAGACTGAACTGACAAAACTATGCACCTGTAGGAATGCAATGAACAGTAAAAAATATCTTCAATATTTAATCCTGATCAGAACTAAATCTAAATCTCTATCAACATTCAAAATATCTAGATTAAAATAAAACTGAGATAATGTGTTTGTGGGCTGATTATTTTTTATTCATAGAGATTCCACTAATTTCTGGGTTTTTACTTTCATTAGTCTTGTATCATTAACTTGAAACCTTATTTTTTGCAAAATTAATCTTAGTAAAACTATGTTTTCAAAGTTTCTGAGCTTTAATTCTGTATTATACAATCTGCAATTAATTTCATACAGTATATTTTCCACTCTGACCTTGTATTTTGCTTTTATAGAATGTATATTCATGTATTCTTTATTTTATTCATGACTTTACTTAACGTGTTCAAGTTTTCCTCAGGCTTCTTATCCATAAAAAATGTAGTTATAATAACTCTTTGAATGCCCTTATTCACTTATTGTGTCATCTGTTTCATTTGTGTTTCAGTCTTTATCCATTGATTTTTTTTCCTGCTTCATTTCATTTTTTTTTTTCCTGCTTCACTGCATGCTTTGTAATTTGGAAGTAGTATGCCATACTTTGTCAATTTTACTTTGTTGAGTACTGAATATTTTAATGTTTCTATAGATGTGCATGTGTTTTTTTTTTTTTTTTCCTCTGAGATGCAGTTAAGTCACTTGGAAACAGTTTAATCCTTTTCAGTCTTGCAGTTAAGATCATTATTTTAGGCAAAACCGTAGAAGTATTTATGCATATGCATGCTGTCACTTCAATCCTGTCTGACTCTTTGAGACTGCATTGAATGCAGCTTGCCAGGCTCCTGTTTCCATGAGATTCTTCAGGCAGAATATTGGAGTGGATTGTCATTTCCTACACCAGGGGATCTCCTCGACCCAGGAATCAAACCCACCTCTTTTGTCTCCTACATTGGCAGGTGGGTTCTTTACTAATAAAACCACCTAGGAAGCCCATAAAAGTATTTATTTCAGGGCAAATATCTCACTGTTATTAATGCAAAGCCTTTCTGATTGCTTGCTATACCTGGTAGCCCATAAATTATGAGATTTTCCAATCTGGCTGTTAAAAATACTAAATATTTCTGCCCAAGTATGGGATATGAGGAGTGTTTCCTCTAGTTCTTTGAAATTGTGTTTTCCCTGACTTTAGGTAGATTTTTCACACAAGAACACTGATACTCAGTGTAAAAGTCCATGGCCATCTACAGAGATGTAGATGTCTTTGTCTGCATGACACTTTCCTGGCACTGTGTTCTGTGAACTCTACTGCCTTTGCTCTCCCCAGATGCCCAGCTCCATCTCTGCAACTCCTGGGGACTGGCAGGCTTTGATTGTCTTTTCCTTCCTAATGGAACATTGTATAAACTCTCACCATACAGTAAAGTAGGGTATATTTAGTGCAATCCTTGTGAGTTTCCTATTTGTAAGGAAACAATTTGTACTCTACTTTATTGCTTGACACACAATGTTTTTAACTACCTTCATGTATTTTTTCTGTTCCTTTTTTTTTTTTTTTCTTTCAACTGTATGTGTTCCTTTCAAGTCAAGTTTATGGGGTGGAGGCTGGGGGAGGGGAGGGCTTTGGTCCCTGTTCTTAGCTCTTTGCCAGAAAAACAATACCACTCCCTAGAGTGCTGGTGTATTTCCATGTTTCCTATTACTTAGGAAAAAAAAAAAAAAGAATTGTGAATGTAACTTCTTCACAGTGTTTTCCTCCACAGTTTTAAAAAGTGATTAATTTGATGCTATCTATGGGGATTTCAATGTATTTCTTAACCATTTCTTGAGTACTATCTTTCAATATCTACAACCACTTTTTCCTGAAAATTGTCTTTCCTAGCTTTCACTAATAAACCATATTATAGTTAATGGAATTTTGCTTCAGAAATAAAGGAAAGTGAAGTTATATGTATTTTTATTTGAAAAAATAAAATAATTTACAGATGATTTTAGCTTTTGTAATAATATAACTAACTCTACACAAAAAGTCAAATAAAAATGATAATGAAAAATTTAAAAATATAAGAATATTGAGTTGAATAAAAAGTCATATTACTAAAGAGACTAGAATTATAATTTTTAAAATATGATCCTCAAATCATGCTTTATTGACATTTTGACATCTTGATTAGGTAAGAGTGTCACTTCTACAATTTGTGGAATAGCTTTCATGTTTCATGTCACAAGTTGTTTACTATTATTATCACTATTATTGACATTATTAAAGTACTTCCTCACAATTGTGTATGCATAACTTACATTGCAACCAGTTTGTGAAGTCTTTGTCTATAGGGTACATAGTTAACTCTCTATTTAGAAATTCATGTTAAGAAAATAAGCAGCTGGATGAAGTCACTCTGAAACTTACAAATCTAAAATATCTGTGTGTCAGATACATTTTAACAATGTGTAATGTTTTATATTTTAACTGAACATTTTATTTGAACTCTAAGACATATTACTTGGAGTTCTGGTTCTGATCACAGCAGACTGAATTAATATACCTTTAGCTGATAACAGTTACCAAGTCTATGTAAAATATAAGAAATAATTATTTAGAACATTTCAACATATATTGAAATTCCAGGGATACCATCTTTGAAAAAAGATAAGCAAGCTAGTTATATGTCATACTTGGCTGTATTTTCTTAAGAATGTTTCTCAAATAGGAAAGTGAAAAAGAAAATAGGGCCAAATAGGGGAGTAAAAGAGAAACCAGAAAATTACTCTCTTACTTAGATACAAGAAAAAATTGTCAATGTTTAGGGCTATCAGAGGTTTTGGAAATTGAACAGGAAATTCTGGGAACAAGAGAGCCACAAAGAATGGATTTCCAATATTGTATAAAGTGTTCCTAAAATACACATTGTTCCTCTTTTACTGTGCAGGAAAATAATAAAATTCCAAGGAGTATCTATCCATGGCATTCTAATAAAATGAAAGAGTGACATGTTTTAGTGTTCCTTGGTGGTTCCTTGGTGGCTCAGATGGTAAAGAATCTGGATTGTCAAGATTCTCTGGATAAGGAAATGGCAACCCACTCCAGTATTCTTGCCAGGGAAATTCCATGGACAGAGATGACTTGTGGTCTATAGTCCATGAGGTCACAAAGAGTTGAATATGACTGAGTAACACACATACACACAGAGAACATACTTTAATAGCAAGCTCTTAAAAAAAAAAAAGGGAGTAGGCTCTGGATGAAAGTTTTTGTTGAAGAAAAAAGGATAAAGAATAAATCTCAACAAGCCTCCTTCACAAAACTAAAACCCAATCCTCCAAAAGATGAAGAAAAGTCTCTGATAATTTACCTGCCAGAACAAAATCCATCATTGCTTAATAAGATGAGGCAAAACTGAAATGTGGTAATGAAAGTAGGAAGAGTCATTGCTATTGAAAAGAAAGAAAGAAAGAATAGGCCTTTCTGTGTTAATTAAACTTTCTATTTTTGCTCAACATTTGTACACATTTGTCAAAGTTCATCAAACAGTGAATTTTAAAATATCATCATTTGACATGTGTATATCAAACCTCAATCAAAATTTTTTTAAATCTGAAGCAAATTCACAATCGATATGAGGTATGAAAATTTACATGTGTGTTTCTTTTTGTGTGTCAAGCTACAAAATTAGTCTGCCAAGTCAAAATAACAGGAATCCACAATCTTAGCCAAGTTAAATTTTGCTAATAATTACAGCTTCAAATAATAATTAAACATGGTCAAAGAAGAGAGGTCTTGTGCATCTCAGATGGCCCTTTTTACATTGGACCCTTGTTCCCTGGTAAAGAACAGTAATGAAGTTTTTAATGAAGTCTTAAATCACCACACAGCAGAGAACGTTATGAAACATCTACATTTTTTTTTTTTAACCAGAGAGTTGATTATATCCACGAATTTGCTGTGGAGTGAGGCATCATAAATCTATAGATTGCAGTTGTTCTTACAAGAAACAATCATAAGCTAGCAACAAACTATTAATAACCTTTTATAGATAAAGACTGTATCCTAGCAAATACTATTTACCTTGATATCTAATCATCATGCTTATGATTATATTATTTGTATTTTTCATTTTCTTTTCCCTAGGAGTTTCTCCCCTCATAACTACAAAGAAATTAATAGCAGAACAGCTACTTTACCTCCTTCCTTCTATGTTTCCATACTAAAATAATCTTTTTAATGCACACCTCATTATATTGCATCTTTTATTTAGCTTGAAATCAACTTGCAAACCAAAGTTTATCTTTACCCAGTTTTAGTAATGAAGGAAACCTCTCCAAGAGCTAGAAAGAGATTCTTGAATAAATGCTGATAAGCAGCATACAGAGCCCTTAGTAGGTCTATGATGAAGTTTTTAAATTGTTGAGACTGAACACGTAGCAATTCCTAAAGCCTCAAAATGATACTTGACAAAGACTATTCTACAATGTAAATAGGTATCATGGAGATATACTATAATATTATACATGAAAAATTAAAGAATATGGATATATGATTCCATAAGAATCATCTGAAAACAAGACTAAATGCAATTACACATGTTATCTTAATGTACTCAATTTAAATGCTAGCTCCAAAGTTCTACTGTACTTCATGTATAACATTTTATGCTCAGATACATTTTCCTTTCAATTATTTTAATAAAGTTATCAATTGTGTGTCTGGTTAAAATCATAGGGACATACAACACTATAAAGTCTTTTTAATTTTAGGGGTGGTATTGATAACATATCTTATTCCCCAAAGAAGAGAATACTGAAAGGCATGTTTCCTAATCAAGTCTCAAACTACTTATTCAAACATCAATTTACCAACCCAGTTTCTACCACCTTTAACTCCAACTGTTTTTTATTCAGTTCTCCAACTAGTCTATTTAAGACTTTGGAAGTGGCATTTCCTGATATTTATTTTTCAGTCACAATACAATGTCACTTCTCCAAGATTGATTGCCCTAGAACCTAGACTAGGTCAGAAATTCCACTTACACATTTTACTTGTATCCTGCTCTTGTTTGTTAGCACTTGTCACTGTTCTAATATTTTGTATTTGTGCAATTATGCAAACATACCACAGCTGTTAGAGTGTAATCTCCATGGAGTCTGTGAATGTATTTAATGGACTCAAATTTTTATTCCTATCATCTAATATAGTCCTGGTTTACTGAAATTTTTCAAGAAGCCAAAAGAAAGGAAAAAAAAAAAGAAAGAAAGAAAGGAAAGAGAGGGAAATGTGTCCATGTTGTTAGTGCCAAAGGAAACGAGAACATAGCCATTCTCTGTGAGCTTGAAAATTCACTAAAGCTAAACTCCTAAATGGGAGAAATAATTTCTCCAACACTCTTCATTTTACAAAATCTTAGATAGGATTAATTAATGATTACCCACATTTACTGTTATGGGTCAAACTGTGTTCCCCAATGTTCACATGGTGAATGCTTAATCCCAGTACCTCAAAATATAACCATACTTGAAGATAAGATCTTTAAAGAGATGATTAAGTTCAAATGAGGTCTTTAGGGTAGACTTTAACCCAATATGACTGTTGTCTTTACCAGAAGAGGCAGTTTGGACACATGGAGAGATTTCAGAAAAGCATGTACTCAGAGGAAAGACCATGTGAGGACACAGTGAGAAGGTGGCTGGCCACAAAGCAAAGAGAGAGACCTCAGAACAAAACTAAATGTGCCAAAACCTTGACCTTGGACTTGCTGCCTTCAAAAATGTGAGAAATAAATTTCTGTTATTTAACCAACCCAATCTGTGTACTTTGTCCTAGCAGTCTTAAAAAAGAAACTAATATACTTACAAAATATACTTTAGTCATCAACATAACAGACATTCTAACTGTAATTTATATATGAGCCATAGAAGGAAACAAACAAAATGATTGAATTAATATTTAATTAAGGTTTCAGAGAATAATCATTGAAAACAATTTTTTATTTTCTGTTCATGAAATATTTTGCTTTTTTTCCATATTTTTCTATGTCTTGGAGTGGGTGTGATTGTGCATATTTGTATAGTAAAGAAGGATTAAAAATGATTTGGGGAAAGGAGTATTTTAATGTTAGATAAAATAAAGTGTGTGCTTGTATTTAAAGTATTATGTCTTAAATATTAATAAATCCTATTATTATTACTGAGCAACATTTGGATGAAAGCCAAAGTCATTATTCTATTTTACATAAAGAAGAAAAAAATAATAGCTGGTATATATTTTACCTCTAATTCAAAACTTGGTCAGTTCATTATTTTATCAAATTTTCACTTTAGCCAGGCATCAAACCCTTATAGTCTGTATTTTTTGATGAATGCATGTGATTAAAACTGAAAATGAGAATATAATATCGACTTCTCAGATTTTCTTGCAATACCAATAAATATAGGGTGATACCACTAAAAGGACCCTAAACTAATGGTCTAAAATAATACAGGAATATCATGATTTTAAATAACAGCTCATTTATAAATATCCTTTTTCACAAAATAAGTTTTGAAAGAACAATATCAATTCTTTAATTTCGATTTGTTGGGCTTGTTATGACTTTTAAGATAATATTGTTTAGCTCTATCATGCAAACTTGTCAGAAAAATACAGCAGAGAAAATCAAATAGCAGTTCAGGGAACTTATTAGACTTTTCTGGGACACAGAAATGTTAAAGAATATGACTAATATGAGAAACAGATAATTCACATTTTAAAATAAATTCTATTTAAGGAAGTCAACAGGTATGCAGTGTTTTGTTTTGTTTTTTCTCACTCTCTTTTTGTTAAATTAACTTCACACAGAAACTTAGCATCTCAATGCACACTCAGATAAGATTTATTAGCACAGGATTTTAGTTGGTTGTCTAATCCTCAAAATTCTATTTTATAGAATACTGAAGGTTATTCATTAGCATACTGTGAAACAGGTCATAAATAATTTAAGCTATAGTTGTCAAAATAAATGAAAAAAATCCATTTATGTTGTACTCCGCTTAATTTTTATTATGTATATATTTGCTTGCTTACTAATATACAAAATCCAGTAAATCATATCTCCTGTCATTTTAGTGAATTAATCTGCAGCATTTCAACTTGATTATTTTGAAAGATGGAGAAGGTAATGGCAACCCACTCCAGTACTCTTGCCTGGAAAATCCCATGGATGGAAGGAATCTGGTAGGCTGCAGTCCATGAGGTTGTGAAGAGTCGGATACGACTGAGCATCTTCACTTTCACTTTTCATTTTCATGCATTGGAGAAGGAAATGGCAACCCACTCCAGTGTTCTTGCTTGGAGAATCCCAGGGACGGGGAAGCCTGGTGAGCTGCTATCTATGGGGTCGCACAGAGTCAGACTCAACTGAAACAACTTAGTAGCAGCAGCAGCATTTTGAAAGAAAATCAAGAATCACAGACTCTCATTTAGATATTATTTTTAAATGCTTATAAATATTTTTAAAGATGATGCTTAAGAAGCTCTAAGAACATTGAAAAAAATGTTCAGCATATTGGTAAAGGTTATTATTATTATTATTTTTTAATTACTCAGGAGAGTCTAGAACAGCAAATTCAAGACAGGAGATGGAAAAGAAAATATCAAAAAACTCAAAAAATATTAACAGGAAAAAATATTAAGTTATATATTTTCACAGTTGAGTATTAACAAGTAGAAAAGAAAATCTGTACTTCAAAAATTCTAATTATATATATATATATATTGTTTTTGTTTTTGTTTTTTAAAGATTTAGGCTGTGTAGAGTAGAGAATGAATAAGGCCTGTGAAATAAGTTAATGCAGCCATAATAGGGAAGCAGAGACGTGCCTACAAGCAGGACTCTCTGCTCAGGCAGAACGTGCTTGCAAGCAAGACGTTCTGCTAAGGAGCCTGGACACAGCCTTGAGATTAGTGGTCCCTTGCAAGCGTGGGAACATTCCCTTCTTGAGATAAGGAGGAAGAAAGGGCTCTGGACAGACTCTGCAGTAAACAGAAATTTACTCCCTTCTGCTGTATGATAACATTTTTGCACATGTGCTGTATTGAAAAAACTTAGTCAAATGGTCTGGAATTCTGCTAAGGGGGCTTTTATAAAAGTAAACCACAGCTTGCTTGTGCAGTTCTTTTTCCTCCGGCCAGAGTTGTGTCTTTGTCTGTCTCTTGTGTGTGTGTGTCTTATCTTTGTGTCATTTCGCTTGCAACAGCCTGGAATTCATTTTTAGTTCTGTGATTCAACATGTGGCCTATAGTTACTTTGGCTTGTCCTTTAAAGAAAAATTATTCCCTGTCTTTTATTTCTCGACATGATTTTTTATCACATGAAATTCTTTGATGTTAAATTTAAGCTTGGCATTCATTTTAAGCTTAATGTCAGGCAGTTTCAGTTAACTTGAAACTTATCAGTATATCATTTACTGACTGAAGACTTTGGGTCTTAAGGATCCTCTGTGATGGAATTCATCCATGGAAGTGGTAAGTGAGAAACTTTCATGACTACCTTCAAGCAGGAACACAAGGCTTGAACACGTTTTAGTCTATTTTGTTCTATATAAAAGATAGAATCATGTCATTACTAAGACATTGCTTGACATCTGCTGCTACTGCTGCTGCTAAGTCACTTCAGTCATGTCCAGCTCTGTGCCAACCCATAGATGGCAACCCACCAGGCTCCCCCATCCCTGGGATTTTCCAGGCAAGAACACTGGAGTGGGTTGCCATTTCCTTCTCCAATGCATGAAAGTGAAAAGTGAAAGTGAAGTTGTTCAGTCATGTCTGACTCAGTAACCCCATGAGCTGTAGCCTATCAGGCTCCTCTGTCCGTGCGATTTTCTAGGCAAGAGTACTGGCCTGAGTTGCTATTGCCTTCTCCGTTTGACCTCTACAGCTCTCTAAATTTAACATTCCTATTAAGCCTGCTATGTGCTCAGTTGCTTTTTTGTGTCCAACCGTTTATGGCTCTTTGGACTGTAGCCCAAAGGATCCACTGTCCCTGGGATTTTTCAGGCAAGAATACTGGAATGGTTGCCATTTTCTTTTCCAGGGGATCTTCCAGACTGACCCAGGGATCAAATCTTTTGTCTTCTGTGTCTCCTGCATTTGTAGACAGATCCTTTACAGCTGAGCCATCTGGGCTTACTAGCATAGTCAGACTAATAGTATTCTGTTTTCATTATTTTAATTTGTATAGAATTCTAAGATAGACTTCTGGGGCTCTGACAATTATCTCAGAGCTCGATATAATTTGAATCACTGCCAAAAGACAATTTTATACTTTGTAAACATCCTACAGAATCATAACCTCAGATTTCTCAGAAAGCAATTCAGACCAGTTAAGGACAAATTTTGGTGAATAAACATAACACAACAAATATAATAATATGCAAATGCAATATAATTTAAGACAAGGTTTATAATCATTTAAACATATAATTCATTTTATTGGAGAAATAAGTGTAATAAAAAACATAAATATCTTTGAAAAGTTAACAGGGAAATTTTCTGGTTCTACATATAAAAAAGATCTGGATTTTGTTTTTAGTTCTGTAATTGATTCAAACTGTGGCCTTGAGTTACTTTGTCTTGTCTTTTAAAGTAACTCAAAGTCTTCCCTTGTGGCTCAGATGGTAAAGAATCTGTCTGCAATGCAAGAGACCTGAGTTCAATCCCTGGGTTGGGAAGATCCCATAGAGAAAAGAATGATAATCCACTCCAGTATTCTGGCCTGGAGAATTCCATGGACTGTATAGTCCATGGGGTCACAAACAGTCAGATAGGACTGAGTGACTTTTTCACTTTTCACTTTCACATATGAAGAGCTTAGATATTGTCATTTCATCCTAAGGAATAGTAAATGGTTAAACTGAAAAGATTAATTATTGGAGCCATAAGAGAAGTGAAGACACAGGGCAAACCACTGTCTAGAATATTAGAAAGAGAAACAGAAAAATACAAGGAGTTAACTGCTTACCTCACAGAGACTCTTGAAGGCCTGCCTCAGCAGGCACTAGTTGAAAACATCCTGACATCCTGAGATGATATCAAAACTAACTGACCTGAGTAAGGGAAATATCCAACTCCAGCTCACTCTAGCCATTCTGTCCTACTTAAAAGGGAGAAAAACACTGAGAAACACTTGTGAAATTTACATAGGCTAACTAAAATCTAAACTCTAATCACAAGACTATCAATATTTTCCCCCACACTTCTCCATCACATTACTAAAGGCCTATTTGCAGCAGTTCCTTATCCACACTACATTACATTCACTCATCAAGAAAATATTACAATCCATACCAAAAGGCAAAAAGACCATATAAAGAAATAGAGCAAGCATTAAAACCAGAAATGGTAGGGATGTTTGAAAATTATCAGACCAGAAATTTAGACAAGGATTAAATTTATTGTTATAATATTATCTTTAATGATTAATATTAAGGACTCTAAATAGAAAAAGCAGATAACAAGAAACAACAGATGGGCAATACAAACAGAGATGGAAATCCCAAATAACCAAAAAGAAATGCTAGGGATAAAAATTATTATAACAAAATGAAGAATGCCTTTGATGGGCCTGTTAGTGGACTGGATACAGCTAAGAAAGACATTTCTGAATCTAAAAATGTATCTATGCTACTGTTAAGTCACTTCGGTCATGTCTGGCTCTGTGCCATCCCATAGACAGCAACCCACCAGGCTCCCCCATCCTTGGGATTCTCCAGGCAAGAACACTGGAGTGGGTTGTCATTTCCTTCTCCAATGGGTGAAAGTGAAAAGTGAAAGTAAAGTCACTTGGTCGTGTCTGACTCTTCGCAACTCCATGGACTTGCAGCCTACCAGGCTCCTCCATCCATGAGATTCTCCAGGCTAAGAGTACTGGAGTTGGGTGCCATTGCCTTCTCCGAAATGTATCTATAGAAACTTTGAAAACTGAAAATCAAGGAGAACAATGACTAATGAATCCAAATAGAATATCCAAAGACAACTATGAATGTAAAAGTGATGTCACTCAGACTTATCCAACTTTTTCCTACTCCATGGATTGTAGCCCACCAGGCTCCTCCCTCCAGGGATTCTCCAGGCAACAGCACTGGAGTAGGTTGCCATTTCCTTCTCCAAGGGATCTTCCTGACCCAGGGATCAAACCCGAGTCTCCAGCATTGTAAACAGATACTTCACCATCTGAGCCACCATGGAAGTCCTAAAGACAATTATGAAAAGCAATATATACATGTAATGGGAATACCAGAAGAAGGATAAAGAAATACAAAAGAAATATTTGAAATAATAGTGAATGAAAATTTCCCCAAATTAATGTCAGACATCAAACTGCAGATCCAGGAAGCTCAAGATCACCAAACAAATAAATGGGTAAAAGGAACAAACAAAACTTCAACTAGGCATATGTATTTCAAACTACATAAAATCAAAAATAAAGAAAAGATTCTGGAAGAAGCAGAGCAAAAACGAAAGACAAACCAACAACCAAAGAAAAACCACTTACCCTGTAGAGGAAGAAAGACATGAATTAAATCCAGTTTCTCATCAGAAATCATGCAAGAGAAGAGTAGGGGGGGAAATTTAAAGTGTCAATAGAAAAAAAAAAACCAACGCACAAATCTGTATCATGTATCTTCAGAAATTTTCCTTCAAAAATGAAGACAAATAAGACTTTCTTAAACAAAAAATGAGAGAATTTGTTGCCAGTACACCTACCTTTCAAGAAATATTAAAGTAAGTTCTTTAGGCAAAAGGAAAATGCTATGTGAAAAGCTTAGGTCTGCATAAAGTTAGAGCATCACAGAGGAATAAATGAAAGCAAAAATTAAAAACCTTGTTGAAAAATGCAAAAAATAATACTAATAATTATTCCTGTATGCTAATTATCTGTGTTATTTTCTGATTTTTAGAGAATATGCATGTGTTATTTTTATCAAAGAAAAGGTAACAGTTTTTGAAATGATACACTAAGCAGGTAGATTCATTACATAGGTAATTTAACCACAGCTAACGAAATTAAAAAACACTCCTTGGAAGGAAAGTTATGACCAAACTAGATAGTATATTAAAAAGCAGAGACATTACTTTGCCACAAAAATCTGTCTAGTCAAGGCTATGGTTTTTCCTGTGGTCATGTATGGATGTGAGAATTGGACTGTGAAGAAAGCTAAGGGCCCAAGAATTGATGCTTTTGAACGGTGGTGTTGGAGAAGACTCTTGAGAGTCCCTTGGGCTGCAAGGAGATCCAACCAGTCCATTCTAAAGGAGATCAGTCCTGGATGTTCATTGGAAGGACTGATGCTAAAGCTGAAACTCCAGTACTTTGGCCACCTCATGCGAAGAGTTGACTCATTGGAAAAGACTCTGATGCTGGGAGGGATTGGGGGCAGGAGGAGAAGGGGACGACAGAGGATGAGATGGCTGGATGGCATCACCAATTCGATGGACATAAGTTTGAGTTAACTCAGGGAGTTGGTGATGGACAAGGGAGGCCTGGCGTACTGCGATTCATGAATTCACAAAGAGTTGGGCACGACTGAGCAACTGAACTGAACTGAATATATAAGTAATTAGAAAGTCTACTTTAGAAATAAAAAAATGAAATATTGTGTAACATATATGTCAAGGTATTATTTCCCTTGAATATCTTATATTCTGTGTATTTATTTTTGCAGTCTGCATATAATTAGGATAAAATGTTAGTGAGCAAATTATTGGACCTATAATTCCATATTAATTCAGATATTTATTAATCATAACAATTAATTAGAAAGCTTCTCATGAATTAGGCCAGAAAGCAATAAAATATACACAATTCACTTTATTTAATACCAAGAACATTGTCTCATGGATACAAGTGGAAAACAGGCAGATTTTATCTACAATGTATTTTATTTTGTTTGCCCTTGTTATGTTACATACCTACTTAGTCATTTGGTATGCAGTGATGGAAAAAAGACCTGGAGTTCCTGCTTTCAAGAAGTTGAATGTGTAAGGGGGGACTCCTACAGTAAACCAATAAATGTACTTCTTATATCTCATATCGTAAAAAGTATCATAAAGTAATGTCAGTGTAAGGAAATAAAAAGGACATACACAGGTGGGGTCCATTATACATGGGGTCAGGGTCTTGACAGTAGGTAGGCTATTTAAGGTTGACTCCCTAATAAAAAATTAGATAACCACAGCACTCTTATTTTAGGAAAATATAATTGTTAAAGGAGCTGGTGAAAATTTCTTCAACATTCTCTCTGAGGGAAATTCTCCTGAACCTTTTCATTGTCTACATTGGCTTCACATTAAAAGCCATTTTTCACTCTGTGTTTTTCTCCCTGGCTTTCCTTGAAATAGATGTTGGGGAGTATGTTTTCCCTTAAAGACTATTCATGGATTTTCAGGGTTTATTAATTCTCCAGTTTTGGAACAGAGAGTTAGGATTTGTCTTTCATTCAGCCATCTAACTTTTTCAAAAATGTGGCAAGCTTCTATTATTCTTGTTTACTGTCAGTCCTCTTCACCAAGCAACCACACACAAAGATTTTATCTGAGTATAGAATTTAGTCCTTTGTGCTCCTTCTCCATCATGCCATTTTCCTCAGCTTACTGGCCTTTTTGAAAACATTTTGAAGGTCTCATTCTTAAAGTTTGTCACAAGACTACATTACTTCATCCAGCTAAGATATTTTACAAAGTTTTTACTTTCCAATATTCTTTTTTCTTCTAATGTTGCTGTTATAGTGGTTATTACTATGATTTCATTTTGAGGTCTAGAAACAATCAGATTTTTCAAGCCACAATTCCTTGGACCCTTACATTTTCTCTATTCCTTCTCTGTACTTAGAATCATTCTCTTTTGAGTTGACAGTTAACCACAATATGTTGCCCAAAGTAGCTAATAATAACCAACACATTAGCACACAAATCCTTCTAACCATTTTTCCTAGAGATACAGCCTCAATAAACATAGTCTTTATCTTGAAAAGCATCACAAGAGGCAATCTTTGCTGAAGCATAAGAAACATTTTCACCCTAGATAGTTATCTAGGAATAACTATTTTTAATTTGCCCTTCCCCTACAGAATGCTAACCCAGGGGTACTAATCTGATGAGAAGACATCTCAATATTATGATCAGTTATATACTAATAGAGTTACACTCCCTTTTTATCCATTTACCAATGCCTTTATATACATAATACAATCTATTTATCTAAAAATAAAAGGTTTGTATGTGTTTATTTTTAAACAAATGTGACTTCAGATTTTGCTTATAGTGTGTGAATCTTGAAAGAGCATGAATCCCTTTCTAACAATGACAAAAAAGCTGGATCAGTTAGGAAATCATAACTTTTCTTGAACCCATCAGATAATTGAGATCACTGCAGAAATGTATGGTATCTAAGAAAATATACATTTATTTCAATGAGGGATGAGACATAAGCACCAGCATACAGTGATGGAGAAGAAGAAGAGATTTGGATTCCATGCAAATAAGTTATAAGAATTCACCTAAATTTTATAACAAATAGCTAAAAGCCAAGTTTGTTGAATGCATGTATAGAAATCCTGAGAGTCACAGTAATAAGGGGAATTTGAACTCATTCTCAGATTCTTCTCTATAAATAGCCAGTAAATATTCACTGGAATGCTTGGAGTCAGGAAGTTAGCTGAGAAATATCTATCTTCTTTGGTGACTTGAAATGCAGTGAAAAATATACAGAACACTGATTGAGCCATCAGTTTCTATGAAATAATAACTTTAAGTTGATGGAAAAGAAACAGCAAATATGTCCAACCATAGCCAAAATCCACTGTGTCTGGGGAAAGGTAATAAGGCTTTTACTCTATAGAAAGAAGTAGGGTGGAGTCCTGGGCCCAAAAATCTACTGAACTTTCATAAGAGATCTTCTACCACTAGAAGAAGACAAGAAAATTCTATCTCTAAAACATTGAGTAAATGTAGCAACAGCTGGACACGCTCAGGATGGACATGAAAATGGAGAAGAAACACCTCTGTGGCAGGTAGCAAAGTTCAAAATCAGTGTAAACCAAAAAAAATTGAGAAAAATTATCTGGTGCCCAGGTCCCTACCTGAAGAACAACGTAGTACACAATAATTTGAAATCTACTATACACTGAGGATAAAAATGACAACAAACCAGCTTAACAACCAATGAGAAAGAATCAAACCTCCACACTTACAGCAAACAGAAGAATAAACAGGCACACTTCTAGGGGTAAATAAAATTTACCTCAGTCTCTGCAATGCCCTCATTCTAACTTTCAATCAAACTGATGTCAATCATTCAAGCAAAAGTATTGGATTGGTGCAAATTAATTATTTTCAGACCCTGAATTTTAAACCAGGTGGCACTAGTGGTAAAGAACCTGCCTGCCAATGAAGGAGACATAAGAGATATGGGTTCAATTCCTGGGATGGGAAGATTTCCTGGAGAAAGGCATGACCATATACTCTAGTATTTTTGCCTGGGGAATCTTCGTGAAGATAGAATCCTGCCTATAGAGCATATGGCTTGATACACTCCATAGTGTTGCATAGAGTTGGGCACCACTGAAGCAACAGCATGCACACTATAACTAGACATAACCACATCTTTTTTAATCAAAATAGGACATATTATAATCAACACATTTTTGTCAATGATAAATGTTTGTTTATTTATTATTAAAAATCTGTGCTTAAGAATTCAATGAACTCTTTGAAAGTGTTTTCTGCATCCTACTGGCCGTGGAAGCATTTTCCCTATTAAAAGTTGTGGAGTTGGTTAAAGAAGTGGCAGTCAGTTGTTGAGAGGTCAGGTGACTATGGAAGATGAAGCAAATCACTCAACTTTTGAAGTGCTGGTAGTGTGACTTCTGGTTTGGCATTGTCATGGAGTAGAATTGGTCCCTTACTGTTGACCAATGCTGGCTGCAGGCATCGCAACTTTCAGTGCCATCCTGGTGATTTGCTGAGCATACTTTAATATAATGGTTTTACTGGGATTCAGAAAGCTATACTGGATAAGACTGACAGCAGACCAGCAAACAGTGGTCATGACTTGTTTTTTATTTATTTATTTATTTTTAATTTTTTTTCTGTGCAAGTTTAGCTTTGGGAAGAGGTTTAGAGCTTCTTCTCAGTCCAACCACTGAGCTAAACATTGACAGCCATATTATAAACCTACTTTACATCACACATCACAATCAGATGGAGAAATGATTCACAGTTGTTATATAGAATAAGAGAAGATGACACTTCAAAATGATGATTTTTTAAAAAAATTTCCAGTCAGTGCATGAGGCACCCACTTATTGAACTTTTTCACCTTTCCAGCTTGCTTCAAACGCCAAATGACCATAGAATGATTGATGTTGAGTCCTTCAGAATCAGCTGTGGTGATCCTCTTAGTTGGTTGTTGTCAACTTTCCATAGCCAGCCACTATTCTCCTCACTTTTAAGACTCTCCTCTCCATTGCAAAACTTTGTGAACTACTGCTGCATTGTACATTCCTTAGCAGTTTCTGAACCAAATGTATTTTTGATGTTGTGAGTCATCTCTGCTGCTTTATGACCTGTTTTGAACTTGAATGAGAAAATTGCTAAATTTGCTTTTTGTCTAACATCATTTCCATAGTCTAAAATACATATAAAATAAATAACAAGTAATAAAATATTAGCAAAAGACACAAAAAATTTGTGCATTAAAATGATGTATGTAACATGACAACATTTATTTAAGAACACATTCCATGAGTTCCCAATCCTGGGAACACATGTACACCCATGGCGGATTCATGTCAATGTATGGCAAAACCAATACAGTAATGTAAAGTAAAATAAAGTAAAAATAAAAATTAAAAAAAAGAAGAAGAAATGGTTAATATGTAAATAGTAAAAGATAGGAAAACCAAAATTACACTAATATAATAAAATTGGTCTTTATTTTGTGATGATCAAACAAGACATGTGAAATATGTCAATGAGATGGGGAGAAGTCACTGATAAATGCATGCTATTCACAATATTTTAGTTATTTGTGTAAATTGTGAGATCATGGAGGGTTTATAATACCATTTTAATAAAAAGAAAACTAATAGTAAAATAAACAAAATAAAGTAAAATAAAAAAAAGAATGCATTCCAATATCAGATATCAAACTTCAACCATGAAAAACTTCAGTTATTTTTTCACCAACCTATACAGCACAGTGGAGAAGGCAATGGCAACCCACTCCAGTATTCTTGCTTGGAAAATCCCATGGATGGAGGAACCTGGTAGACTGCAATCCATGGGGTAGCTAAGAGTCAGACACGACTGACTGAGCAACTTCAATTTCACTTTTAACTTTCCTGCATTGGAGAAGGAAATGACACTCCACTCCAGTGTTCTTGACTGGAGAATCCCAGGGATGGTGGAGCCTGGTGGGCTGCCATCTATGAGGTCGCATAGAGTCGAACACGACTGACGTGACTTAGCAGCAGCAGCAATACATCACAAATTTTAAAAAGCAAGAAAGAAGCATTCACTTCTCAGAGTAAACTGAGTTGATAGGATCACATTAGATTCACCAATGATCTACATATTGGAATAATCAGACAAAACTTAAAGTAACTGCACGTAAATAAAGAGCTCTATAAAAAGGTGACGACTTCTCTGGTGGCTCAAAAGGTAAAAATAAAATAAAATAAAAAATGCCTGCAGTGTGGGAGACCTGGGTTCAATCCCTGGGTCAGGAAGATCCTCTGGAGAAGGAAAGGTTACCCACTCCAGTATTCTTGGTTGGATAATTCTATGGACAGAGGAGCCTGGTGGGCTGCATACAGTCCATGGGGTTGCAAAAAGTCAGACAAGATGGAGTGCCTAACACTTTCATCAAAAGTTGAACAAATATATAAGAAATGGAGAATTTGTTAAATAAATAAATGGAGAATTTAGGAGAGAACACCTGCTGAACTTGAAATTTGGTCAATAAACAAATAAATATTACACATTTTTGTGTTATTTCTTTTCTAGATTGAACTGCTCTTCCTCTTTTTTTTTCCCCTAGTTTCCTAAGATTGAAAGTTATGTTATTGATTTTAGATAATTATTTTCTAATGTAAGCATTTATTGGGGGTAAATTTCACTCTAAACACTTATTTCACTTCATTTCATACATCTTGATAAATTATATTTCATTTTATTTTGTTTAAAACAGTTTTACTTTTCCTGGATATTATATTCTCAAGGAATGTGTTATTCATCAGTATACTGTTTAATTTTCAAATATTTGGGGATATTTTTGATGTGTTATGTGATCTCTAGTTTAATTATACTGTGGTATAAGAAGGAACTATATGATTTATATTATTTTGGATTTTTAACAAGCATATTGTGACTCCAAATGTATTTTGTCTTGATATGAATTTGAGAATAATGTGTATTTAGCTATTGTTAGATGGAATATTCCATAAATGTCAATAATTGAATTGATAGTATTATTCAGGTCAGTTTCACTTTGTGACAGTTCTATTGCTTTATTTTTTAATTTGATTTTTTCCCCACCATTTAGTCTTTTATTCTCCAGTGCTGTTATTCTGATTAGTTGAATGCTGAAGTATTATATTAAACATGGTCTAGGCTCTAGGTGATGTTAAATTCTCCAGACATGGTTTAATTTCCTTTCCACAAATGGTTAGATAAGATAATTATGAATTGTCTGTTCCTCTCAAGTGACCAAAATACTGGAGCTTCAGCATCAGTCTTCCAATGCATATTCAAGGTTGATTTCCCTTAAGATTGACTGACTTGATTTTCTTGCTGTTCAAGGGACTCTCAGTAGTCTTCTCCAGCACCACAGATCAAAGGCATCAATTCTTTGGTGCTCTGCCTTCTTTACCGTCCAGCTTTCACAACCGTACATGACCACTGGGAGAACTACAATGGTCATGTAATTCTTGACTTGACTATAGCTCTTAACTTGACTATACTGACCTTTGTCAACAGAGTAATGTCTCTGCTTTTCAACACATTGTCTATGTCTGTCATAGTTTTTCTGCCAAGAAGCAATCATTTTATCATTTCATGGCTGCAGTCACCATCCTCAGTGATTTTAGAGCCCAGGAAGAGAAAAATCTGTCACTACTTCCACCTTTTCCCCTTCTATTTGCCATGAGGTAATAGGACTGGATGCCATAAATTTTTTTTATTTTTTATTTATTTATTTTAGTTTTAAGCTTACTCTTTTACACTCCACTTTTGCCTCATCAACAGGCTTGTGAAGACTGCCTTCATGAATCACTGCCTTGTCATGGCAAATGAATAACTCAATGAAGATATGAACCATGCCAAGTAGGACCACCCAAAATGGATGGGTCATAGAAGAGAGTTCTGACAAAACATAATCTACTGGATAAGGGAATGGCAAACCACCCCAGTATACTTGCCATGCAAATCTCATGAACTGTATACAAAGATAAGGTCTACTTCATTCCAAAATGGTTCTTTTGAGGGGTTCCTTTTAAACAGAGTTTTATTATTACTGTTTGTTTTTATTGTGTCAAAATATTCATAACATATTTATTATTTTGACCATTCACAAAAGTGGAGTATAGTGACAATAAATACAAAGTGTTGTGCAACCATCACTACCAGTTATACATGAAACCTTTCATCATCCCTAACAGAAATTCTGTACCCATTAAACAACAGCCCCATCCTGCCCATCTCTTCAGCTACTGGTATTCCTGGAGACAAGCTATTTCTTGTCTCCAGGAATTTGCATATCCTGGGTACAACACGAATGCAATTATAGAATGTTTGTCTGTCTATCTGGTTTATTTTACAAAGAATAGTGCTTTCATGATTGATTCTTATTGTAGCATATATCAACATTTTATTACTTTTTATGGAGAAATAGCATTTCATTGTATAGAATGTCAAAGGAAAGCTCACCTGGGCATTATTTAAAGCAACAAAACATATTTGATTCAATAACTATTAATAATAGTAGAGGAAAGAGCTGAGCTCCATTATGATTTGCATAGAGGTGATGAAGTGTGCAAAGGTAGAATAAAGGAGGGGAGAAATTAGGGACTCAACAGAATCAGAGAAGGAAAAAGTACAAAGGATTGTCAGTGTAAATGTGGTTTGGCTGAATTGGCAGTTACTGAAGTAACTGGTTTAGGACTCTAGTTTCCCACAGACATTAGGAGACAAGAGACCTTTTCTCTCCAAATAATTAGATTTCCAAGGAATAATTCTAAGGTCCTTTAAACAGACACTTGGATTGTAAAAAAAATAACATATCCACAACTATAAGCCCTTTAAAATAAATGCTCAGGAAAGTGAGGTCAGAGAACTATTGGCATGTGCTGGCCAGAACAAGCAGTACATTTTCCTGTAAGTGTTGTGCTTTCTCAAGCTGCCAATTTAGTGGCAGATTAAGGTTGGTAAAGCTCTTGGGTTAACTTAAGGATATGTCCTTGTGCTGCTAGAAGTCATGCTAGAGTTTGGTCAAGTTTCTTCAGGAGGGGGATAAGATGGAGTAGATATATGCTTAGAGTTCATAATTCTCAGTGTGATTCTCAATATGAATCTTGTTTATCTATTCATTTGTTGATGAACATTGAATTATTTTCACCTTTCAATGATTGTTAGTAATAATGCTATGAACATTAATATACAAATATCTATTTAAGTCCCTGCTTTCAGGGATTCTGAATATTGACTTAAGAGTGTAATTATTGTCATATAGTAGCTCTGCACTTAATTATTTGAGAAAACATCAAGCTGGCTTCCAAAGTGGTTGCATCACTTAACATTCCATAAGCAATTAGAAAAGAAAATGGAGAGATCACAACAGACAACACAGAAATGCAAAGGATCATAAGAGACTACTATCAGCAATTATATGCCAATAAAATTG
Source organism: Aepyceros melampus (assembly GCA_006408695.1). Taxonomy (NCBI): domain Eukaryota; kingdom Metazoa; phylum Chordata; class Mammalia; order Artiodactyla; family Bovidae; genus Aepyceros; species Aepyceros melampus. The sequence continues at coordinate 1,562 of SJXQ01009601.1, read as the reverse complement.
ACAATGTGGAAGAAATGGACAAATTCTTAGAATAGTACAACTTTCCAAAACTGAACCAGGAAGAAATAGAAAATCTTAACAGACCCATAACAAGCACAGAAATTGGAACTGTAATCAGAAATCTTCCAGCACACAAAAGCCCATGTCCAGGCAGCTTCACAGCTGAACTCTACCAAAAATTTTAAGAGCTAACACCTATCCTACTCAAACTCTTCCATAAAATTGCAGAGGAAGGTAAATTTCCAAACTCATTCTATGAGGCCACCATCACCCTAATATCAAAATCTGACAATGATGTCACAAAAAAAGAAAACTACAGGCAAATATCACTGATGAACATAGATACATAAATCCTTAACAAAATTCTAACAATCAGAATCAACAACACATTAAAAAGATCACACACCATGACCAAGTGGGCTTTATCCCAGGGATGTAAGGATTCTTCAATACCAGCAAATCAATCAATGTAATTTACCACATTAACAAATTGAAAAATAAAAGACATATGATTATCTCAATAGATCTTGAGAAAGTTTTTAATAAAATTCAACATCTGTTTATGACAAAAACTCTCCAGAAAGCAGGAATAGAAGAAACATACCAAAATAATAAAAGCTATATATGACAAACCCACAGCAAACATTATCCTCAATGGTGAAAAGTTGAAAGCATTTCCCCTAAAGTCAGGAACAAGACAAAGGTGCCCACTTTCACCACTACTATTCAACATAGTTTGGAAGTTTTGGCCCCAACAATCAGAGCAGCAAAAGAAATAAAAGGAATCCAAATTAGAAAAGAAGAAGTAAAACTCTCACTGTTTGCAGATGACATGATCCTCTATGTAGAAAACCCTAAAGACTCCACCAGAAAATTACTAGAGCTAATCAATGAATATACTAAAGTTTCAGGATATAAAATCAACACACAGAAATCCCTTGCATTCCTACACACTAATAATGAGAAAGTAGAAAAAGAAATTAAGGAAACAATTCCATTCACCATTGCAATGAAAATAATAAAACAGTTAGGAATATATCTCCTTAAAGAAACTAAAGACCTATATATAGAAAACCATAAAACACTGATGAAAGAAGTCAAAGAGGATACTAATAGATGGAGAAATATACCATGTTTGTGAATCAGAAGAATCAATATAGTGAAAATGAGTATACTACCCAAAGCAATCTACAGATTCAATGCAATCCCTATCAAGCTACCAGCGGTATTTTTCACAGAGTTAGAACAAATAATTTCACAATTTCTACGGAAATACAAAAAACCTTGAATAACCAAAGCCATCTTGAGAAAGAAGAATGGAACTGGAGGAATCAACCTGCCTGACTTCAGGCTTTACTACAAAGCCACAGTCATCAAGACAGTATGGTACTGGCACAAAGACGAAATATAGATCAATGGAACAAAATAGAAAGCCCAGAGATAAATCCACACACCTATGGACAGCTTATCTTTGACAAAGGAGGCAAGAATATACAGTGGATTAAAGACAATCTCTTTAACAAGTGGTGCTGGGAAAACTGGTCAACCACTTGTAAAAGAAT
>SJXQ01009599.1:240902-332633 GCA_006408695.1 Aepyceros melampus | reverse complement strand
CTGTTATCCTTATGGGAATCCTCTTGTGTGTTATTTGTTGTTTTTCCCTTGCTGCTTTTAATATTTGTTCTTTGTGTTTGATTTTTATTAATTTGATTAATATGTGTCTTGGGGTGTTTTGCCTTGGGTTTATCCTGTTTGGGACTCTCTGGGTTTCTTGGACTTGGGTGATTATTTCCTTCCCCATTCTAGGGAAGTTTTCAACTATTATCTCCTCAAGTATTTTCTCATAGTCTTTCTTTTTGTCTTCTTCTTCTGGGACTCCTATGATTTGAATGTTGGGGCATTTAATATTGTCCTGGAGGTCTCTGAGATTGTCCTCATTTCTTTTAATTCATTTTTCTTTTTTCCTCTCTGATTCATTTATTTCTACCATTCTATCTTCTACTTCACTAATCCTATCTTCTGCCTCCGCTATTCTACTATTTGTTCCCTCCAGAGTGTTTTTGATCTCATTTATTGCATTATTAATTATATACTGACTCTTTTTTATTTCTTCTAGGTCCTTGTTAAACCTTTCTTGCATCTTCTCAATCCTTGTCTCCAGGCTATTTATCTGTGATTCCATTTTGATTTCAAGGTTTTGGATCATTTTCATTATCATTATTCGGATTCTTTATCTGGTAGATTCCCTATCTTTTCCTCTTCTTTTGTTTGGTTTGGTGGGCATTTATCCTGTTCCTTTACCTGCTGGGTATTCCTCTGTCTCTTCATCTTGTTTATATTGCTGTGTTTGGGGTGGCCTTTCTGTATTCTGGCAGTTTGTGGAGTTCTCTTTGTTGTGGAGTTTCCTCACTGTAGGTGGGGTTGTATGGGTGGCTTGTCAAGGTTTCCTGGTTAAGGAAGATTGTGTCAGTGTTCTGGTGGGTGGAGCTGGATTTCTTCTCTGTGGAGTGCAATGAAGTGTCCAGTAATGAATTATGAGATGTCAGTGGGTTTGGAGTGACTTTGGGCAGCCTGTATATTGAAGCTCAGGGCTGTGTTCCTATGTTGCTGGAGAATTTGCGTGGCATGTCTTGCTCTGGAACTTGTTGGCCCTTGGGTGGTGCTTGGTTTCAGTGTAGGTATGGAGGTGTTTGATGAGCTCCTGTTGATTAATGTTCCCTGGGGTCAGCAGTTCTCTGGTGTTCTCAGGATTTGGACTTAAGCCTCTTGCTTCTGGTTTTCAGTCTTATTTTTACAGTAGCCTCAAGACTTCTCCAACTATACAGCACCGTTGATAAAATATCTAGGTTAAAGATGAAAAGTTTCTCCACAATGAGGGACACCCAGAGAGGTTCACGGAGTTACATGGAGAAGAGAAGAGGGAGGAAGGAGTTAAAGGTGACCAAATGAGATGAGGTGGAATCAAAAGAGGGGAGAGCAAGCTAGCTAGTAATCACTTCCTTATGTGCAATCCACAGTCTGGACTGCTCAGAGATGTTCACAGAGTTATACAGAGAAGAAAAGAGGGAGGAAGGAGACAGAGGTGGCCAGGAGGATAAAGGGGGAAATCAAAAGAAGAGAGACAGATCCAGCCAGTAATCGGTTCCCTAAGTGTTCTCCACTGTCTGGAACACACAAAGAGATTCACAGAGTTGGGTAGAAAAGAGAAGGGGGAGGGAGGAAATAGAGGCAACCTGGTGGGGAAAAAGGAGAGTCCAAACGGGGAGAGAGCAGTCAAGCCAGTAATCTCACTCCCCAAAAAATGGGTACTGAAGATTGGGGTCTTAAAGGTACAAAATTGATAACAAATACCCAAAAGCAAAGATTAAAAACCTAGAATAGAGGTTGGATTTTCAAAAATAAAATATTAAAGAAAAGGAAAAAAGTCACAAAAATTATTATATATATATATGTGAAGTTTGCTTGAAAATAGAGAGTTTCTCTTTTTTTTGGCCAAGTATTAGTAGATTATAAAAATGAAAACTAAAGGAGTACTAGAGGACTTAAAAATTTTTTTTTTTAATTTTTTTTAATGGTAGTAAAAATAGTAAAAATATGTCTAGGACTTTTTCTGGTGCTGTTGTGGGCAGTGTGGGGTCAGTTCATTTTCAGATAGTTCCTTGGTCCCCCTTATATTTCTCAAGATCTGTAGGACCTTTCCTATGTAGTCGGTATTAATACAGAGTTTTGATCTATTGCACCTGTCACTTCCAAAGCAGTTCCCTCTGTTTTAGCTTCTTCTGTTTGCTGGTCTCTTCAGTGTCTGATTTACGCCCTGACACAAGGGGGCGGTGGTGGACACTTTTTTAGGCTCACTTGTTCAGTCGTGCTGTGGGGACGGAGGGACGCTGCAAACAAATAATGCTGGCGTGTGCTCGCAGTGTCTCAGCCACACTGGGTTTGCCCCCGCTCACCGCGTGTGTGCTTTCCCTGTCTACACTGCTCAGGCTCTAGACTGCTCTGCTGGGAACTGTCTGAGGCCGGCCCTGGGCTGCACGCCCTCCCAGGTCTAAGCCACTCAGGCTCAGGCACTCGGGTAGTGCTCAGAGGCGCGGACTCGGTTGGGCCTGCGTCTTGTGCCCTTCCCAGGTCAGAGCAGCTCAGGTGATGAGGTGTTTGGCGAGCACGGTCACTGCGACTTATCGCCTCCCCCATCCCTGACGCTCAGTTTTCTGGATGTACAACTGGCGCACCTTCTCAGGCGGATGTTGACCGTCCAGAACCCCAAGAGGTCTAGTTAGCAAAGAAGCCTGCTTGCAGTTTGGTAGATAATGTCTCTCTGGGGCTGCGATTGCCCTCTTCCGGCTCTGGCTGCCTGTCACCAGAGGGGGACGGTTTGCAGCCGGCCAGCTCTGTTCAGTCCTTTGTTCTGTGAGCGGGCCTGACGGTGTCTTAGGTTAGGGCTTTACGCGTAGCTCTAGTCAGTCCTTTGTTCTGTGTGCAGGCCTGGGTTAGGGCTTTTCGCGTGGTAGCTCTCCCACAGTCTGGTTTGCTAGCCCAAGTTAGCTCCCTCAGATTGCCCTTGGGGCATTCAGGCCTGGGCCTTACTCTAAGCAATGCAGCCCGCACCTCCCTGCCCAGCCCCCACCTGCTAGTGGCGGGTGCAGGCGTCTGTGCTGCTTCTCTGCTGGGGGAGTTACCAGTTGGGCAGGTAAGCTGTGTGTTTTAATTATTTATTTATTTTTCCTACCAGTTATGTTCCCTCTGTGGTTCCACGGCTCACCACAGACTCAGCAGTGAGAGTGTTTCCTGGTGTTTGGAAACTTCTCTCTTTTTAAGACTCCCTTCCCAGGACAGAGCTCTGTCCCTACCTCTTTCGTCTCTCTTTTTGTCTTTTATATTTTTTCCTACCTCCTTTCTAAGACAATGGGCTGCTTTTCTGGGTGCCTGATGTCCTCTGCCAGCATTCAGAAGTTGTTCTCTGGAGTTTACTCAGCCTTTAAATATTCTTTTGATGAATTTGTGGTGGAGAAAGTGGTCTCCCCGTCCTATTCCTCCTCCATCTTAGGACCGCCTCCCAGCCCCATTTTTGAATGGCCTGAAATAATCCATACTGTCTTTAGAGGATTTTTTTTTTTTTTTTTGGTTTGCAAGCATAGCCCTCTTAGAGAGGAACATCCTCAATCTCACCAACATGGCCCAGAAATCTTGGAAGGCTACAGTTAGCTGTCATTGAGAAACAACAGTCAGCTCTAGGCTCTCTAGCTGAGGTGGTTTTACAGAATAGGAGGGCTCTTGACATGATAGCAGACAAGGCCAGGGATGTCTGTGCCCAACTAAATGAGATATGCTGCTTCTAGTAATATATTAATGCCTCCAACCAAGTAGAAGAAGACCTTCAAATCTAAAGACAAATATCAGATTAATAGAGGATTTAAAACAGAAGGTATGTCAGGGCCCCAGCTGGCTCTCAAGGCTTCTCTCTTCTATGGGGATCCAGATATGAACATGGATGTTACCCTTGTTGGGACTATTAATACCAACCAAGAGCCTTTGCTTTATTGCTTGGTCCCTGCATCATGAACACATTATTTAAGTTCATCTCCCAACAGATTCACAGGATTCAATTCCAGATGCTGTTTCAACAATGATATCAGCTGACTGATACATGGACTCTGCTGGAAAAAGCTGCTTTGTCATTCCATGACCTCTCATCTCCCTCCACAAATGCACCCTGACAGAGAGCAGGTATTAGGACCCAGGACCCCATGATGCTCCTGTCAGCAGGAAGAAGTCCGAGTGGTCTTCACCCCTTTCCCCAATGCCCTGGGTTCCCATGACCTGAGGCAAGGATAGGCAGGTAGTTAGACTTGAGAAGGGTGTTGAGGGGCCAAAGATTTGGCCTATACATAAAAAGAGGGGTGAATGTTGACTCCTGCCCTAAGACCACAGATGTAAGCCCTTGCACTAAAGCCACAGAAGCAGAGCCCAGAACAAACCTCCAAAGCTGACTGAGCTCCTTTGTAACCATTGCCAAGAGCACCTGTGATCATCACAAGCAGGCTTCCTGACCCCAAATTAAGCAAAACTGCCCACCTAGGTAGTCACCCTATAATGCCCTAACCAATTACCTAACGCCAACCTTCCAAGAGGAATTTTCTTTGTCCTGAGGCTATAAAAATTGTCTGCTGCTGCTGCTAAGTCGCTTCAGTTGTGTCCAACTCTGTGCGACCCCATAGATGGCAGCCCACCAGGCTTCCCCATCCCTGGGATTCTCCAGGCAAGAACACTGGAGTGACATTTGAATCAGTTCTAATGAGGTGGATGACACTGGAGCCGATTATACAGAGTGAAGTAAGCCAGAAAGAAAAACACCAATACAGTATACTTACACATATATATGGAATTTAGAATGATGGTAATGATAAACCTGTACGCAAGACAGCAAAAGAGACACAGATGTATAGAATGGCCCTTTGGACTCTGTAGGAGAGGGAGAGGGTGGGATGGGTTGGCAGAGTGGCAGTGTAACATGTGTGATATCATAAGTGAAATGAATCGCCAGTCCAGGTTTGATGCAGGATGTAGGATGCTTTGGACTGATGCACGGGGATAATCCAGAGAGAGGGTGTGGGGCGGGAGGGGGGAGGTGGGGGTCAGGATTGGGAGTTCATGTACACTCGTGGCTGATTCATGTCGATGTGTAGCAAAACGAATACAGTATTGTAAAGCAAAACAAACTAAAAAAATAAAAATTAATTTAAAAAAAAGAAATAAAGGCAATATTTCATCAAATAAAAAAAAAAAAAGAACACTGGAGTGAGTTGCCATTGTCTACCAACCCACAAAAACTGTCGACTCTCCCTGGCCTGTCAGGAGTTGTTGGCCCACTGCATTCACAGTGCCCATGTCATCTCTGCTGTTTGTTCTTAATAAACTCACTCCTTTCTGCAATATTCTGTGTCTGGAAATTCTTTTCCAACTCATGCTAAGACTGCTTCAACACCAGCCAGGAGTCTTGGTCAGGGCATTCCCTGGTCAAGGAATATTGGAACAAGGCCTAGCAGCTGCCAGGACCATTTGTCCTGAGGCTTTTTCCCTCAAGATACCTTGTAGCAGCACCAGCTGCCCCAGCACTTGGCAACTGAAGAATGGAACCAACAAATTTCTATGAGTCAACGAACTCAATTTCTTAGGCAAAGTCCACCCAATTCAGTAGTCGATTCATCTGTTTGTGGTTTTCTGTGCTCTTTTGTGTTACGAGATAATAGGCTTGATATTGTAGGGTAAATCACTCTGGTATGCCCACCAGGAAGACATTCCCCCTCAATTTGGGCTTTTCCTTTATGGGACAAGCCAATAGATTGGGATACCCTCTTGTACAGGTGAATTGTTGATTGTACCTGAGTTAGAACCAGTTCACTGGGGAACTAGTTCTTGTGGAGGTAGACAGCCTGATTGAAATTAGTTTATTTGTTTTGTAGGGTAAGTTTATTTACCCTTACAACTGACCTGGGAACTGATTTTGGAATCTGTGTCATTTTTGTTGGTATTTGCCTATGTGTTTTCTGTTATCAAACTTACAGAAATAGGAAGTACTCCATTTATCCCGAAGGAGAGATCTTTGGGGCCTATATTAGATAAATGGGCAAAATATAGCTATGAGCCTAGGACTAAGAAAAACATGTATGCTATTGTATGTCATAAATACTGCAGTGAGCAGAGTGAGTTTGGACTCTGAAACACTTTGCAACTGTGGTTCTCAGACTTGGGTGTCATCATCACATGGAGGAGGGGTGGTGAAATCACAGCCTGCGGGGCCCACCTCCAGAATTTTTTCATCTGTAAGGAGTTCCCAAGTGGTGGTGCTACTGCTGGCCTGGGCCCACACTTGGCAAATTTCTGCTCCAGAAAGCAGTAGTTTCAAAATTCCAGGTCAACCCATAACAATACTTCCAGAAGGTGTAGAAAGTCAGAAAAATCATGAAATGCAGCAAGTAAGAATTTTGCAATATAAAATGTGCTCAATTTGAAGGACTATCCCTTAATCTGAGACTGTGATTTTCCTACTTTCTCTGACATTATAATTTCCTTCCTTTCGTGGAAAAATAATAACAGATAGTGGTTCTCTCATTAGTTTGTTTCTGGGTCTCTTTCAGTTTAATTTAGTTCAGTCACTCAGTCCTGTCCGACTCTTTGTGACCCCATGGACTGCAGCATGCCAGGCTTCCCTGTCCATCACCAACTTCTAGAGTTTGCTCAAACTCATGTTCATCGAGTCAGTGATGCCATCCAACCCACCATCTCATCTTCTGTTGTCCCCTGCTCCACCCGCCTTCAATCTTTCCCAGCATCAGGGTCTTTTCCAATGAGTCAGTTCTTCCAATAGGTGGCCAAAGTACTGGAGTTTCAGCTTCAGCATCAGTCCTTCCAACGAATATTCAGGACTCATTTTCTTTAGGACTAACTGGTTTGATCTCCGTGCTGTCCAAGGGATTCTCAAGAGTCTTCTCCAACACCACAAAATAACAAGTTGGCAGCCCTGGTCATGGTCTTCAGTTTTTAAAAACATCTTTTTGGTCCGTGTACTTCTAAAATCCAGGACATACTACTCCTGTGCATAAAAGAGCTTAGACTGAGTTTCTCTAAAAGGTGCCATCCAAAGTTAAGCTCAGGGGTCTTTTAAAAAGGCATTACACGCCTCCTTGCCTGGCTGAACAGCTTACTCAGAACATAGCTGACTTTTTATTGATGCTTCAAGTGATTATTATGTAATCTATTACTATAAAGAGCTGTCAAGCCCACAACCATGCCCTCAGGAAGGCTGCTTAGCGAAGAACCATTTGTCTCTCATTAAACCACCCAGACTGTTTTTCTGTTGTGTGGGAGCTGTCCTGCTCCCTCTGCAATTCACTCTCACCCCATCTCGCTGTTGCCTGTACTTCCACCTATTACCCACAGAATGTCACGCCACCAAGCTTATTAAATCAGTGGTTTCATTTTACACATTATGTTGGTGACTGTGACTTTGGGACCATTTATCTCTGCCAAGGAATGAAGCTGTAGGCCTAGAACACAGTCAAAGAGATTTACCCCTATCTTCTGGAAGACGATGACAGATAATATTCACTGGGAATTTACCACATGTCAGGACTTATCTGGAGTGGTCAAGTATCATTAGCCCAAGGTTAATATATGGAGGAGTCAGAACTATGGAAATGAGGTTAGTACTGCTAACTTCTACTCCAGGCTTCCCTGGTGGCTCAGACAGTAAAGAATCTGCCACAATGTGGGAGACACAAGTTTGATCCCTGGGTCGGGAAGATCCTCTGGGGAAAGGAATGGCTACCCACTCCAGTATTCTTGCCTGGAGAATTCCATGGATAGAGGAGCCTGGCAGTCCATGGGTCACAAGAGTCAGGCACAACTGAGCAACTAACACTTCCGCCTGCCTTTAGGGGTTTTTTCCAATGATGAGTGACTGGAGATCTGAGCACTGAATAAATGAGGATTCATAGATGTTAGTCTTTGTAGTGATACTTAATTTGCTGATAAGTTTTAAGAGACATTCTGATTTTGTTGGGAGAAACAAAAATGATTCTGATTCAAAATCAAGCTGGGGAACAGCTGACTTGGACACACTGGTTCTGTGGCACTGGGCAACTAGGAGACAGCCTTGTTGTCCCCAGGAGCTCACAGTCCAGGTGCAAGAGAGGAAAGCAGGACTGGGTATGGGAAGGGAGAAGCAGGAAACTGATTATTTTGTTAAAAACTTTTACTGTGCTTTGGCCTGTTGAACTATATGCTTATGGTCTTTGTTGAAACTGAACAAAGCCAGGACCCATACCAGCTGTGTGTGCCTGGTTCATGATAGTTTTCTTAGAAAGTCAAGTGCCCAGCACCTTATTTTCCTTGTCCAGCTCCCTTACCTCTCCAAACACTGATACATCAAGGGCACATTGATGCCTAATTTACAGTATTGTTTTGAAGATTATATTAAGATGATGGATGTCATGCCTGACCTGATTCAACAGGTGCTCAATTCATCTCCTTTTTCTCTTCTTCTGTTCTGCCAGAAAAATTTCTCTCCTTTTTAAGTGTTCTGTGTAATTGGACCACTCATGGCATTCACTCATGGATTCAGTCCTGGTCAGTAAGCTAAGAGTCTGCAAGCTGTGTGGCACAGCCAAAAAAGAGAAAACTTAGATGCAATGAAACCTGGAAATATTGTTGTTTATACAGGTTGCTTGTTAAAATTCTGAGTATATTACTCTGAAATTTTTAATAGTTTTTCTGGCCCCCAAGTAAAGTGCAGAATCAGTACCATGGCCTGGCTCCTGCCCGCCTTCTCCACTCTTCTTTCCTTAAGCTCCAGTCACACTGGATTTCTTCTTATGGGTCCTCCCAGGCCCAAGGTCTCCCTTCCAGAGGCTATATCCTTCATCTTGACCAGTCTCACCCCAAATTGTTGCCTGTGTTGTATCTGTTCACTTTTCAGGTTTGTCAGGCAAACTGTCCCCTTCTCCCCCAGACAAGATCTTGATAAAATGAAGATTCTGTTTCTGTCAGTCCAGGGTGGAGTCTAAGGTTCTGCATTTCTACCAATCTCCCAGGTGATTTCAATGCTGTCTGTCCAACAACCATACTTTGAGTAAGAGGCTTTGGCCGTCATGAAGTCCCTTGTTCCTTGACTGTGCAAATTGTGTGCTGTGTTCAAAAACATGGATGATAATGAAATTCACTGGAACTTTGCCTATCATAACAAAAATTTGGAAATAAAGATCCTTCAACAGAGGACTGATTAAATAAGTTAAGCACCACCACCCCACACACACACCTGTACACATACACACACACATCCTTTGGAATATAAGGAAACCATTTTAAATTTCTATAGCTTATGGTTAATTTTTTATAAAGCAAATTGTAAAGCTCACATTGAGTTTACCTTTAGGGAATTATGTATGTATGTATATGTGTATGGGCCCAGAGTTATATCTAGGAAGATGTTTATGAATATGGGAACTTTAGTTGTCTCTTGATGATGAGCCATTTGAGGGAAGTGCAAGATTCAACCCACTGGGAATCAGATAGTTCTGTAGTATATATTTAGTGAAAGAAATCCACATATAAGTGGACTCACACAGTTCAAACCCATGTTGTTCAAGGGTCAACTGTATATATACACATACATATAAAATACTTACAACTCTTCGTGTGCTTCCATAGAACCCTATAATTCCTTATCATAGCACTTAACACACTGATTCACAGTTGCCTATTCATCTGTTCAGGTCCTTCACAATGATCTGTCCGGGCAATGACAGTACCTAGTTCACTACGGTATCCCCCAGTACATTGCACAATTACTGTGTGTCAACAATTACTGAATATACGGTTAATATCCATCTAAGAATGATTCTCCATTTCCCCCAGGATGTTGCTGTACTGATGGATCTTCTGGAACCGTGATCACTCTGGCCATCATCTAGGAAGCTAACCCAGGAAAGACAGAATTAGCAGAACAGGAAGAATGTCTTTCAAGCTGTCATCGAGCCAATGACTTAACCAACTCTGGGTCAATCTACACTAGGACTTCTGGCCATATGAGAGAATAAACACCCTTGTTGTTGCTGGTGTTTGAGTTAGAAAGCATCACCAGTGAGAGACTGAGTAAATAAAAGAATGAATGACTAACCACTAGCATAAGAAAGCCAACTCCCCTAGAATGGAGTTAAAGTCTCGTCCTGGAGACTTCAAAAATTGCGTACTGTTCTTAAGACACTCAAGGTGATAAAACAAGCAAAGTCTTGATACTCTAGATGCTAGATTACAGTTTTCTTATTTCTTATTATAGTTTTCTAGATAAACTGGATTTTTAGGCAAAAGCTGCACTTTGCAAGGAAAAACAATCTCACTAGAGCTTCATTTAAAACCAAAGATAATATTCTTAGAGACATTTCAAAGTCAATACATATTTAATCCAATCTCCTAAATGTTAGCACGTGTAAGCATAACTTGGAGACTTTTTTTTAAGGTGACTCTCGGGCCTCACCGGGGGAGATTTTGATTCAGTGGGATGTGGTGGGATCCAGGAATCTGCATTTTAGCCAGTAATCTGATGTGGATTGTCTCAGAACACACTTCAAGAAACTCTATTCTAAAGCTTCCACTCTGTATATCTAGATCCTAACCACAAGAAATGATGTTTCACGTAATAATCAACGGAGCAGATTCAAGTGATGGAAAGATCCAGAAGATGGGAGCCATATCTGGACTTCTCTATTCACTAGACTAAGACATTGATCAGGCAAGTCTCTCAAGCTCTCTATGTCTGAATGTCCCCATTTATTGAAAACTCAGATTAACAGTTCTCTGTATTGCCAGTCCTGAAACTGGTTATAAAGACCAGAATGATCTTAGTAGCTGTTCTGTAAAAATATAAAAAAATGCTCTTTGTTAGAACTCTGGGTTTACTGAGCTCCTTAATAAGTAAAATTATTTGTGTTGTTTAGGGTCTATTCATTAAGCAAGAAATGAGGACTCACATTTTAAAAAGAGTGTTACATGGCCAAACTGTAAAAGGGATTTTGCTTAATTCCCGGTTAACCTGAGTACTTGTTAACCAGAACATCCTATTCCTGAGCATTCTAACTAGGTTTCCATGGAAATAATACACACTTATTAACAACAGTTTGTGAGTAGACTCCTTATCAAAGGGAGCTTCCTTGACTTGGGTAAAAATTAATGGGCCCAACAACTCACAGAACTGGAGAAATCGTATATCTGATAAGGGATAATATCTAAAGTACATAGAGAACTCCTAAAACTCAACAACAACAAAAAACCCATTCAAAATAGGCAAAGGATTTCATAGACATTTCTCTAAAGAAGACATAGGAATAGCCAAAAGGCACATGAAAAAGACATTCTACATCATTAATCAATAGGGAAATGCAAATCAAAACCACAATGAGATACTACCTCACAAACATTAGGATGACTACCATCAAAAAAAAAATAGAAAGCAACAAATATTGGTACAGCAACAGTGGAGCAGTATGGCAGCTGAAAAATTAAACACAGAATTACCATATGATCCAGCAATTCCATTTCTGGATACATGCCAGAAGAATTAAAAGCAAGGTTTTTAATTAAAGATATTTGCACACCCATGTTTACAGCAAAATTATTCACAAGAGCTAAAACATAGAAGCAACCCAAGTGTCCATGAATGGATAAACAGATAAGCAAACTATGGTATCTTAAAAAATGGAATATTATTCAGTCTTCAAAAGGAAAATAATCAAAGTCAAAATTAATAATGATGTATTTTGCATTCTTTTTTTTTTGTTCTGTCTTTGAAATCTAGTTCGTGTTTTACTCTGAAAATGTCTCAGTCTGGACTAGCCGCATACCAGTAGCTAGTAGCTATTGTGTAAGAGTGTACAGCTCTAGATGACTCATTTTTGAAACCCAGTGCAAACACCCCTACTATTTGATTTTGATCTTTGAATGTTCAAGCCTCTATCTACATTCTTCACTCATTCATTGGTCAGCAAACACTGGCATGTCCACTGTGCACCAAGTATTATGCTAGAACGTGGAAATACAGTCTGTGACAGTGAGAGACACGCAGAGATGGCTATGAAATAATATAAAAGAATCGTGACATAGAATGTTGTTGTTATCGAGTCTCTTAAGTCAGAATCCAACTCTTTTGCAACCCCACGAACTGTATAGCTCACCAGGCTCCTCTGTTCATAGGATTTCCCAGGTAAGAATACTGGAGTGGATTGCCATTTCCTCCTCCAAGAGAATCTTCCCCACCCAGGGATGAAATCCATATCTCCTGCATTGGCAGGTGGATTCTTTACCACTGAACCAACCAGGGAAGCCCCATGCACAGAATAGACGCACTCTATTTTATGGGCACCTGAAAAAGGAAGAACATGTAGTTTTAGAGGTGACCCTGAGCTGACTTCAAGGACCTGGAATGTTAGCTATGAATAGAAAGGCAAAGGGCATGCCAGAGGTGTCAGCTTGATCAAAGGCCTGAAATGAGGGATGGGGGTCCCCGGCAACCGCTAAAGAATGCCTGTTAGGGCAAAGGTGAAAAAGGAAAGTGGGGAGGTAAGCAGAGCCAGTGAAAGACCTAGTGAGTCGTTTGGCTTCTGAAATTAAAAAAAAAAAAAAAAAAACTACACTTCCTAAAATTTCAGAAGTAATTGTCTTTCTGCAGGATCGTGCGGAATGCAAATGACATTGGATTTAAGCTTTTGCTGGTAACAGTCGCGCTCCTCTGGATTAGCTCCTCTAAGAGGGCAGGGCCATCTGCTATGCCCACCACCCTGCCCTGTCTGCAACACTGCCTGGCAGAAAGGGCGCTAGAAGTTTACAGAGCCGGTTCCTTCCTTCGGTCCTTTCCCCAAGTCTTCCCCTTCCGCTCAGTTCAGCGGGAGAGGGGGAAGGGCGCCACCCCTAGCCTGCTCTTCGAAAGTCCTCCGGAGTTCAGGGCAGGCCTCACTCTTCTAGAATGTTTCCTCATCTACAAAATGGGTTCACAACTACCCGCCGCGCCGGGCTGTTGCGTAACTCAAATGAATTAGAGAAAGCGCCCGGAAAAATGAAAAGGTACGCTTCTTGGCCTTGAGGGTAGACTGACTTGACCTGTAGACTTCAAGGCCAGGTTTCCACCCTCCTTGGCCCAGATGGGCTTCCTCGGCCGAAGTGCAGGGTGATCGATCCCAGAGCGTGGGACGCCTAGATCCGAAACCCTGGGAGGTAACCCTACGCGTGACTGATTAACGCGCCTCTCGAGGAGGCGCCACCTAAGGAGGAGGGGTGGAGGTTGCAACCGCTCCCCTCGGTGTTGGGGCTACTCCTCAGTTTCCAGGGCATGGACGTCCGAATCCCGCAGCCCGCGCCCCGCAGACCCCGGCAGAGCAGAACGCAGCAGACCCCTCCAGCACGCAGGTCCCCGACCACCCCCTCCCGGCGTGTCCGAGAGGAGAAGAGGGTGGAGCGGACAGGCTCCCACAGCCAATAAAATCAGCGGGTTCCTGGTCCGATCCCCGGCGCGGCTCGCCATTGGTCGCCACCCGGGTCTCGGCCCACCGAACCTTTGCGACCCGAGCCAATCGCTAGACGGCAAGGGGTCCACAGGCTCGAGGGGAGCCGGCGGCGGGCGGCTGCGAGTGCAAGCAGGCGAAGAGCCGGTGGCGGTGACAAGCGGCGCGAGCCCGCAAACCGCCTCCCCCGTGCGGCGCGCCACCGGCTCCACCATGGAGCCCGCTGTGTCGCTGGCCGTGTGCGCGCTGCTCTTCCTGCTCTGGGTTCGTGTGAAGGGGCTAGAGTTCGTTCTCATCCACCAGCGCTGGGTGTTTGTGTGCCTCTTCCTCCTACCTCTCTCGCTCATCTTCGACATCTACTACTACGTGCGCGCCTGGGTGGTGTTCAAGCTCAGCAGCGCGCCGCGGCTGCACGAACAGCGCGTGCGGGACATCCAGAAGCAGGTGAGCGGCGCCGGGTGGCGGGGCCAGGCGCGAAGTGGTGCGCGGCGCGGAGCAAGGGCTTCACTGAAGAGGTGCCATTTGAGCGAGATTTGAACTCAACAGAAATGTGATGGGGGCGGGGGTGCTTCCCGAGAGGGAACGGAGTTAGCAAAGGCGTTGAATAGTACATTGCTCCGACATTTATGGAGTGCCTACTGTGTGCAGAGTACGTGCGGGTTATTTGGAGAGACGTAAAGAATCGTACTCGGGTAGCTCTCACCAGGCCCAGATGATTTCAGAAGAGGAGCCGGGCTTCAAGGAAGTGCTCCTGGCGCTGGTGACTGGGAAGTAGCGGGAATGATCCGGGGAACGTGTGAGCAAAGAAGGGGAGGGGCGGAAGGTCCGAAAGTCAGTTTGAAGCTAGGTTGCGGGCGGGGGCTTCAGTTTGGAGTTTACTCTGTAGCAAGGAGCTGAAATTTTTTCACGTGCTTAGATTAGAGGACTAAAGTGACTAAAGAAGGGAGCATCACACCAGGGTGGGGAGCCTCGCAGACTCTGCTCCAGGCGCTCACTCTTAAGAAGGCAGTGTCCTTCCCTGTGTCAGCGCTCACAGAACCCGTAAGCCTGCTGCCGCTCACAGCCGAGCCTCCTCCTGTGCCATCGCCAGAATGGACATCAGGCATGAACACCAGGCCTGGGCAGTTTCTTGGCGCCCTCTGCCCCTCCATATGTTCCTTTCTTACTGGCCTCGGGTTGCACAGAGCTTCTGTTTCCTGCAGCCACCCTCACCACAGGTGTTGCAGCCTCCATGTTCTGTTTGCTGCTGGCTGAGTGCTGCCGATAAGAGCGTGAGGAAGAATGCGGAGAGCCACCGCTGGGAGGGATAGACCTTGGACCGGATGGGAGCAGGCAGCATCTGGAAGCCCTTTACTCAGGCTGCCATGGATTGTGCTAGTCAGTCACAGCTCCAGAGCCCTCCCTACTTTCGGTCTCGAATGCACCCTGTTTCCTAGTTCTTTCTATGTGCTCAGATTCTCAATTTCCCTGCTTATCTCCCCTATCAGATGTGAGCTCCTTGAAGGCAGACTGCTGACTCCTCTCTGTCCAATGAGTCCTGGCCCAAAGCAGCACCGTGAGCACTTCTGAACCTAAGCTAAACCAAAGGGCTTCCCCAGTGGCCCAGTGGTAGAGAATCTTCCTGCAATGCAGAATCCCTGGGTCAGGAAGGTCCCCTGGAGAAGGAAATGGTAACCTGCTCCAGTTTTTTTTTCCTGGGGAATCCTATGGACAGAGGAGCCTGGCAGGCTACAGTCAGTCCATGGAGTCAGAGTTGGACACAACTGAGCAACTAAACAGCAACATTAGGGACAGGAAGACAAGGGGCCTTGCCAGACCAACCCACTGCCGTGGCCCTACCCTGTGCCACACTCTGTGCCACTGATGTTCATTATTTTTCATCCTCACTGCAGTGCTGATAGGTCTTTGTGGGGGGCTTTTTGCATTTGTTATTTTTTTGGTGGCACTTTTTCCTGGACTATAAGTTTTTGTTTCTTCAGTTTATTCTGAGATATCCTTTTCTTTCGTGCAACATCCTCTTCTGGTTGAAGAACAATCTGCTCTTTATCAGTAAGGATCATCTCAGTATGGCAGAGAGAGTTCATGTACAGGTCGATCCGACCATGATCTCTATAAGTCCTGAGCTGCATCTTGAGGCTCAATGACCAGAACAGCTACATCTAAGCCCTTAAATTCACCATTACTCTCTGCACTTTTGAGCATGTGCAATAAGGATTTAGCACTCTTTTTTGGGCCACCAACCCTGTGTCCAGCCCCACTGTTTGGCCTGGCCCACCTGCAAGCTCCAGTTGTAACGGCAGAATGGCACACATTGCTTCTGTAGAGTGACAGCCTTCAGATACTTGGTGGCTTTTCGGATATGTATACTCTTAATGGCCTGGGCAGTTTCACGGGTGTTCTTAAAGTGAACACGAAGGTTCAAACCTCTTGATTTGCATAATTTTGTGGGGTTCTCTGGGTCAAGTAAATAGTAAACCATTTTCAGAGGTCACCTCTGGCCACTTACCAGAAAGGGCCACCCTGGGAGATCTTGCACCTGTTCTACAGATGGAGAATATAGTGAGACTCAAACTGTGAGTCATGTGCCTAAGATGATATAGCTAGTAAATGGGTCTGGAACCCAGGTCAGCTCAATCTCTGAACCTGAACTCTGACGTTGCTTCTTTCCCAACCCTTTCCATTCTACCCTGGAGGTCTGGTTCTGTTGCCTCACTCCTGGAAAGTGGTGATAGCTACCTGACCGGTTGCCCATTTCCTGGGCCCTGCCCATCTCTCTCAGGCTTGCCCTGCCATAAGGACATGGTGCCATGGGATTACCTCCCTGCCCAAAATCTTGGTTGGCTCCCATCAGGATCCATCCCAACCAGTGTTTCAGACTTGATGAACTCCACATGCACCGCATGCTCCTGTCCCATCCTCCACGCCCAGTTCCCATTCGTGGCTGCATGCAGCTCTCCTGATGCATCCTGCTCACCTCCAGGTTTGTATTAAGTCCTGGGACTGCAGAGTTGGACAGGGGCAAAGTCTGCTCAGTCACACCCTGCTCTTAGGAATCCCTTCCAAAGTTCCATCCCTCTGTACAAAACCTCTGGGACCCTGGCCTCTCTGATCGCAGAACAGTTCTTCCCCGTGTTGAACTTCCCCATGTTGCCTGATAAGTTTCAATGCAGCCTGTTCTAGGACTCTCGATTTCAAGGGACAGAAACTCAGCTCCAACTGGCTTGAGCAAAAGGGGACTTTACTTGACCCAGGTTTTGAAAAGTCCAGAAGTAGGATTTGCTGGGCAGTCCAGTGGTTAAGACTCTGCCCTTATTCTGAGTTTCTAATGCAGGGGGCACGAGTTCAACCCCTGGTCTGGGAACTAAGATTCCCACCTGCCGCAGGGTCTGGCCAAAAAGAAGAGAGAAAAGCCCAGGAATAAAAGCGGCACAGACCTCGCTAGATCCAACATCGGTCTCTGTCTTTCCACCCAGCCGTCATTCTTGGCTCTGCTTTGTTCTGAGTTGACTTCATTCTCAGGGAGGCTGTCTCCTGCAGGGGCCCCAGCAGTGTCTGGCTTATATCCAGCCAGCCTAGCAACTCCAGTAAAGTGAGAGGGCCTCTTCTGGAATCGGTCTTAATTGGCTTAACTTGGATCATAGGCCCGTCCCTGAACTGGTCACTGTGGCCAGGGGGATGGAGTCAGACCTCAGTCATGTGCCCATCTCTGGGGCCAGGGGGCAGTCGGCACCACCCGGACCAAAGAAAGATGGGACTGTTAGAAGCACATGAAGAGGACACGGATGGTCGCAGGTCACAGCAGCAGATGTCCACCTCCTGCCATTTTCCATCAGCAAGAAGGGTTTGCTTCCTCCCGTGTTCCTCCTGAGCCATTTGTTCTGTGCATTTTGTGTTCAGGTCACTTATAGCAGAGCTTTAATAAAAGTTCTTCCTTCCATGTCTGATGGTGAATCTGGCCTCCTTTGCTGGTTCCTTCCGGCTCAGAGTGATACATGAGTTAACATGCACAGATGCTTAGAACAGGGCTTGGCACATAATCAGCTTCAGTAAGTGTTAGCTGTTACTCTGTTGCCTATTAATATAAGCCCGTTTATCCTTCCAGGCCTGAAGTTGGGTAGTCCTGATGGTGAATCTGGGCTTTGCCTTTCAGCAGTTGTGTAATGTTGGGCAAGTTATTTTGCCTCTCATTTTCTTCATCTGCAAAAGGAGGCGGATCATCCCAAACACCTGGGTTGCTGTGAGAATTAAACGAAACAAGACACAACAGGTGGCTGGCCCAGCAGGGGCAGCTTATAGATACGTGTTGAACGAAAAATTTGTTTGGGTTTACGTGAAAGCCTGAACAAACTTTTCAGCCAACCCAATAGTTATCATTTGTATGGTTGTTATTATTTCCAGTAGACCACCTGCCCTGAACTTTGCAGTTAGAATAAATGTTTTCAAAGCACTTTGATCCTGCTTTCTAGCTCTTTCTTCATTTTGCTTTGTGGTGTGGCAACACTTTGACTTTTCTGTCGGCCTCACTAGCCAAGGAGAGTCCAGAGGGTAAGGCCATGGGCCTTTCATCATCCCACTCCTCCAGGTGTCTGGAAGGAGTCAAGCCTCGGTAAATAATTGCTGACAAGCAAAGGCACTGTTCCCCGCGCCTTCTCCTGAAGGCAGGGCTAGCCGGAGGATCCCTGGGGGGGCCAGCTCAGCCTCTGCTTGCATCTGCAGGTGCGGGAATGGAAGGAGCAGGGCAGCAAGACCTTCATGTGCACAGGGCGGCCTGGCTGGCTCACCGTCTCACTGCGGGTTGGAAAGTACAAGAAGACACACAAAAACATCATGATCAACCTGATGGACATTCTGGAGGTGGACACCAAGAAACAGGTGAGAGAAGCGGCATGGTTCTCTGGCTCTGGGAGTGGGTGGGGAACTGTACCTGGTGCAGATGACTCACAGGGAGATAATTTTAGCCAAAGGCATCCCAGAGTGACGGCTCTGCCCACCATTGTCATCCTGCAGAGCTTCACAGCTTTGGAAGAGACTGGTCATAGCCCCATCTCACAGGTGGGCAGACTGAGAGCTCAGGGCGATTCTTTGATTATCTGCCACTCCACAGGAGGACAGGGATGGGGAACTCATGGGCAAGAATGAACCTGTTTACCTCTTCCCAGTAAGGAAGTGTGTTGGTGAAAGTGGAACTGTAGAGGTAGCTCAGGGAGTAGGCCTCGTTCCAAGCTTTCTGGGGACCCACTTGCTAATAGCCTTAAATGTGTGCAACCTCTTTGGTCTATCTAGTATTTCTACTACTTGAATCGGGCCTTCAGAAAAAGGAAATAAAGACAACAAGAGAAAGAGAGGGATAGTATATCACAACTTTATTTTTAATCAAAGACAATATGATATCCAATAGTAGAGAGTTGTTATGTATGGTATAGCCACATGATGGCATTTTGTTGTGATGCCTTGTCCAAGTTACTTAATTTCCCTGTGCCTTCCCCCCACCTTAGCAGCGTTATTGACATATACCTGACATATAATAAACTGTACATAGAGTTTTTATACATAGATCATGTATCATGTACCCTCTCCTTTTTTTGTATGGCTTCTTTCACTCAGCATAATTATTCTGAGATTCATCCATGTATCAGAAGTACATTGTTTTATTGCTGTGTAGTATTCCAATCACAGTTTGTTTATCCTTTCACTTATTGATGGACATTTGGGTTGTTTCCAGTTTGGGTCTATTACAAGTAAAACGGTGAGAAACATCTGGATATAGTCCAAATTGTTGTGTGGACATTTGTCCTTTTTTGAGGTAAATACCTGGCAGTGGAGTCACTGGGTCATAAGGAAATGGCAACCCACTCCAGTGTTCTTGCCTGGAGAATCCCAAGACGGGGGAACCTGGTGGGCTGCCGTCTATGGGGTCGCACAGAGTCGGACACGACTGAAGCGACTTAGCAGCATGGTTAACTTTCTAAGAAACTGCCAAATTATTTTCTAAAGTAGTTGTAACATTTACATCTCCACAAGTGTTCTAGTTGCTCCATATCATTGTAAACTTGGTATGGTTCATTTTAGCCATTCAATTGTTGTAGGTATCTCAGCGTGATTTTTAACTGTTAATGACTAATAAATGATGGCTAATAAATGTTCATCTCTTCACGTGCATATTTGCTGTTTATATGCCTGTGGTGAAGTACTTGTTCAAGTCTTTTGCTAAAAATTTTTAATTGGGTTGTTTGTTTTCTTACTATGTATTCTAGAAACAAGACTTTGATCAGATACACAGTTTGCATATATTTTCCCCTGGTGTTTGGCTTGTCTTTTGAAAACCAGAAGTTGTTTTAATTTTGATGAAGTCTAGTTTAGTAATTTCTTTTATAGATTGTGCTTTTAATGTTTTACTTAAAAAATCTTGCCCTACTCCATGTCTCAAAGGTTTTCTCTTTGTTTTCTTCCAGAAGTATTATATTTTTAGGGTTTACACTTAGAACTATGATTCATTTTGAGTTTGCATTTGATAGGAGATATGGGTCCAAATTTTTTTTTTTGCACGTGGATTTCCAATTGTTCCAGCCTCTTTTGTTGAAAAGACAATCCTTTCTCCCTGAATTGTGTTTGCACTTTTGCTGAAATCAGTTGTCCATATTTTCAGGTCTTTTTCTGGACTCTGCTGTTCTGTTGATCTATTTGCCTGTCTGTACGCCGAGAACACGTTGTCTTGAATACTATAGCTTTATATTAGTAAGTCCAAAATAATGAGTTGGGAAGTATTCCTTCCTTTTCACTTTTCTGGAGGAGTTTGTATAGAATTGGTTTTGTTATTTAAAAGTTAATGGAATTAACCAGCAAAGCCGTCTGAACCTGGAGTTCTCTTTGCAAGCAAGTTTTTAACTACAAATTAAGTTTTTTAAAAAGAGATAGAGGGCTCTTCAATTTATTTGTTTCTTCTTGGTGAGCTGTGGCAGTTTGTGTCTGAAGGTATTTGTCCATTTTATTGAATTGTGTAGTTGATTGACGTAAAGTTGTTGTAATATTCCCTTACTGCCTTGTGGACACGTATAGAATCCGTGATGATGTTATGTCTTTCGTTTCTGATACTGGTCATTTGTGTCTGCTCCCTTTTCTTCCTTAGCAATCTGACTAGAAGTTAATCAATTTTACTGATCTTCTCAAAGAACCAGCTTTTGGTTTCATTGATTTTTCTCTCTCTCTTTTTTTTGGTTTTCTATTTCATTGACTCCTGCTTTGATCTTTGTTAATTTCTTATGCTGACTTTGGGTTTAATTTTACTCTTCTTTGTCTAGTTTTTTAAGGTAACAGCTGAGGTCATTGACTTAGACATTTCTTTATTTCTATTATGGATGTTTAGTGCTATAAATTTCCCCCTAAGCACTGTATTAGAGCTGTCCCCAAATCTGATATCTTACCTTTTCATTCAATTCAAATTACTTTCTAGTTTCGTTTTTGATATCTGCTTTGACCCAGAGGTTTTTCAGAAGCATGTTATTTAGTCTCCAAATATTTAGGAATTTTCCAGATATCTTACTATTACTGATTTCTAATTTAATACAGTTGTCAGAAAACATACTTTATATGATTAAAATGCCTTTTGGCTTACTGAGACTTCTGGATGGGCTAGAATACAGTCTACTTGATAAATGTTCCTTGTACCTCTTTTTTGTTTTTGAACCTTTTTTTTTTGTTTTTGAATATATATTCTGTTTGGGGATGATGTGTACTCTAAGTGTCAATTAGGTCAAATTCGTTGATAGTGTTGTTCAAGTTTTCTATATCCTTATGAATTTTCTCTCTACTTATTCTATCAGTTATTGAAAGGGGGATATTGAAATCTCTGTGATTATAGATTTGTTTTTATCTCTTGCACTTCTTACAGTTTTGCTTATATAATTTGAAGCTCTGTTATTAGGTATACACATGCTTGGGATTTTTATTTCCTCTTGATTAATTGATCCCTTTATCATTGTGAAACTACCTTTTTAAAAAAATTTCTTTTATTGAAGTATAGTTGTTTACACTAATGTGTTAATTTCTGCTGTACAGCAAAGTGATCCAACTCTATGTATGTATTCTTTTTCATTGTGATTTATTACAGGATACTGGGTATAGTTCCCTGTGCTATACACTAGGACCTTGTTGTTTATCCATTCTAAATATAATAGTTTGCATCTGCTAATTCCAAACTCTCCTTCCATCCATCTGCCCTGCCACTCGGCTTGGCAACGACAAGTCTGTCCTCTCTGTCTGTGAGTGTTTTTGTTTCATAGATAAGTATATGTGTGTCATTTTTAAATTTAAAGTATAATTGATTTCCAATGTGTTAATTTCTGCTGTACAACAAAATGATTCAGCTGTGTGTGTCTCTGTGAAAGTGAAGTCAGTCGTGTCCAATTCTTTGAGACCCCGTGGACTGTAGCCTACCAGGCTTCTCTATCCACGGGATTTTCCAGGCAAGAGTACTGGAGTGGGTTGCCTTTTCCTTCTCCAGGGGATCTTCCTGACCTAGGGCTCAAACCCAGGTATCCCGCATTATAGGCAGACGCTTTACCGTCTGAGCCACCAGGGAAGTCAAGCTGTGTGTCTCTATATAAATATATATTCTTTTTCATATTCCTTTCCATTATGGTTTACACAGGATATTGAATGTAGTTCCCTGTGCTGTAACTTATTTATCTGTTCTGTGTATAATAGTTGGCATATGCTAAACCCAGGCTCCCAACCCTTCCCTCCCCTGTCGCAACCACAAGTCTGTTCTCTGTGTCTGTGGGTCTCTTTTCTGTTTCATAGATCTGTTTATTTGGGTCATAATTTAGATTCCACATATAAGTGATATCATATGGTATTTTTCTGACTCCCTTCACTTAATATGATAATCTCTGTGTCGAAACAGTAGAAACAGTGTCAGACTTTATTTTTTTGGGCTCCAAAGTCACTGCAGATGGTGACTGCAGCCATGAAATTAAAAGACGCTTACTCCTTGGAAGAAAAGTTATGACCAACCTAGACTGCTGCTGCTGCTGCTGCTAAGTCACTTCAGTCGTGTCCGACTCTGTGCGACCCCATAGACGGCAGCCCATCAGGCTCCCCCATCCCTGGGATTCTCCAGGCAAGAACACTGGAGTGGGTTGCCATTTCCTTCTCCAATGACCAACCTAGACAGTATATTCAAAAGCAGAGACATTACTTTGCCGACTAAGGTCCGTCTAGTCAAGGCTATGGTTTTTCCTGTGGTCATGTATGGATGTGAGAGTTGGACTGTGAAGAAGGCTGAGCACCGAAGAATTGATGCTTTTGAACTGTGGTGTTGGAGAAGACTCTTGAGAGTCCCTTGGACTGCAAGGAGATCCAACCAGTCCATTCTGAAGGAGATCAACCCTGGGATTTCTTTTGGAAGGAATGATGCTAAAACTGAAGCTCCAGTACTTTGGCCACCTTATGTGAAGAGTTGATTCATTGGAAAAGACCCTGATGCTGGGAGGGATTGGGGGCAGGAGGAAAAGGGGACGACCGAGGATGAGATGGCTGGATGGCATCACAGATTCAATGGACATGAGTCTGAGTGAACTCCGGGAGTTGGTGATGGACAGGGAGGCCTGGCGTGCTGCGATTCATGGGGTCGCAAAGAGTCAGACACGACTGAGCAACGGAACGGACGGTGTCCATCTATATTGGTGCAAGTGGCATTATTTCATCCTTTTTTATGGCCAGGTAGTATTCCATAGTATGTATACACCACATCTTCTTTATCCTCTCACCTGTCAGTGGGCATGTAAATTGTTTCTGTGTTTTGACTCTTGTAAACAGTGCTGCTGTAAACATATGGCTGTGTTTTATTCCTAGGTCATAGTCTTTGTTCAGAAATCTACTTTGTCTAAGTGGCAGCATGGTGTATCTTTTCCCATCGTTTTCCTTTTAATCTATTTGTATCTTTATATTTGAAGTGTTTCTTGTAGACAGCACATAATTAAGTGTTGCTTTTTGTCTAACATGACAATTTCTGCCTTTTAATTCAGATTTAAGGCTACTTACATTTAATGTTATTACTGAGAGTTTAAATTTGTTGCCTTGCTCTTTGTTTTCTGTTTGTGCCATTTGTTCTTTGTTCTCGTTTTCTGTCTGTTTTTTGGATTAGTGAATAGTTTTTATGATTGTTTTAGCTCTTGTTGACTTAAAGCTGTAAGTCTTTGTTTTGTTATTTTAGCAGTTGTTTTAGGATTTATGGTATATGCTTTCCTTGTCACGATTACTTCACGTGATGGTATCCCATTTGATGTGTAAGAATCTTAATTTGCTTCCATTTCTCTCCTCCCACCTTTGTGCTATTATTGTCATCCTTTTATATATCTTATAAACCCCACACTACACTATTATTGTTACTAGTAGTTATCTTTTAAAGAAATTTAAATAAGAAAAATCTTATATATTTACCCATATTGTTACCATTTCTTCATTTTGAAGATTTATATTTCCATCTTTTTTCATTTTCCTTCAGCCTGAAGAACCTCCTTTGACACTTCTTTTTTTTTTTTTTTAATCTTTAATTAATTAATTTCTGGCTGCACTGAGACTTCATTGCTTTGTATGGGATTTTTCTAGTTGCGGCGAGCAGGATTACTCTCCATTGCAGTGTGTGGGTTTCTCATTGTGGCGGCTTCTCTTACTGTGACACGTGGGTCTAGAGCACAGGCTTCCGTAGCTGTGGCTCATGGACTCAGTTGCCGTGCAGCAGGTAGAATCTTGCCAGACAAGGGATCGAACCCGTGTCTCCTGCAATGCTAGGCAGATTCCTAACCACTGGACCACTAGGGAATTTCCGTCTTAGTCATTTTTAAGTGTGGCATTAAATCCATGGGACTGTCTTTCAGTCACCACCACCATCCGTTGCCGTAACTCTTTTCCTCTTGTAAAACTGAAATTCTCCACCCATGAAGCAATAGGTCCCTAATCTTCCCTCTCCCTAGACCCTGGCAACCACTCTCTACTACTATCTGTCTCTAATTTTGACCACTCCAAGTACCTCATGTAAGTGGGTCATACAGTATTTGTCCTTTTATGACTTGCTTGTTTTCCTTAGCAAAATGTCTTCAAGGTTTGTTCATGTCATAGCATATTGCAGAATTTTCTTCTTTTTTAAGGGTGGATAATATTCCATTGTATATCTGTACTACATTTCGCTTATGCATTCATTCATCCATGGACACTTGGGTTGCTTCTGTGTTTTACCTATTGTGAATAATGCTGCTATGCACATGGGTGTAGAGATATCATTTCAAGACCCTGCTTTCAATTATTTTGGGTATATACCCAGAAGTGGAATTGCTGTCTCACTTGGCAGTTTTATCTTTAATTTTTTAAGGAATGGCTGTACTGTTTTCCATAGTGATTGCACGATTTACCATCCCTACCAAGAGTGCACAAGGGTTTTAATTTTTCTAAATCCTTACCAGCGCTTGTAATTTTCTGGTTTTGTTTTGTGTTTAATAATAGCCATCCTAATGGCTATGAGGTTGCCTTCATTTCTGAAAGATACTTTCAGTGGGTCTGGAATTCCAGGTTGACGGGTCTTTTTCCTTCAGGACTTTGAAGATGCTCCAGCATCTTCTTACTTGCATTATTTCTAGTAAGAAATCTCTCATGCTTTGTGTGTAACATATCTTTTTCCTTTGGCTGCCTTTAAGATTTTCTCTTTGTAACTATTTTAAGCAATTAGTATGATGTGTCATGGTATAGTTTTCTTCATAATTCTTGTGCTTGGGAGCTGTATAATTTGTCATCATATTTGAAAATTCAAGGGTCATTATTTCTTCAAGTAGTGTTTCTTTCTCTTCCTGTCTCCTTTGAGGACTGCTATTACACATAAGTTGGGCCAGTTGAAGTTGTTTCATAGCTCAGGTCACTGATATGCTGTTCATAAAAATTCACCCCCCCCACCCCCCGCACTGTATATTTCATTTTGGACAGTTTCTATTGCTGTGTATTTAAATTCACTGCTCTTATTCTGCAGTGTCTAATTTGCCATCAATCCTAACCAGTGTGTTTTTCGGCCAGTCCACAGTTCTTTTAGTTGGGCTTCTTTGATCTCCAGTGGACTATGGACACACTTCAGAATTCCCCTCCTGCAATCTTTGTGATCCGCTTTCCTCAGGCAGCTTAACTTCCCTGGTGGTTCAGATGGTGAAGCGTCTGTAACATGGGAGATCTGGGTTTGATCCCTGGTTCAGGAAGATCCCCTGGAGAAGGAAATAGCAACCCACTCCAGTACTCTTGCCTGGAAAATCCCATGGACGGAGGAGCCTGGTAGGCTACAGTCCATGGGGTCGCAAAGAGTTGGACATGACTGAGTGACTTCACTTTCACTTTTCACTTTCCTCAAGCAGCTTACTTTAAGACCATGTTTAAGGTCAGAAGAGATGGATCTGCCTCGAAGGTTATATCAAACTGAACAGTGTAAAAAATTATAGGAATACTGTATCAGTAGAAAGACCAGGTTTAACATGAACAGTTCAGTTCAGTTCAGTCGCGCAGTCGTGTCCGACTCTTTGCGACCCCATGAATCGCAGTACGCCAGGCCTCCCTGTCCATCACCAACTCCCGGAGTTCACTCAGACTCACGTCCATTGAGTCTGTGATGCCATCCAGCCATCTCATCCTCGGTCGTCCCTTTCTCCTCCTGCCCCCAATCCCTCCCAGCATCAGGGTCTTTTCCAATGAGTCAACTCTTCGCATAAGGTGCCCAAAGTACTGGAGCTTCAGTTTTAGCATCATTCCTTCCAAAGAAATCCCAGGGTTGATCTCCTTCAGAATGGACTGGTTGGATCTCCTTGCAGTCCAAGGGACTCTCAAGAGTCTTCTCCAACACCACAGTTCAAAAGCATCAATTCTTCGGCGCTCAGCCTTCTTCACAGTCCAACTCTCACATCCATACATGACCACAGGAAAAACCATAGCCTTGACTAGACGGACCTTAGTCGGCAAAGTAATGTCTCTGCTTTTGAATATACTATCTAGGTTGGTCATAACTTTTCTTCCAAGGAGTAAGCGCCTTTTAATTTCATGGCTGCAGTCACCATCTGCAGTGATTTTGGAGCCCAAAAAAACAAAGTCTGACACTGTTTCTACTGTTTCCCCATCTATTTCCCATGAAGTGATGGGGCCAGATGCCATGATCTTCGTTTTCTGAATGTTGAGCTTTAAGCCAACTTTTCCACTCTCCTCTTTCACTTTCAACAAGAGGCTTTTTAGCTCCTCCTCACTTTCTGCCATAAGGGTGGTGTCATCTGCATATCTGAGATTATTGATATTTCTCCCAGCAATCTTGATTCCAGCTTGTGTTTCTTCCAGTCCAGCATTTCTCATGATGTACTCTGCATATAAGTTAAATAAGCAGGGTGACAATATACAGCCTTGACGTACTCCTTTTCCTATTTGGAACCAGTCTGTTGTTCCATGTCCAGTTCTAACTGTTGCTTCCTGACCTGCATACAGATTTCTCAAGAGGCAGGTCAGGTGGTCTGGTATTCCCATCTCTTTCAGAATTTTCCACAGTTTACTGTGATCCACACAGTCAAAGGCTTTGGCATAGTCAATAAAGCAGAAATAGATGTTTTTCTGGAACTCTCTTGCTTTTTCCATGATCCAGCGGATGTTGGCAATTTGATCTCTGGTTCCTCTGCCTTTTCTAAAACCAGCTTGAACATCAGGGAGTTCACGGTTCACATATTGCTGAAGTCTGGCTTGGAGAATTTTGAGCATTACTTTACTAGCATGTGAGATGAGTGCAATTGTGCGGTAGTTGGAGCATTCTTTGGCATTGCCTTTCTTTGGAATTGGGATGAAAACTGACCTTTTCCAGTCCTGTGGCCACTGCTGAGTTTTCCAGATTTGCTGGCAAATTGAGTGCAGCACTTTCACAGCATCATCTTTCAGGATTTGAAACAGCTCAACGGGAATTCCATCACCTCCACTAGCTTTGTTCGTAGTGATGCTTTCTAAGGCCCACTTGACTTCACATTCCAAGATGTCTGGCTCTAGATTAGTCAACACATCATCATGATTATCTGGGTCATGAAGATCTTTTTTGTACAGTTCTTCCGTGTATTCTTGCCACCTCTTCTTAATATCTTCTGCTTCTGTTAGGTCCAGACCATTTCTGTCCTTTATCGAGCCCATCCTTGCATGAAATGTTCTCTTGGTATCTCTAATTTTCTTGAAGAGATCTCTAGTCTTTCCCATTCTGTTCTTTTCCTCTATTTCTTTACATTGATTGCTGAAGAAGGCTTTCTTATCTCTTCTTGCTATTCTTTGGAACTCTGCATTCAGATGCTTATATCTTTCCTTTTCTCCTTTGCTTTTTGCTTCTCTTCTTTTCACAGCTATTTGTAAGGCCTCCCCAGACAGCCATTTTGCCTTTTTGCATTTCTTTTCCATGGGGATGGTCTTGATCCCTATCTCCTGTACAATGTCACGAACCTCATTCCATAGTTCATCAGGCACTCTATCTATCAGATCTAGACCTTTAAATCTATTCCTCACTTCCACTGTATAATCATAAGGGATTTGATTTAGGTCATACCTGAATGGTCTAGTGGTGTTGCCCACTTTCTTCAATTTAAGTCTGAATTTGGCAATCAGGAGTTCATGATCTGAGCCACAGTCAGCTCCCGGTCTTGTCTTTGTTGACTGTATAGAGCTTCTCCATCTTTGGCTGCAAAGAATATAATCAATCTGATTTCGGTGTTGACCATCTGGTGATGTCCATGTGTAGAGTCTTCTCTTGTGTTGTTGGAAGAGGGTGTTTGCTATGACCAGTGCATTTTCTTGGCAAAACTCTATTAGTCTTTGGCCTGCTTCATTCCGCATTCCAAGGCCAAATTTGCCTGTTACTCCAGGTGTTTCTTGACTTCCTACTTTTGCATTCCAGTCCCCTATAATGAAAAGGACATCTTTTTTGGGTATTAGTTCTAAAAGATCTTGTAGATCTTAACATGAACAGAGCCAAGTAAACCAGTGATGCCAGATACTGAATTATTATTGTGCTGTCCTTTGAACAAAAATCCTGTTTTCCAGGAGCATTTAATGACAAGGAATGATGTCACAGTATAGAATTAGTTTTTTTAGAAAAAAACAAGTCTGTTAGAAGTGTATTTGTGTGTGTGTTGTATTAAAACAAAAAATAGCAATATAGATAAGCATGGAAAAATATTGAAAGGAGATATAGTCAGAATAGTAAAATTGATACTTGAAAGAACCAGATTTAATGATTTTTATCTTCTTTGTGTATGCTATTTCTTCCAAATACATGAGTATTTCTTCTTCTAGAAGAAAAATAAACTATTAAGTATAAAGATTAAATTATAAATAAATATGCAAGTATAAAAATTAAACTCTAGCAAACCCACTGCTAGAGGCCCCATTCAATGAAGTTAGAGATTGTGGAATCCTCTGGAAAGAGGCTGTGGAGGCCGTACAGGAATCCCCACGGTGCTTGTTCGGGGAGGTCTGGGACACGCCTTCTGCGGGCAGCACCCCTCCTTCAGTCTGGCGGCTTCCTTGTGATCCAGGGCCTCTCTTCTGTGTCCGTAGCTGGTCCGCGTGGAGCCCCTGGTGACCATGGGTCAGGTGACTGCCCTGCTGACCTCCATTGGCTGGACTCTGCCTGTGTTG
Source organism: Aepyceros melampus (assembly GCA_006408695.1). Lineage (NCBI taxonomy): Eukaryota > Metazoa > Chordata > Mammalia > Artiodactyla > Bovidae > Aepyceros > Aepyceros melampus. The sequence goes on along the minus strand of SJXQ01009599.1, from coordinate 303,522 downwards.
CCCGAGCTGGATGACCTCACAGTGGGTAAGCCCTCAGACGGTCCTAGCATCAGAGCCAAGCGACCTCGGCCCACCTTCCGTACCATCTGTGAGGAAGCCGTCCTGTCTCAGCTCACCCAGCTCCAAAGTCCGGGTGCACACTGCCTGCCAGTATGTGTCTGAACCCCTCATGTTATCAGACAGCACGTTTCAATCTCTGGTTCAAACCTGCTTCCCTGTAACTTGCACCCATTGTTCCAGTTTTGCCCCACGGAACACACAGAGCCAGTCTCGACTCTCTTTCCATAGTATTCCAGATCCAGCCTTTTCTTCTCCAAGGAAACCCCTTCAGGTCCTTCAGCTGTTTGCAAGGGTTTCCCCCACCCAACCAACCCGCCTTTCATCAAGGTTCCTGTTGAAATGAATGTGCCTTAAGTTGGGTCTGGCCAGAGGTGGTGGTGTGTCTCCCACCCATCCCACACCTCTAAACAAGCCCTCACGCTCACATCTTAGCCCTTCCTCCTCTCTCCTGCTCTCCACATCTGCAGAGATGGGACATCTCTCCTAAGATATGCCAGCCCTGTGTGCCTCTCATGCTGTGAGCATCCCGGGCTCTAGCGAGGTGTCTTTTCCTAGCTCTCCCCCAACCTCTTCCAGCTCTTCCTGGCTGACACACGTGTCTCTGCAGGAGGACTGATCATGGGCACAGGCATCGAGTCTTCATCCCATAAGTATGGCTTGTTCCAGCACATCTGCACCGCCTATGAGCTGGTCTTGGCTGATGGCAGCTTTGTGCGATGCACACCGGTGAGTTCAGAGGTGGGGGACGTCCCCACCAGCCTGCCCTGGGCATTAAGGACCCCTGGGAGGTGGCTCCCCTGGGGGTGCTTCGTTTAAAGTACACCTGTCCAGTCTAGTTCTGTATTCATGATAATAACAGATTTCTATAGCCCCTGAGGTGTGCTCAGATACTGTTATAAATGCTTCATGTATATTAAAGCATTTAGTTGTTAAGCCATCTTATGAAGTAGGTACTGTTATTAGCCGGGCTTCTCTGGTGGCTCAGTGGTAAAGAATCCTCCTGCCAATGCAGGAGACACAGGTTCTGTTCCTGGGTCAGGAAGATCCCCTGGAAAGGAAATGGCAACCTACTCCAGTATTCTTGCCTGGGAAATCCCATGAACAGAAGAGCCTGGTGGGCTACAGTCCATGGAGTCACAAAAGAGTCAGACACAACTTAGTGATTAAACAACACCAACAACTTTTATTAGGCACATTCTACAGATAGGAAACCAAAGCATAGAGAGGTTAATAAACTTGCTCCAAATCACATATCTAGTAAATCCCACATGGCTGGGATTCAGTCCCTGCTTATTGGACTCCCATGTCAGTGCCCTTAGCTATCGATGTCCCCCTTACTGTCTTGAAGTCAGGCCCAAGCGTCAACACTCTATGCCGAGGTGAGTTGTAGCAAAAAATAAGAGGGGCTGCTTTGGAGAAAAGAGGCAATTCCACTGTCCAAAGGAGGATGCAAACAGTTAAGGAGCAGGACAGGATCGAAACTTTAAATCAGCTCAGATCTCTCTGAGCATACATGGGGGCCCCTGGGATGGGAGGAACAGTGTGATCCCTTAGAAGTAGATGTTTCCGAGAGTCACTCTGTTGACCTCACAGAGACCAGGGCAGGACTCCAGGCCTGAGAGCTCTGGTCTAAACAAGGTAGACCTCTTTGAGGATTCACAGCAGTTCAGTGCATTTCCCTAAACCCTCGCCTGGGCCCCACCTTCTAACCTGTTTACCAGTGGAGAGAGGAAACAGACATTCTTGAATTACTTCCCTGTCCTTGACACAGGTAGTGCCAAGACAGGGATTTAGCCCAGGCCCTGGGTTGTCTGCACCCCACTGCTGATGACACGCTGTAGTACAGGGTCCAGGGGTCAGAGGTGCAGCATGAGTCCACTCCACTTTGCAGACGGAAAACTCAGACCTGTTCTACGCTGTGCCCTGGTCCTGCGGGACTCTGGGCTTCCTGGTGGCTGCTGAGATCCGCATCATCCCTGCCAAGAAGTACATCAAGCTGCGGTTTGAGCCAGTACACGGCCTGGAGGCCATCTGTGACAAGTTCACCCGCGAGTCCCAGCAACCGGAGAACCACTTGTGGAAGGGCTGCTCTACTCTCTGGAGGAGGCCGTCATCATGACAGGGGTCATGACGGACGAGGCAGAGCCCAGCAAGGTAGGACAGAAGGAGGATGGCCAGGGCAGGCTGGGCGCAAAGCTGGATCCCCACCCTGACCCTGGCAACCACCCTTTTCAAGGGTGCAACCTGGGTCAGCCCACCTGGGGTTCAGGCAGCAGCATCAGTAGTTGGCCATCTTTGGCAGTGAGCAAAGCATCCAGTTCCTCTGTCCCTACCACCTGCCAGGGACAGGTATAATCTTTGATCCTCGCAGTAACCCCATTTTATAGATGAGGCAACTGAGGTTCCAAGAGGCCATGTTAACTTCCACAAGATGACAAAGTAATTGATCTTATGCTTCAGAATCCAGATTGACACTGTGTAATTTTTTTTTTTAAGTTTTATTATTTTATTTTTGGCCACACCACCCAACATGCAAGATCTTAGTTCCTTGACCAGGGATTGAACCTACACCAAGTAGAAGGGCAGAGTCTTAACCACTGGACCACCAGGGAAGACCCTGCTGTGTGTTTTTTAATAGCTATCCTTTGTCCATTGAGAAAGTATTTGTGTCTGATGAGAGTCTTGGAAAGTATACAGAAGTAAAAAGAAAGGCTCCATGCATAAACATGACCCAAGCCAGCTCTTGCTATCCTGTTTGACAGATGTATGTCCTCTCTTTCAATATATAGATTTTTTTAAAGCCTTTACAAAGTCATGTAACAGTGTTGAAATAGTTAAAGTGCATCTCTTCACCCAAGCATGCGCCCAGAGTGACCCTTTGTAACACTGCACTCTCTGAGGCCTGTATGTGTGTGTGTGTGTGTGTGTGTGTGCAAACACACACTCTCGTATTGTCCTGTGATTTCCATTGTTGCCTGCAAATAATTGACCTAACTCATTGCTTCCCAATGAGTATTTTGCTTAAAATGTTTTGCTCTTACAAATCGGATTACATTGAAGATTCTCTCACATCTATCCTTGGCCTCTTGTACGTGCATTCTGTAGGACTGAGTCCAAGAAAAGGAATTTCTGACCCAGGGGTTTGAACACATTGAATGTTGATAGATACGACCAGTGGCCCTCCAGGAAAAAGTGTTTCTGCCCACTTTCAGCAATGTAGTAGTGTGTGAGAATACCTTTCTCCCACATTCTTGCCAGTGCTGGATAGCATCACTCTTTCATTTTTGCCAATCTGATGAGGTTAAAAATAGTAGCTCATTTTATCTTGCAGTTCTCGGGTACTTTCAACATTGCCATTTCTTTGCAGTGTTTCAGTTTGTCTTCAGCTGTGCTCACTGATATAAAATTTTTAGTTTTCTGGTTTAGTGTGATAAGCATTTCTGCACGTCAGTTACATTGCCTTCATATTTAATGACTGCAGAAACACTGCAGTGAGCAAATGCCCTGTCATCTACTAAACCACTGCCCCATAGTTGGAAATTAAAGTTGCATCCAGTTTTTCATTATTTTAATTTATGTAGCAGTGGACATCTTTCACCTATAATTTGAGTAATGCCTTAAAGTAGCATCAAATGATAGGCCATCTTAAGGCTCTTAAATGTCCCTATGTACTTAAAGCATTTTAAAATCAAAAGGGGCTCAAAAATCATCGGATACGATTCACTCTCCAAATAAGGCATGAAGGTCCAGAGAGGGAAAGAGGCTTTTTCGAGGACACACAGCAGGCCTGGGACAGATTTAAATTTGGGTCTCTGACTCCTGGTTGAGTGTTTGTTACCTTCGTACCTGCTTCTAGAATTTAACATCATCTGCAAACTTTGATTGAGCACCGTTCCTACTAGTGAGACACTAGTGAGCACTGGAGGATGAGGAACTTGGAGCAGGAACAGGACTTCGGACACCAAGCGCAAACGCTCTGGTGCCCCAAGCGCTTACTCCGCCTGAGCTCAGGTTGGGCCAAAGCCCAGGCAGTGTGTCAGTCTGAATCTGAACCTGGTCACCTGGCAAGGAGGTCTCATCCAGAGGCTTTCTCTCTTCTGAGGCACTCCCCTGGAGACTGCAGTGGTGACAAGCTGAGGGCAGGGACCAAGGGGAATCACTTCCCCTCTCCCCACCAAAAGCCATCTCTTTGATGTGTTAGGTGCCTCAAGTTGAGATTGTGTCCAGGGGGTTGCATAGCTTTGAAAACGTTTGAACACTCTGACCAGTTCCCTTCTTCCCCAGGAAGACCAGGGTTTCCTCCAGAGGCTTGCCTGGTATCAGTGGCACAGGGCCTGGGCCTACGCCACAGACCTTTGTAAAGTATTCCCGTGAAAAAGACCCTGATTCCACATGGGAGCTGGGCCGGGGGAGAGTGGTGGATGCCAGAGACAGGTACACGTGTCATCTGAGGAGCACGTCTCCCCGACATGCCTATTCGGCAGGCTGCTCAGGAATTTGTCCTTGCATGCCAGGCACTGCCCACCCTGTGAGGATGCGGCCCGTCCACCCCGCAGATCCTGAGAGGAGGCGGCCCACACCCATTTTACAGGGGAGGCCCAGAGATAGTGGCTCGGGCGGGTACTGGAGCTCCTGTGGTCTCTCGGCTGCCAGTGGGCTGCCATGTGCCCTGGGAGGCACCATCCCGGGCTTCTCTGGTGCAAATAGTTCCTGATGAGTCATGAGCATCAGGAGCACCTGTGTTTAGGTACCTCCAAGTCTCAAGTTCATCACGCAGCTGGTGTCACTGCTGTGTATGTGGCCAGGCCCCCCTGGGGTTAGGTCAGATTGCTCTGTTCCTGTTGGGTCTGACTCCTCTTTGCATGCACAGGTGGAGGCCAGCCTATGGCGATTTCTGCTTCCATGCTCTGACTGATTTGAACCAAAAGGCTCTTTAGCCCATTTGAGCCCAGGCTCAAAGCCTGTGCTTTGTGGCCCTGTTTACTCCCTGCAGAGTGGCCTCTTAGCTGAGTGGACCTGCACACAGGGTGATACGTAGATGGGCTGCAGTGTTGGCTGCCAGAGATGGAAGGCACAGGCTGCCTGGCTCTGGGGTGGAAGGAACTGGCAAGGAGCTGAGGGCATCGAGAGGGGGCAGGAACTAATACTGTGCCCCTACTGTGGGCAGTCACTGTGCTTGGCACTTTCTATATTATCTGTTTCAGTCTTTCCAACCATTTTGCCTGTACTGAAAATGAGGCTTGGAGAGGTTAAGTAACCTGCTAGAATCAGCCTAGTGCATCAAAAGTGGAAAAAGCAAACTGGCAAACAGCAGGAACAGGGTAGTCCCATTTCTATAAATCCATGTGTGTGTATGAAAATAAAACCTAATGAACACATGTTAGCTTTCAGTAATTCCCTCTGGAGGGTGAGGCTACAGGGGCGTCTCTCTTTCAGGTTACATATTTCTGCAGTGTCTAAGGTTTTCACCAGGAGAGTGTGTTGCTTTTAGAATCAGGGAAAAAAATTAATAGTTGTTTTTCTGTTTTTTTCTTAATAATGCCCACATTCCAGAACCTCCCATTCAAGGTTCTCTGGCATTCTTTTGCAACAGGGGATGTGCTTGAGGCCTTGCCTTGCCTCTCGCCAGCCTTGTGACCTCGGGTAGTCTCTTTAACCTTGATGATTCTTTCTCCTGATTAGTGAGACAGGGACATCTCTTTCGTGGGAGGTTTTGGAGGAGATAATGCATGTCTACAAGGTCATGGAGCGGGTAAAGAATGAACACATTGGGTGCTGGGGCCGCCTCCCTCATGGGCATTTAGCCCATGCTAGGCTTATTCTCCAGCGACCCTGGCCTTGCTTAGTTCTTGCTTCTGTTCCTGTCTTACCCTATCCAATGGTCCCCTCTCCTATGTGGCCTCCACTCTTTTCTTCCTCCTGTCCATTTTCTGAGCCCCAACTGGCTGTTATCTCACCTGCCCCATAAAACTTGGATGCCTCTCCCACCCCCAGAGAATGGGCCCAAGTGTCTGCAGTGTGTATGTATGTAATTTCTAATAGGCACAAAGATCTCCCACAAAGTATCTATTTTTACTGCCTTTTAACATGTGAAGAAACAACCTCAGAGTGACCTGCTCAGTGTCACACAGCTAGTGGGCTACTAGGCGAGGGCCAGGCCTCAGCACCCAAGCTGGAGCCTGTGACCTTTCTGGGCGGCTGCCCTGCCTCTGTCTCTCTGAAAGCATCGACCCACAGTCCCTTTCGTGGGTGAATAAGCTAAGGCTCAAAGAAGCTAAGTCACCCCAGGGCACACAGTAGGTAAAGTCCTGAACCATTTAGGACTGAAGAAGACACCAGCTAAACATAAGATTGAGGCTTGGAGACGGCGGGGCTCAATACCAGGAAGCCCGTAGCTTTACAGTGAGCGTCTCCCTCTGATGTTGGCTGTCTGTGGGGGGAATGCCTTGGCCAGAGAATGTAGAGCTTGGCCCAGGGCAGCAGGGAAAGCGTTTTGGTCAGTAAACACTGTCAGCCGGGAGACCCAGTGGGACGGGTGACCCCCGCTGTGTTTGTATCAACACTGGCCTCGTGGGAGGCAGGCAGGGAGGAACATGCCTGTGGGGGCCACTGCACTGTGGCCGACCTCAGTAGGCATCGCTCTTCAGTTCTCTCCCTGAGAAGGAGTGGGCTGAGCTCTCGAGACTGTCAGGAGCTCACCATTGGGCCCTGAGCTCACCATGAACCTCCGTGAGCTTCTGCTCTCTGCTAGAGAAAGCCCGCTGTGCTTAACCTCATCCAGCTTTCAAGAGCCTCCAAGGTGATTAACAGACATGAAAGAGCTCCAGGGAGGCCAGGAGTGCTGAACAGGAGCCAGGCATCTCTGTTACACCCCAGTGGCCTTTGGGGCTTGTCTGCCTTCTGACAGCAGTGCCCTTTGGCATTTCAGCTGAACAGCATTGGCAACTACTACAAGCCGTGGTTCTTCAAGCACGTGGAGAACTACCTGAAGGCAAACCGGGAGGGCCTGGAGTACATCCCCTTGAGACACTACTACCACCGCCACACGCGCAGCATCTTCTGGGAGCTCCAGGTGAGGCTCGGATTTCCCAGCAGTCCTGGCTCCGCCTGGCCGGGCTGGGAGCTGGCGCGGCTTCCCCTCCCCTGGGGGAGAAGAGTGGCTTTGTCCGCAGGAACCAGAGCAGCCCTCCCCCAGCAACACGGTGTTTCCTTCTGCGGAAAGGCCACCTTCCGTAAAGCAGCAGAGTTTCCCCGAATACCAGCCGGAAAGCGGGTCCCCTGGCTGGCTGCTCTGGGGAACTCAGACCTGTCCCATCCTTGAGACACTGTAGCCTGGCCAAGCGGCCAGCCGCCGGCCCTGAGAAGGGCCACAGGAAGCGACTGGTCCTGCCTAGGGCTGGGGGTAGCTGTCAGGCGTGTCCTTGACCTGTGGGTAAGAATTTGCTACTGTGCCATGAGAGATGGGGAGCAGTGACATTTTAAATAGGGGGTGAGGGAAGGCCTCTCGCTAGCTGCCTTATGAGCAGAGACCAGCATGGGGAAGACACACCAGGCAGAACCGAGAGTGCTCCAGGCAGAGGAGGAACCAGAGCACGGCTCCTCAGTGGGCTGCCTGGGTTGCTGTTTTCCTTGTTTTTAATTGAAGTGAGAACATAAACTTAACCATTTTAAAGTATGCAATTCAGTATATTTGGTACATTCATGATATCGTGTGTCTACTGCCTCTGTCTAGTTTTAAAATATTCTCATTGCCCTGAAAGGAAGCCCTGAACCCATTAAGCAGTTATTCCCCATTCTCTTTCCCCAGACTCTGGCAACCAGTGGTCTATGTTCCATCTCTGTGGGTTCACCTGTTCTAGACATTTTATATAAATGGAATCACGCAACACATGGCCTTTTGTGTCTGGCTTGTTCACTAAGGCTGTTCTCAAGGTTTATCCGCGCTGTAGCAGGTATCAGTACATCATTCCTTTGTGTGGCTGAAAAATACCCCATTGTGTGGATGAACCACAGTTTGTTTTTCTACTCGTCTGCTGGTGGACATTTGAGTTGTTTCCGCCTATTGGCTTTGTGAATAGCACTGCTGTAAACATTCACGTACACAAATTTATTTGGATACTAGTTTTTGGTTTGGGGGCAGTCTCTGCCTAGGAGTGGGACTGCTGGATCTGTGTGATAATTCTGTGTCTAACTTACTGAGGAACTGCCGACGTTTTCACAGTGGCGAGCCATTTTGCATTCCCAACAGCAGCGTGCAAGGGTTCCAGTATCTCTGCATTCTCAGCAGTGCTTGTTGTTTTCTGGTGTTTTGCTGTGGCCATCCTAGGGGGTGAGAAGTAGAATCCTGCTGTAATTTTGGTTTGCATTTTACAAATGACTGATGATGTTGAGTATCTTTGCAGTGCCTGTTGGCCATTTGTGGTTTGTTTTTTTTTTTAAGAAATATCTATTCAGATCCTTTGCCCAATTTTAATTACATTGTTGATCTTTGTTGTTTTAAGAGTTCTATATATATTCTAGATTATTAGACCTTGATCAAATACATGATTTGCAAATATTTCCCCCCATTCTGTAGGTGGTCTTTCACTGCCTTGACAATGTCTTTTGATTTACAAAAGTTTTGGTGTTGATGATGTCCAGTTTAGTTTTTTGTGTGTTACTCATGCTTTTAAGTGTCGTATCTGTAAGAATCCGTTGCTAAATCCAATGGCGGTATAGCATTAATCATGAAGATTCATTCTTGTGTTATCTTCTAAAAGCTTTATAGTTTTAGCTCTTAAATTTAGGTTCTTGATCCATTTCAAGTTTTGTATATTTGGCAAGAGGTGGGGGTCCAACTCCATTTTTTTACATCACAGCAGGATGCAAGTTGTCACAGCAAGCCTGCATGTTTTTAGAAAACAGCAAGAAGGCTCTTTAGCTAGACCCATGGTGGAGAATGAGGTCAAATAGCAGCAAGAGCCTAGATCATGTAGGTCCTTGTAGATCAAGGGAGGACTTTCTGTTTTGCTTTGTGTGATAAGAAAGCCAGTGGAAGACCTGATTGTTGTTTTAAAACAATAGTTTTGACAGCTGGATGGAGAATGGATGGGGTAGGGTGACTAGAGCGGAAGAGGAGAAGAAGGAAGGATTCTGTTGTCTGGAGTGGTAGCAGTGGAGCAGGAAGGCAGGCTCAGATCTGGGAGGCACTGCAAAGATTGAACCAACCAACAGGATTTCCAACAGAGTATACTCCAAGCTTAGGGACCCGAGCAAAGGGATGGCCTGAGCTGCCACTGACTGCCCTGGGCCATGTGGGGGAGGGGCCTGGGAAGGAAAATTAGAAGTTTGGTCTGGGACATGTCCGCATGAGATGCTTCTCAGACATCCAGGTGGGATGTCAAGTGGGCAGTTGGCACACATGCCAGATCTTCAAAGGTTGAGGGATCACATCCCACTGTGGGTAGCATCAGCAGAGAGATGTTAATTAAAGTCATGGGACTAAACAAGTGAGGAAAGTTAGAGAAGACAAGGCCCAGAGCCAAGGCCTACAGGTCAGGGGAGGAGAAACCAGCCAGGAGAGGAGAAGGCAGCATCAGTCGGAGGGAGGAGAGACCCCGGAGAACCGGCAACCTGGACAGCGCGACAAGAAGGAAGGTGAGCAACTGTGTCAGATGTCCCCGAGTGAGACGAGAACGAAGAACTGACCTCTGGTGATGACCTTGAGTCATGGGGCTGAAAGCCTGATGTGAGTTAAAGAGAAAACAGAGACAAGGAAGTGGGGACAATGAAAACAGAGCCTTAAGAAGGCTCAGTATTGGAGGAAGCAGAGAAACAGGGTGGTAGCCGGAGAGGGCTGTTGGATCGAGAGGAGACAACAGAAGGGAGAAATGACTGCATGTTGATGTGCTGGCAGTGCAGGAAAGAGGGTGTGCTCGCAGGGTGAGCCTTGCGCACGGGTAGATCCTGCGCTCAGGTGGAGGCTGCCCTTAGTGAGATCCTGGAGAGTCACCCCCTGGACAGTTAATGGAACAGTTGCTATGGGGTGTGGGCGTTCTCTTCCAGTTGCTTCTCAGTGAAATAGGAAGCAAGGACTTCAGCCAAGATGAGGGGGCGAGGGGTTGTTGAAGGACTGAGAAGAGTTGGGAACTTGTCCCTTGGAGAGTGGGAATGAGTTGACTGGGAAAATGTCATAGGGTTGCCAGGCAACAGTGGGCCTGCCAAAGATTCCTGAGCGTGCATTTACAGAGACTGGCCCTAGTGGCTGTAGGTTTCACACATTCAGCTGTTTATATGGGACAGAGAATAAAGAGAAAGTTAGATTTAACCATGGTTGAGATTTTGCAGATGAGTAAGACAAGTTGAGGCAGGGTTGGAGAACCTGGGACTGGATCGTGATGAATTCAGAGCCAGCTTGGGGGAGGGGTTGGTGAGGGTATGTGGGGCTGATGGGACTGACATGCTGGCCTGGGTGCCCCTTGGGGTGAAGAGTTGATGTCAGAGCACTGGAGGGCATAAGCAGCAGGAAGGGAGAGGGAGGGGTGGCCAGAGGACCAATGCTTGAAGTGGAAACTGCAGTGTTTTCCCCCAGCATCCAGTTCTGCAGGAATGAAGTCCTTAGCCCCTGCAGTCGCTGACCTTCAGCACACCCTGAAAGGAATTCAGGGTAAAGATCAAGAATGACGCTGTCTATGCTCTGGGCAAACTACCAGAACAGACCTTCACATAGTTAGAAGATATTTTGAGGAGAAAATTTTCCAAAACTCTTGCATCTTCACGTACAATAAAACCATTAATAAGACATCTGTTCCTTGTAACTAGAAACAACCTTCAACCAAGAGATGTGCTTGATGACAGTTGTTGTTTAGTTGCTGAGTCATGCCTGACTCTTTGTGACCCCATGGAGTGTAGCCCACCAGGCTCCTTCTGTCCATGGGATTTCGCAGGCAAGAACACTGGAGCGGATAGCCATTCCCTTCTCCAGGGTATCTTCCCGACCCAGGGATCAGACCTGTGTCTCCTGCATTGAAAGGCAGTTTCTTTACCACTGAGCCACCAGAGAAGCCCTGGATGACGTGTATCCTTTGCCAAAATCACACATACTGGCCTTACCTTTACCTCTTCACAACAGTTTCTCAGCACTGCCTGAGAGTGGGTCTTCTGGGCGGCAATCTCGGTGAGATACTGGATAAACTCAACTCATAGCTCTGATGTTATTTTTTTTCTTTCCCCCAAGTCAGCAGAGGTAGTGAATATAACATCAAGAGGTCAGCAAACTTCTTTAAAGGGCCAAATGCAAAGGCTTTAGGCTCTGCAGATCATACTTCCTGTCACAGCTGCTCAGCCCTGCCTTTGTAGCCCAAGAGCAGCCCCGGGCAGCGCTTGAACAAATGAGTGTGGCTGTGCTCCAGTGAAACTATATATAAACACAGGCAGGGGCCGGATTTAGCCAGTGGGCTGGATCCACTTGCAGACCGATCCCCACATGCTCTAGTTTGTCATCCTCTGCTCAGGAGCGTGATGTGAAAGTCAGTGCAGAGGCCAGGTGAAAGGGAAGATGGCTGGAGGACAAACAGGATTATCTGGGGGCAGGTGTTAAACCATAAAAGTGATAGCATCAGTCTTGGGGAAGGTGGCAGTGATCTGGGCATTCAGGGGCTGATGGGGGTGGAGGTGGTGGGGATGTCGCTGAGGATTTCCAGGGAAAGGAGGGGCAGAGACCTCAAAGCAGTAATGAGGGACCAAGAGGAGCCCACCTCACCCCCATCTACCCCAGAGGGTCATGGAGAGAAAATGATACCACGTCAGAAGGCTGCAGCCAGGTCTCAGCTAAGAGCAAGGAGACAAGTAGATGGTCGAGAGAAAAACTTGAGGATGGAGCAGGTTTGCTGCTGTTAGACCATGAGAGAGCACAAGGGAGGGGTTGGGAGATGGGGAACAGTGGCTGGTGGGATCAGATGAAAAGATACTGCTTGGCTGCAGCACAGCAAAGATGCTAATTAGAGGTACCCAGAAGTCCACAGCAGCTAAGATCAACAGGAAGTCAGGCATGAAAGAATTAGACCTGGTGGTATCCTACAAGGGGGTGTCGGGTCAGTTCTAATCATGGGCGAGATCTCTGGGCAGAACATGAGGGGGCAGTGGTGAGGGGTGCAAGAGTGGGCAGAAGAGGGTTGGTTCCTCGAGGCCTGGGGAGCCCTGGGCTTCCTCCATCCCTATTAGTCCTGCTTCAAGTAGTGTCCAGGCCCAGAGCATTTGGTGGAAAGTTTTGCCAAAAGCAGAAAACTCCCAACTCCTCCTTTATCCCTGCCAAGAGCGTGTTAAGGTTGTGGGAGGTGTGAGCAGGGATATGTAAGAGACAGGAAAGGCAAGAGGAGCCAGCAAAGTACGTGAGAGCATGTCAGAATGAGAGCCACAGTAGTTAACATCAGTCCCTCCTTATGTGTTAGTTCTCATATCAAAAACTTGATGGCACTCTCTCCATCTTCCTGACAGCCCTGGCGTTCTTTCCCTTCTACAGAGGGAGAAGCTGGTTTAGGTTGCCCAAATTAACACCGCTCGGTAAGGGATAGAGTGTAGTGGTAAGGGTTCTCTATCGCTGCATGATGAGTCACCCCACATTCTGAAGATGAAAGCAGCTGCCGTCTGTTGCCACACAGTCACGAGGGTCAGAGATGGGAGAGCAATGATGTGGTCATTCTGGCTCAGGGTTGCCGTCAAGGTGTCGGTCAGGCTGGTGTGCTAGTCTTCAGGGAGGTGAGAATCTGCCTTCTGGAAGGCCCCCTAAGGTGGCTGTCAATGAGAAGCCTCTGTTCCTTGCCACCTGGGCTGCTCACGTGCCTCTCCACAGGGCAGCAGACTTCCCCCAGAGCAGGTGATCCAGAGAGACCACGGAGGGGTCCTCAGCGCCTTCCATGACCCAGTCTTATCACCTTGTGACTCCCTCCATATTCGCCTGTTAGGGTGAAGTCTCCAGTCACCCAAGGTGGGGGGAGTTAAGCTCCACCTCTTAGAAGGGAGTGGCAGAGAACTCCTGGACGGGTTTTGAAACCAGAGAGCTAGGTTTCAAAATGAGGTGTGTCTTATATTTTTTTGCTGCTAAACACTAGCCTTTACTGCCTGAAGTTAAAGGAAGAGTCTGAAAGGATGGGTGTTTTACTATTGAGATGTGCACACAGGGAGTTTATTTGGGGGAACTCTGGTGATCCTCAACTGCGAGAGAAAATGCAAGTAGGGGTGGGTGGAGAGACAAGTTGAGGTGCGATACAGTCATAGCAAAGACCTTAGCCAAGCCACAGGGAGGTCTGTGGCTGTGTGATCCTCCTGAGTTGTCTCCCCTGAGGCCAGGAGCCGGGATTTCGCAGCCCAACCCCATGAAAGGTGACCTTGGGGACATTGCATGTTGAGTTTCAGGCCATTGCAATAAAGCAAATATCACAATAAAGTGAGTTACACAAATATTTTGGTTTCCCAGTGCATCAAAAAGTTATGTTTACAGTATACTATAGTCTATTAAGTGAGCACCAGGGTTGTGTCTTTAAAAAAAAAAAAAGATATACCTTAATTTAAAAATACTTTGTTGCTGAAAAATGCTAACCATCATCTGAGCCGTCAGTGAGTCAGAGTATGATGTCAGAGACCACTGGTCACAGATCAGAAGTGCAGTAAAACAAGACAGTCTGTACAGGGTCAGGAAGCCAGGACAGAGAGCACAGTAGCACCCTGTGTGCTGATGCTCAGGGTCCAGTGATAAGCAGGAGCCTAGTAGATGCTGCCTTTTGTGAGTTGCAGGTTTTTTAAGCCCACCTGCTTGTCTGTGCATCAATGTCTCTAGGAAGGGACACAAATAATTCCTAAGAATGCCTGCCTCCAGGGAGGGGAACGAGACTGGGATGGAGGAGGAATGATGAGTGGTCAGTGCTGTGGAAGGAGGCTTGGCCTTTGCGGAGCGTTTCTGCTGTTTCTGCTGTGTGGCTTCTCCAAAGACAACCAAGAGAACAGTAAAGGCCACGCTATTTCCTAAGCTCCTGTTGTATTCCAGGAACTGGTGTAGGAGCTGGAATCGAACAGAGAAGGAAGCAGACAGGCCCCTCCCTTCCCTGTGGAAGAGGGCTGGTGATCAGAGGAGGCAATTTGAGGGGCGGGGAGAGGCACACAGCCTCCGAGACCTAGCCTGGTGGCTCCCTTGGGAAGCTGCCCCTGACCCTGGTCTGACGTGGACCCTTTTATGTGCTGCCTCGGCATCTCTCTGTTGCATCTCTTCCACATCTAGGGTCAGGGACCACGTCTTGGTGACCTGGGTATCTTCAGCACCCAGCACAGAACCTTGGACCTGAGCACATAGGCACCTCGTCATTTTACTAACGAAGGAGAACATCCTTGGCTTCAGGGTCCCGGGAGCTGGGAGGATGGGGTGCCAGATGGATGCTGGTCACCTTGAAGAAGATGGAAAGCTGGGAGCAGAGAGGACAGTCATGAGCAGGGGTTCCTCCCGCGTGGCAGTTGGAGGCACAGAAGAGGAAGGCCAGCCCTGCTCTGGGGGTTTGCTGAGAGGCCGGCTTGAGGGAGGCAGGCAGATGGCCCTGTGAGGGGCCACGGGAACAAGAGGAAGTATCCAGTTCTGCCTAGAGTTGAAGATAGTTGTCGGGCTTGGCCTTGACAGGCGAGCAAGAATTTGCAGTTGTGTGTATGGAAGGCTGGGGAGCAGTGACAGTTTAGTAGGGGTGTCAGAGAAGGCCTCGGAGATGCTGTAAACCGAAGGCTCGTTGTTGGGCCTGCACCAGACCTTTCCCACACACACCTGGCTGTGTGACCTCAGGGAAAATTGCTTAAGCTCTGTGGGTATCCATCTGTCTTGGCAGTCAACAGCATTTATTTATCAAACATTTATCGAATGCCTGCACTGTGCCAGCCACAGTGACCTCAACAACCAGAACAGCAATGATAGCTTCATTGTCATTTTTCCCCAGGCTGAGTGCCTTCCATTTGGTATTCACCATTCACTCTCACAAGTCCCATATTACAGATCAGGAAACTGAGCTCAGAGAAGTCAAGTCACCAGCCCATGGATATCACAAATCGTAAATGCCAGAGCTGGGAATCAAACCCAGATCCAGCTGGGTAAAGCCTGAGTACCACCATTGCCCCTGCAGATAGGAGTGGACCTGTCCTACTTCTGTGAAGCCCCCAGGGAGGTCCTGGCCCGTGGGGACACTGGGCCCTGCTGGGCTCCTTCTCTCCATCTCCAACCCTCGTCTTTCAGGACATCATCCCCTTTGGCAACAACCCCATCTTCCGCTACCTCTTTGGTTGGATGGTGCCTCCCAAGATCTCCCTGCTGAAGCTGACCCAGGGCGAGACGCTGCGCAAGCTGTACGAGCAGCCCACGTGGTGCAGGACATGCTGGTGCCCATGAAGTGCCTGCAGCAGGCCCTGCACACCTTCCACAACGACATCCACGTGAGCCGGGGCCGGGGCGAGCAGGCGAGGGGTGGCTGCTTGGGCAGCGGGGGCCCCAGGCAGCCCTCCTCTGGTCGGGAGCAGGGTGGACTGGCTGCGAGCCTTCCACCTGTGGGGGGAAAAGCACTGACCTGCCCTTCCGGCCCCCAGGTCTACCCCATCTGGCTGTGCCCCTTCATCCTGCCCAGCCAGCCGGGCCTGGTGCACCCCAAGGGAGACGAGACCGAGCTCTATGTTGACATCGGTGCCTACGGGGAGCCACGTGTGAAGCATTTTGAAGCCCGTTCCTGCATGAGGCAGTTGGAGAAGTTTGTCCGAAGTGTGCATGGGTGAGCAAGTGCCCAGAGTGTGGACAATGCCCTGGCGGGGTGCGGGGAAGGCCAAGACGCCAGCTCCATGGCCAGACCCTTGAGTGCTGAACAACCCCTCAGACTCAGAAAGGGAGTTGGGAGATTCTAAGGAGGTGGAATTACAGGTGTTCTTAGCCTTCCCTTATACCTGCATCCCCGGCCCCTCCACTGGGCATCCCACAGTACCCCAGCTGCTAGAGCCAGAAACCCAGGAGTTACCCCACTCCCCGGTGCAGGGCAGGCCATGGGGGTGCTTTAGACATACCCAGGGGCTCCCGCTCCAGGTTGGAGACCAAAACTGAGGAGGGAAGACTCAGGACCGTGAAAGCCACACAGAGGCCTGGACAGAGCATTGCTCAGAAATGTCCTGAAACAGACTGTAGGCGAATCTCAAAATAGTTATGCTGACTGAAAGAAGCCAGGAAAAAAGAGTACTGTATGGTTCTATTTTCATATACATACATACATATATATATATACATATATTCTGTTTATATAAAATTCTGGGAAACACAGTTGAACCCATGGTGACAGAAGTTAGGTCTGCCTGGGGTTGTGGAGGGTGATGGATGGCACCGGGGAATTCAGGCTGTGAGATGGGTATGGCTGTTGTCTGGACTGAGGTGACTGTTTCAAGGTTATAGACATTATATAACATTGAATTTATCAAGCTGCAGTTTTCTTTTTTAATGTATTTTTTAAATTTGCTTATTTTCTATATTTATTTTGTTGACGTTTAGATGGTGTATAATACTATATATTACAGGTATACGATATAGTGATTCACAAGTTTTAAAGGCCGTGCTCTATGGGCTTCCCAGGTGGCCCTAGTGGTAAAGAACCCACTGCTAATGTAGGAGTCGTAAGGACCACGAGTTGGATCCCTGGGTTGGAAAGATCCCCTGGAGTGGGCATGGCAACCCATTCCAGTACTCTTGCCTGGAAAATCCCACAGACAGAGGAGCCTGGAGGGCTACAGTCCATAGGGTCCCAAAGAGTTGGACAGGACTGAAGCAACGTAGCATGAACACATGCCCTGTTTATAGCTATCATAAAATAGTGGGTCTATTTCCCGTGTTATACAATGTATCCTTGTAGCTTCCAGCTGTACGCTTTCATCACGTGCAGCTTATTGAATGTCACAAAAGGGAGAGAAAGCGGCCTGGCAACTGCATCGGGGAGCAGACACGCAGCATACTGCATCCTTCTAACTCTTCCTCCGCTGCCACTTAGAGCTCTGAGCCCAGACTCCCTGTCTGCAAAATGGGGTTAAAATTCATGCCCCAGCCTCAACCACTAGCTCGTTAGTGGGGGGAGTCAAAGAGAAATCCCCCAAAAGCTCATCCTGCCCTGCAGAGCAGGCAGTGCATTAGGGGCGCGTTAGGGGTGACTGGAGTTCTCGGCACCCCTTTCCCCTCCCGGGGCCTCTGTGCCCCGCCCCTGAGCCCTCGCCCCTGTGTCTGCACTGCAGGTTCCAGATGCTGTATGCCGACTGCTACATGGACCGGGAGGAGTTCTGGGAGATGTTCGACGGCTCCCTGTACCACAGGCTGCGGAAGCAGCTCGGCTGCCAGGATGCCTTCCCTGAGGTCTACGACAAGATCTGCAAGGCTGCCAGCACTGAGCCGGAGCCTGCCCAGGAGGAGACAGACGCGACGGCGGACCCTGTCCCCAGGGCCAGAAGGCATCTACCCTTCACTCAAGCTTGGCTGCTCTGCCAGATCCCCACTTTGAGAAAGAAACCCCTCCAGAGACACCCCCTACCCACATGGCCTCGATGGCTTGGTCCCAGCTTCCAGGGGCGGCTGGGTGGAGTGGAAAGGATGTGAGATTTGAAGTCAGACAAACCTGAGTCCAGTTCCCAGTTCAGCCACTCGTTAGCTGTGTGACTCCAGGCGAGTCACTGAACCCTTCTGAACTCATCTGTCGAAAGCAGGGGTGGGTAATGCTCCCTGCCTGCTGTGACATCTAAGTCAAGCACCCATTGCAGTGGACGTGCTGGAGAATTGACAGCTACTATTAGCAGAGCTTCCTGCTCAGCATGTCATCAGACTAAAGTGCTTTGAATTCAGTGGTTGAGTCCGGGAAGGCTCCACATCAGGTTACCTGGGCTCAGGTTTGGTGGAAAGGGGTGCCCTGGAGTTGCACTGCCATCACTTGTCAGCCAGAAGAGTTTCTCGCGGAGGGAAGGAAGGAAAGTTCCTTTCCATCGCTGGGCTCTTGGGAGGGCAACAGATGGGGTGGGCGGGCCCAAGACGTGCTGTGCCAAAGTCAGGTCTGATTCCAAAGTTCCCTCTGTCTTCCTTGGTGACGCCCTGCCCCTTCTTCATGCTCAGGCTTGCAGGCCCACCTCAACCATTGCCCGAGTCCACTCAGAGAGGACCGTGTGCTTGGAGAAGACGCTTCAGGGTAGAATCCTGTCTGGGCCTGGGGCAGGTGGGGTGAGTGGTTTTGGCTCTGAATTGAATCCATAGGACCTGGGCTCATTCTTGCCTCTCCATCCTCCATGCCACTTGTCCCCAGACCCTGCTTCAACCTGCTGGGGTGTGTCCTGCACTCTGCAGTGGGGCTGGAAGTTGGCGGGGGGGACCACACCAAGCAGGAAAATGGAGCCTGTCATCCTTAGGTCTCGTGGGGATCTCACTGTGGCGCTGAAAGAAAACAGCATCAACTTGATTTCTCCAACCACTCATCCCCTCCTTTTTTTTTCCCTCTCCCCACCCCCAGCTGTAGTTAATTTTAGTGCCTTACAAATCCTAAGCTCAGAGAAAAGTTAGCTTCATGTCTGTTCCAGAGGGAAGGAAACCTTCCCAGGCCCCTGCCCACCTATTAAAGCTTGGTTGTTTATGCAGCTCCATCTTAAGAACTGCCCAGCCTCAGCTGAAAACCCAGACTCTGAGAGGGAATTATGTAAGAGAATTAAGTGAGCTGGGCCAGGCAGTGATGGTCTGGAATAGAGGAGAGCACTGGCTGGGAGCTGAGAGGCCTGGCTTTCAGTCCTGGCTGTATTCTTCACAAGCTCTGCCTCCATGGGCAAGTCATTTGTCCCTCTGAGCTGCAGTTTCCTCATCTGTCACATCCATGTACACAAGACCACCTGAGGCTCTTCTGCTTTAGAAGTGCACGGCTGTCTTAAACACCGTGATTGCAAACCCCACGAAAACGCCTCGTCTGCGTGGAAAGTCAGAGGGAAAGCAAATGGTCCAGGTAGGGGTTGTCTGCCATTTAAGATCCTTCCTTCAGCCCAAGGCCAGCTCTCATCTTTTCAGAAAGGCACATCTGTGGCCTTCAAGGAAGTGTCATTGTTGTCACCACTGGTTGCAGAAGCCTCCCAGGGTTACACTTCGGCCACCGAGGCTCACTCCACCCACCCCGGGTTTGGCACACTGTGGTGTCTTGATGTGGTCCTGGGAGTGCCAGGCATACTCGGAGCACTCAGAAGGCAGAGGAACCACTCTTACCCATTTGGCCTCTGGAGGGGGCATAAAATCAGAAACCTCATTTTCTCGCTTGTATGCAAAGCATGTGAACTCTGGCACTAGCTCTCCCAGTGGGGCCTGTGGCCTTCTTGCTCAGCGGTAAACTGATGATCCTGCTTGCTGTAGAGGAAGGGTTAACCCGAGCAAAATAAGGCCCCCGACCCCTGGGAGTGCAGCCAGAAAGCCAGCAGCCTCTGTTGTCCTCAGTCCTACAAACCAAAACCCTGCCCTTCACAGACCTTGCCCAGAACGTGGGGCTGGGAGGGAGGGTCTTGGGGTCACACCAGCCTCAGGGTCATGTTTTGCTTCAGTGATATCTTGCCTAGAAAGGGGCAGTCTTCCAAGCATGTCGAGCTGAGTTGCCAGCTCTTTCTTGCAGCCAGTCTTGTCACTATCCAGCCAGGTGGTGGTTTCAGGTGGAATTAAACTTGGCACATGGTGGGGTGTGGGGAGCACGTGTGAAAAGTATAAGAAGAGGCCTCTCCCTTCCAGAACCCTGAGTTTTCTTGGCTGCATGAAGGTTTTCTGTAAGATCCGGATTCTAGCCAGTTTCTTTGGCTGGAAGGATGCATAATTAGCTGTTACGGGAAGGGAGGGGGTGGGGATGGGGGTGGCAGTGTGTGATGTGTGGTATTTTTCTTAAATCATGGGGACCACAGAGAAAGGCATGGGTCCCCCCAGTAGGCTCTTGCAGCTGCAGGTGCTGTGCCTACTGTCCGGAGCACTTCATGTCCCCGTGGCTGTGTGGCTGCTCCTTCTGTAAAAATAAAAGTGTGACCTGGAAAGTAGCCTCTGTGATTTCTTGCTCTGGGGACCACAATGTGGAAGCAGTCCTGGTTCAAGTGCAGGCTCTGCCCCTCACCAGGCCCATTTCCCTTTGAACCTGCACACCCAGGGCTGGATGATGGCCTGGGGGAGGGACAGGTGTATTAGGGTAGAGCTGCTGCTGCTGCTAAGTCGCTTCAGTTGTGTCCGACTCTGTGCGACCCCATAGACAGCCTGGCAGCCCACCAGGCTTCCCCATCCCTAGGATTCCAAGGGGCCAGGGTAATTTTCCTCCCCGTTTTTGAATTTCTATCATTGTCACAATGATCTGGCATAGATGTTAATAGTATCTTCTCTTTGCAGGGTAGAGAACAGACTACAGGGGGAAACTGGAAAGCTAGGAGACAAGTCAGAATAGGTGAGGTGATGACTCAAAGTGGGCTGTGCCTTTTAAGGCATCAAACATGACTGTCAGAAGCTCTGGGCCACAGTCCTGGCTTTGTCACTGGGATGACCTGACATTCTGGCAAATCAGTTAATCCTGTTGAGACTACTTCCTCATCTACAGACCAGTGGAGACTACTAACTGTTCACTAAAACCCACTCCTCCCTCTGAGCACAGCACTGGACCCCACTCCCAGCCTCCCTTGCCCTCGGGTGTGCTCTTGTGTTAAGAGTCTCTGCAAGAGAATGTGAGCTGCAGTGGGAAACCCTGGGTGAGAGTCTGCTGTCTTCTGGTACTTCGATGCTGGTGACCACCCGGCCATGGGTGGTGGCCAAGTCACACAGGGAAGGAGCCTGGATCCCCTAATCGCTGTCTGGAAAACTGCCCACCAACCTAGACTTTGGCCTGGTCTGTTAGGGGAATGAGAAATAAGCTTTTACTGTAGCTGTGTCACTGCCTATTCAGGACTACTTGTTAGAACAGTTTCACTCACCCTCATTACATGAACAGAGATATAAGGGTTGAGTTTAGGGCAATAAACCTTTATGCAAATCCTAGATCTACCTGATGGACATTTTCCTAAAATATATGTGATGTCAGGGTCCCATCCTACAGTTATTTGAGAGGAACTGTTTAGGAAATTCTTTTTCCAAGTGTTGAGTTTCACAAATCAGGATTTATTCTCCTTGAAGGAAGAGAAAACTTTTAATGTCCTAAAAACAGATTTTGTAGTTGAAGCCTTAAATATCACCTTACATATGAATAGCATATAATACCTTCTTTAATCCTCACAGTCCTGTAACAAAAGCGGGTCAGTTTTATCCCCATTTTATAGATGAGGAAAGTGAAGCTCAGGAAAGGTCAAGTGATTTGCTTGGAGGCCACATCGAGGCTTTTTGATGAGTTAAACAAGGATGCAGACTCATCATCTAGTCTTAAAACAACAAAATGCTCCAAGAGCCTCACCTGGAGCCAGCTGAGAGTAGCTCCAGGCCTAGAAACAGTGAAAGGGGACCCGGGCTGAGCCCCATACGTGGTGGGGAGTCAGAGATCTCTGCATGAACTCAGCTCACAAAGGAAGCCACCTAGGAATCAGCAGAGGGTTCTGCTTTGACTCAGAGCAGTTCCTTCTGCCAGGGAAGCATCTTGCCTGACCATGCCCTCAGCTACATGGGGCATGTCCTGACACCATTCATGCCAGAGTTGCAACAATTGGCTCATATCAGAAAGATCACACGTGTGTGTGCATGTATGCATACATACACACTACCCAAGTTAAATGTAGACATATTTCAAAACCTACAGGTTTCTTCCTGTCGGACAGCTCTATTTACTGCAGGTGGCTGCCTGGCATATGACGCCGTGAAAGATTGGGAGGTTTATTGAGGTCCCCTGCTGCTGGGTAGTCACTAAGCCATGCCTGACTCTTGCAACCCTGTGGACTGTAGCCTACCAGACTCCTCTGTCCATGAGATCTCCAGGCAAGAGTACTGGAGTAGGTTGCCATTTCCTCCTCCAGGGGATCTTCCCAACCCAGGGATCAAACCTGTGTCTCCTGCTTGGCCAGCAGATTCTTTACCACTGAGCCACCTGGGAAGCCCTTATGAGGTCTAGGAGGTGGCCTTTTGATGCTATGGACTGAATGTTTATGTCCCCCGCCCAGATTCCTATATTGATATTCTAACATAATGGAATTGGGAGATGGGGCCTTTGGAAGGTTAATTAGGCCATGAGGCCGGAGCCCTCATGATAGGAGTGGTGTCCTAAGAAAACACACGAACTAGCCAGCCCTCTCTGAGGGTACAAGATGTTCATCTGCACACCAGGAAGAGTGCTTCCTTAGATCTTCCAGCACCTTGGCCTTGGACTTCTCAGCCTCCAAAGCCACATGAAATAAATTGTATAAGCCACCCAATCTATGGTAATTTACTATAGCTGCCTGAACTGCTGATGACAGATGGTTTGAAGATAGTTGAGCCAAGGAACCCAGAAATAGCTGAATCCTTCTTTGCCCATCACACTCCTCCCTGTGGAGTTCCTTTAGGAAGCAGATCCAAGGGAATGATAAGGGGGAAATGGGGCACTGCAAGGCAGTAGAAACAAATCCATATATCTATTTACATCCATATTAGATAAAGAGAGAGACTGATAGAGCTGCTCCCAGTTCCTGACACTGAGCTCCTAAATCTCTTGGAATGTCCTGGGTGATGGCCTGTCTTCTGTTCTAATGAGATGACTCTGGGTGGGCACCTGGATTGCTCTTGGATACGGATGGTCACCAGAAAGACCAAGCCATGATTAGAAACTAGGAACTTTCAGCACCTACCACCACCACCACCACCCCCATCTTCCAGTAGGGGGAGAGGGACTGCAAGTGGAGTTAAGAATTGATCATGCCTATGTGAGGAAACCTCTCTAAAAGTCCCAATATTATGGGGCTTTGGAGAGCTTTGGGGTTGGTGAATACACCCATGCCATGGGAGGAGGACACATTCAGCTCCACAGGAATAGAAGCTCCTGTGCTCAAGACCCTCCCAGACCTCACCTTATGTATCTTTTCATCTGTGTCCTTCATCATATCCTTTAGTACACATGTGCTGTGCTGTGCTGTGCTTAGTTCAGTCGTGTCCAACTCTTTGCAACTCTCTGGACTGTAGCCCACCAGACTCCTCTGTCCATGGGGATTCTCCAGGCAAGAATACTGGAGTGGGTTGCTATGCCCTTCTCCAGGGCATCTTTGAACCCAGGGTTCAAACCCAGATCTCCCACATTGCAGACAGATTCTTTACCATCTGAGCCACCTGGGGAAGCTTAGTACACATGTGAATATAAGTATTTTCCTGAATTCTATGAGCCACTCTAGCAAATAATGGAAACCAAGCAAGGAGGAGGTCATGGGACCCTCCAATTTGTAGCCAAGTTGAAGCTGTGAGTAACTAGGGGACATACTACTTGCAGTTGGCGTCTGAAGTGGGGGGCAGCCTTGTGGGACTGATCCCTTAACCCTGGGGATCTGATGCTATCTCCATGTGGTAGTGTCAGGATTCAGTTAAATTGTAGGCACTCAGCTGGTGTCACAGAAAACCACTTGGTGTGGGGAAAATCCCACACATATCTGGTGTCAGAAGTGTGAGTATTCTGGGTGAGAGTAAAGGAGGCCTAGAGGAGGAAAGATTGGGTTTTTCAATGCAGGCACTTACTATCTGGACTGCTGCCGGAGAGCTCCCTGGTAAGTCGGGGCTTAGGCTGTCGGCTGCACAGTCAACCAGTACTGGGGGGTGCAGGAAGAGACTGGACAGACATGGAGTTGTGTGGAGTAACACAGTGGTGCCCAAAGAAGAGGAATGGGCAAGGTGACACACTGGGATGCCGGAACACGTGTTTTGGGCTGCGTATCCCCATACGTAGACCCTGAGACAAGGATTTGAGTGCAAGTAGTTTTATTTGGTCGTGCTTGGAAAATCCCATGGACGGAGGAGCCTGGTGGGCTGTAGTCCATGGGGTCGCTAAGAGTCAGACACGACTAAGTGACTTCACTTTCACTTTTCACTTTCATGCATTGGAGAAGGAAATGGCAACCCACTCCAGTGTTCTTGCCTGGAGAATCCCAGGGACGGGGAGCCTAGTGGGCTGCCATCTATGGGGTCGCACAGAGTCGGACACGACTGAAGTGACTTAGCAGCAGCAGCAGCAGCAGCAGTTTTATTTGGAAGGTGAAGAAAACACTGGTAGGGGGATGGGCAAGGATGACAGTCAATGAAGTCTGCATTATCAGCAGGCTACAGGACTTCCCTGATGGTCCAGTGGCTAAGGCTCCTTGCTCCCAGTGCAGGGGGTCAGGGTTCCATCCCTGGTCAGGGAACTAGATCCCAAATGCTGCAACTAAGGGTTCACATGGCATAACTAAAGATCCCAGCTACTGCAACTAAAGAGCTTATGTGCCATGATGAAAATCTAAGATCCTGTGTGCTATAACTAAGATCTGGCACAACCAAATAAATAATATTTTTTTGAAAAAAAAGAAAAAAAAGCTTACCACTGTAGGCAACTGGAGTTTAATTGCACTGGAAAAAACTCTGAAAGCTGTGTAATACACCTCAAAGTTTATCCCACAGAGGGTGAGGGAGCTGGGTGTCTATATTCCAACTTTGATTGGTCCACAGCTTGAGAGCAGCTCCTGAAGGATGTTAATTCCTTGGTCTTCCAAACCTTCCATGAAAGGAAGCCTTCCATGGCACCAGAGAACCTTCTGCTCCATTATAAGCAGATGTCCCTTTTCAGTGTACGTGATGTTGGTAACACACAGCATTTTGGAATCTCACAGCAAAGTACTTGAGAACTGCCCAATTTAAAGTTGTTACACAGGTTTTTCTTATACTCCTAACTTGCTGACCTTCTCTACAGTGACAGTTTCTCTGAGTTGTGTGGCAGGTTAAAGATATATTTTAAAGTTATATTTATTCTGTAAGATAAAGCAGTCTTTAAACAAGTTTTATTGTGTATATTTTTAAAACTTTTTTATTTTGTATTAATTTTTTGATTTACAGAAAAGGTGCAATGACAGTACAGAGTTCTCATATCCCCTTCACCCAACTTCCTCTAATGTTAACATCTTCTACATAACCATAGTGAAGTGAAGTGAAATCACTCTGTTGTGTCTCACTGCTTGTGACCTGATGGACTGTACAGCCCATGGAATTCTCCAGGCCGGAATACTGGAGTGGGTAGCCTTCCCCTTCTCCAGGGGATCTTCCCAACCCAGGTCTCCCACATTGCAGGCGGATTCTTTACCAGCTGAGCCACAGGGAAGACCCATAACCATAGTAAAATGATCAAAAATAAGAAATTAATATTGGCATAATATTAACTAAACCGCAGACCCTACTTGAATTTCACCAATTTTAACACTAATGTTGCTTTTCTGTCCAAAATCCTATCCAGGTTCCTACGTTGCATTTATCTGTTTTCTCCTTTGTTGCTGCTGCTGTTCAGTCACTACGTCATGTCGGCCCTTGGCGACCCCATGGACTGCAGGACACCAGGCTTCCCTGTCCCTTCAGTATCTCCCAGAGTTTGCTCCTTAGTTTCTCCTAAGCTGTAAGGGTTATTGAAATACATTTAACATGTAATCAACTGCACATATTAGAAGTGTGCAGTTTGGTTAGTCTTGACATTTGCATACACAACTGTCTGTTCCTTGGCTTATTGGTGGGCATTTGGGTTGTTTCCAGTTTGGGGCTTCCACAAATGAAGTGGCTAGGAACATTCCTGTACAGTCTTTGTATGGACACATGCTCTCCTTTCTCTTGAGTAACTCTCAGGAAAGGAATGACTGGTTCATGTGGTTGGTATATGGTTAACTTTTTAACTTGCCAAACTGTTTTAAAAAAAAAACAACTCATTTTTAAAATTTAGACTTGGGTGTGGTTTCTCCTTACTCTCCTGGGGTTATGATTTTCCTTTCATGCTGGTTGTAGGACAACGTGAGATCTCATGTTGGGGTCTGTTCCCCATTACACACAGTTATTCGTTTTTTTATCTTAATTCTATTGTTAAGGTCACGCAAGTGGTTAATCTTGCTCCATCATTTTTCTTTGATAATAAACTATCCCTGAGCTTAGTGGGTTTTTGGTGGGGGGAGGGGCACACTGCAAGGCATGTGGCTGTTAGTTCCCCCACCAGGGATCTAACCTGCACCCCTTGAAATGGAAACGAGAAGTCTTAACCACTGGTTCACCAGGGAAGTCCCTTGTCAAACTTTTCCAAAGTGGTTTATAACACATAGTACTTTGGTATCTCATGGCAAAGTCCTTTATCAGATATATTTTCTCCCACTTTGTGGCTTGTATTTCCATTCTCTTAACAGTGCCTTTGAAGAATAAATTTTAAATTTTTTAATTAAGTTCAATTTAACTATTTGTTCATATCATACCACAGTATGATCTATAAAGGAACAGATACAGTTGCCCTTTGAACAGTATGGGAGTTAGGGTCTCTGACCCTCTGTGCAGTCAAAATGATGTATAACTTTAGAGTCAGTTCTCTGTATCCACAGATTGTCATACAGCAGTTCACACTTGAACTGCCGGACTCACATAGTTCAAACTTCGCTGTTCAAAGGTCTACTTTAATTCATATCTAAGAAATTCTGCCTAACCCGAAGTCCAAAAGTTTTCTTCCCATGTTTTCTTCAGGAAGTTTTCCAGTTTAGGTTTTATGGTTTTACATTTAGGACTGTGATTCCTTTTCACTTTTTTTTTTTTAATGCTGTGAGTCACTGATTATAATTCATTGTTTTTTACATATTGATATTTGATAGTTACAGCACCATTTGTTGAAAAAACTATTCTTTTACCACTGAATTGTTTTTGTACCTTTGTTGAGAATCAGTTGTCCATAGATAAATGGGTCTGTTCCTGGATTCTCCATTTTATTAATTTGTCTATTCTGATCCCATTCCACAACAGGGAGGAGTAAGGTAATGTTTGTCCTCCAGCTTTATTCATCTTTTTCAAAGTTATCTTGGCTATTTTCTGCCTATTGTTTTTCCATATAAGTTCTAGGAGCATCTTGCCAGTTTAAAAAATATTACTGGGACTAATCAGTATTGAATTAAATCTATAGATGACTTAAGGGAACTGACATCTTAAGAACAGAGTTTTTGATCCATGATTATGGTATATCTCTCCTTTTATTTAGGTCTTCTTTCATTTCTCTCAGAAGCTTTTTAAAGCTTTCACTGCACAAATCTTACACATCTTTCATCAGATTTATACCTAGATATTTCACAGTTTTGATGTTATTATATATGGCATTTTCAATTTCTATTGCTAGTGTATAGAAATTGTTGATTTGAGTATATTGATCTTATTTCCTGAAACACTGCTGAGTTAGACCTAGTGTGCACCTGGTTTGGCTTATCAGCCTTTTTGAGGATATTTTTTTTTCAGTGTACCTGTGAATAACAACAGTTTTACTTCTTCTAAAACAGTCATTTTGACATGAGTGAGGAAGTCACGGCTTTTCTACAAAGCACCCGTGCTCTTAAGGGTGTCTGAAGTATTTTTATCATTATGTGGGTTTTCTGACCGAAGCCTTGAGCCTGTCTCCTTTTCCCTAAGAACAGCACACTCCTGCCATCTCACCCAACTCTTTCTGTTCAAACACAGTGAGGGCAGAAGCTCAGGATACTGCGACCAACGTGTGCAGACCTGCCGCTGGGCTAGACAGGCGTGCCCGCAAGGTCTGACTCGAGGGGCGTAACTGATCGTTCCCAATGGCTGCACGTTGCCAGGAGGTCAGCAACTTCTCATGGCATTTGGCCCTGCCAAGCTCCCAGAAGCATCCTGGGATGGAGATGGAGCATTCCTGGAGAGGGCATATAGCTACTTTAAGACATATGCTATAGTAGCAACACTCTCCCAACTCTCTTTGGATTTTACTGAACAGGGAGTCAAGCATTTTGGCTTTAGAATAGGAGGGGTTCCAAGAGGGTCAACCACATCCCACCCCTTTAGTCCATCTGCTGTCTGGCTCCCGTGTTCATGTCACTGGCCGATTTGAATTCTCAGGATAATCGATCTCTGGTATCAAAAGATATCTGGCCTTGCTGTCCCAGAAGACACCGTGACCTTCTGGTAGGTGTCTCCAGCAAAAGTGATCCCACCACACCTTTCCCCACCTCCCAGGCATCCCCATGTGTCCTTTCTCCAAGAACCCCCATTCCCACTCCTACCCTCCCACCCCCAGATTTGTCTTCAGGCTTTTAGGTCCTCTGGTCACTGCAGGTTGTCCTTCATGGGCAGCTTTAAGGATCCGAATTATGATCCACAGTTGGCACACACTTCCCCTTAGTAAAAGGTGTGATTCTTTCCCTTTAAAAGGACACAGAGAAAGAGAAAATGAAACTGGTCCCTTGGAAGGATGTGAGCCCCCATCCATGGAGAGGCACCTGCAAGAGAGGAACAGGTACTATTGGTCGTACTTCCCAGGGGAACCTACACTGGATTAGAGGCCCAAATTGATGACCTCTGGAGTTTTTCCAACAAAACAGCCTGATTCTAAGGACAGTCCTCTGCTATGTACCTAGTTTGGCTCATCAGACCCTCCAAACTGGTTTGTAAGAACTTCAAACACAAAATCCTAGTGCCTAAAAGATCATTCCAATAAGGCACTGAGGGTCAGAAAAATGAAAGAATTTGCCGAAGGTCACCCTGATGCCCAGAATTCCAGCCCAGAGCCCCTGACCACAGTCTAGCATTCCACCCGTTGCTCGGATTCTTTCCTAAGAGTGGAACACGTGAAGACTCTTCTCTGGTTCACTGTCAGTAACCATCTGGAAGAAGGCATTTCATGAGAACTCCTTGCTTCGTGTGTCTAACAGTGTCTGCCAGCCATCATGGCATCCATGATGTGGATGTGTCTGCTCGTTGTCTGTCCTCCCCACCAAGACGTAAACTTGATGAGGGCAAGACTTCGATTTCTTTACTGATATTTCTTCTGTATTGTATTGCCCACACTGTTTCAGGCGTGTCCACACACACACCACCTTGAAAGCTGGTGTCCACAAATATCTGTCAAAGGAAGGAAGGCAGGAGGGAGGGCTCAGACGGTCACAGAGGCCTTTACAGCCATCTGGTGGGTCTCCATGCCTTCTGCTTTTCACTTCTCTCCAGTCTACTGCCCCTGGCCTTTTCAGAGCCTCACCTCTCACCTGACACTAAGACAGCCTCCTTGTCTCCATCCAGCCCCATCCCACTCCTCACCCACAAGGCCACAGAGCACCTCTTTAAAACACAAGAGCTACTTCCTGTTAAGCCCCTTTTGAACGTCCAAAAGAAAATTTTTGCAAAACACATACCTGATAAAGGAATATGCCTAGAATATATAAAGGACTTTCAAATCCTAATAGAAGAAAATAAGCAACCATTTTTAAAAATGTGTAAGAGATATGGTGGCTCAGACAGTAAAGCGTCTGCCTGGAATGCAGGAGACCTGGGTTCGATCCCTGGGTCGGGAAGATCCCCTGGAGAAGAAAATGGCAACCCACTCCAGGACTCTTGCCTGGAAAATTCCATGGACTGAGGAACCTGGTGGGCTACAGTCCATGGGGTCGCAAAGAGTCAGACACGACTGAGCGACTTCACTCTCTCTTCACTCTAAGAGCTATGGAGGAAGTACATGAAAAGATGGCAACATCTTGTCATTAAAGAAATGCAAATTCAAGCCACAAGGAAATACCCCTATTAGGTTGTCTAAAGCTGGAAGAAAAAAAAGGGCCTTATAATACCAAATGTAGGACAATTAGATCCTACATATATTTTTGGTGGAAATACAAACTCGTACAACCATTTCAGAAAATAGTCTGGCAGCTTCTTATTAAGTTTTACGTATATTTACCAAGTGAGCTAGATATTCTACGCTAGATATTCATCAAAGAAGAATGAAAGCATATGTCTACATGAAGACCTATATGGGACTGCTTGTAGAACTTTATCCAAAGTTGCCCAAACTGAGAACAACCGAATGTCCTTCTCCTTGAAAGTGTATAAGCTGTGGTACACCCATTCAATGGAACATAAGTCAGCATTAGAAAGGAACTGCTGCTACAAGCAACAACATGGATGAATCTCAAGAACAATGCAAAATGAAAGATACACAATTCTATATACAGCATGATTCCATTTATATGACATTCTGGAAAAGGCAGAACTCTAGTGTTGGTAACCATATCAGCAGTTGCTTGGAACTGGGAAAGGAGGAGGAAATTGACTATAAATGGCACAAGGAAACTTTTGAGGGCGATAGTAATAGTCTGTATCACACTTATTTTGATATGACTATATGCATTTGTCAAAACTCACAGAACAGGAAAACATTTATACAGCTGTATACCTAAAAAGGATGAATTTTACTGGCTGTAGGTTGTACTATTATAAATCTTTTACAGAAGTTCTTCTGTGGCCTCTCACAGGTCAGATAAAGTCAGAGCAGCTTAGCTTCAGAATCAAGACCTCTAAGAACCGACCTAGCCAACCCCACCTGCCTTATTCTCTGCGATTGCCCTTTACACACTGCACAGATCATCCAAAATGAACCGTCTAGTGTTTTCCAGACATGCCCTGAGATTTTTTTGCTTCCTTTCCCTTGCTCATGCACTTTCCTCCACTCTAATTTTTTTCCTCTTCCCTGAAAGAAGTGAACCCTCGTGCAAAGACATAGCTAGGAGCCCTGGGGAAAGCGGACTCTGCACTGAATTTCCTGAGTCCCCTGTCCAAACTTCCAAATCTCCCACCAAAATAGCATGCACAGAAGCCTAGGAGATAAAAGGGAGTGACAAGGTATGGACAGGTGGGATGAGGAAGAGAATGCGGATCATGGTGAAGGCTATTTGTTGCCTTAGCCTTCCTAGGCTCAAAGGGCCCTCCCTCCTGGTTTCATCCTCCAGAAGCCTATAGGCTTCATAGACTTCCCCTACAGCCTGGATGTAGAAAAATCCTGGGCCCTCCTGCCTCCTCCTCCTTATATTGCCCTATAACTCTAGAGAAGGGGTTGAGTGCCCTCCCTAGAAAGCTGGGAGCTTCCCTGGGACAGAACTACTGTGTCTGATTCTATTCTGCAATGTCCTAGTAGCCGGGATACACCTGGCATTTAGTAAGTGCTCAATTAATTTTTGAAGACTGCACACATGAATGCTATTGCCCAGCAGCAACTTTGGGAAATCCCTTTCTCTCTCTCTGAATTTCAGTGGTCCCAACTGAAAAATATTGAGAGTAATTCCTACCTTTTAAAGTTACTGTATGGACTTCCCTGGTCCAGTGATTAAGAATCCGCCTTGCAATGCAGGGGACACGAGTTTTATCCCTGGTCAGGGAACTAAGATCCCACATGCCAAGGAGCAGCTAAGCCCATGCACTACAGCTACAGAGTCCGTGCACTGCCATGAAAGAACCCACATGGCTGAACAAAAGATCTTGCAGGCTGCAGCTAAGACCCGACCCAGACACATAAATAATGAATAAATAGTTAAAGCTACTGTGTACAGTAAACATATATAAAATCATTTTCAATATTATAAACTCCAATAATATAAAATTTTATTACTATTATTATTATAAAAATAGATATTTATGATTCAGTTTCAGATTCCTGGACAAGGAATGGGACTTCAGTTTAAACTGTTGAAAAGTCAGTATGCCTATTCAAGTAATTAGGAGGAAGTATTGATGTCTACCATTACTTCAAATTTTACCAAATTGTAAGATAATTACGGGGAGTAACACGCAAATTTGGCCTTGGAGTATAAAACAAAGCAGGTCAAAGGCTAACGGAGTTCTGCCAAGAGAATGCACTGGTCATAGCAAACACCCTCTTCCAACAACACAAGAGAAGACTCTACACATGGACATCACCAGATTGTCAATACTGAAATCAGATTGATTATATTCTTTGCAGCCAAAGATGGAGAAGCTCTATACACAGCAAAAACAAAACTGGGAGCTGACTGTGGCTCAGCTCATGAACTTCTTATTGCAAAACTGAGACTTACATTGAAGACAGAAAGGAAAACCACTAGACCATTCAGGTATGACCTAAATCAGATCCCTTAGAATTATATAGTGGAAGTGACAAATAGATTCAAGGGATTAGATATAATAGACAGAGTGCCTGAAGAACTATGGATGGAGGTTCGTTACACTGTACAGGAGGCAATGATCAAGACCATCCCCAAGAAAAAGAAATGCAAAAAGGCAAAATGGTTGTCTGATGAGGACTTACAAATAGCTGATAAAAGAAGAGAAGCTACAAGCAAACGAGAAAAGGAAAGATATACCCATTTGAATGCAGAGTTCCAAAGAATTGCAAGGAGAGATGAGAAAGCCTTCCTCAGTGATCAGTGTAAAGAAATAGAGGAAACCAACAGAATGGGAAAGACTAGATATCTCTTCAAGAAAATTAAAGATACCAAGGGAACATTTTATGCAAAAATGAACCCAATAAAGGACAGAAATGGTATGGACCTAGCAGAATCAGAAGATATTAAGAAGAGGTGGCAAGAATACACAGAAAAACTATACAAAAAAGATCTTCATGACCCAGATAACCATGATAGTGTGATCACTCACATAGAGCCAGACATCCTGAAGTGTGAAGTCAAGTGGGCCTTAGGAAGCATCACTATGAACAAAGCTTGTGGAGGTGATGGAATTCCAGTTGAGCTATTTCAAATCCTAAAAGATGATGCTGTGAAAGTGCTGCATCAACATGCCAGCAAATATGGAAAACTCAGCAGTGGCCACAGGACTGGAAAAGGTCAGTTTTCAGAAAGGCAATGCCAAAGAATGTTCAAACTACTGCACAACTGCACTCATCTCACACACTAGCAAAGTGATACTCAAAGTTCTCCAAGCCAGGCTTCAACAGTATGTGAATCATGAACTTCCAGATGTTCAAGCTGGATTTAGAAAACACAGAGGAACCAGAGATCAAATTGCCAACATCCGTTGGATCATTGAAAAAGCAAATGAGTTCCAGAAAAAAATTTATTTCTGCTTTATTGATGACACCAAAGCCTTTGACTGTGTGGATCACAGCAAACTTTGGAAAATTCTTCAAGAGATGGGAATACCAGACCACCTGAGAAATCTGTATGCAGGTCAAGAAGCAACAGAACTGGACACGGAACAACCGACTGGTTCTGAATTGGGAAAGGAGTATGTCAAGGCTATATATTGTAACCCTGCTTATTTAACTTCTATGCAGAGTACATCATGAGAAATGCTGGGCTGGATGAAGCATAAGCTGGAATCGAGATTGCCAGGAGAAATATCAATAACCTCAGATATGCAGATGATACCACCCTTATGGCAGAAAGCAAAGAACTAAAGTACCTCTTGATGAAAGTGAAAGAGGAGAGTGAAAAAGCTGGCTTAAAACTCAACATTCAGAAAACTAAGATCATGGCATCTGGTCCCATCACTTTATGGCAAATAGATGGGGAAACAATAGAAACAGTGACGGACTTTATTTTCTTGGGCTCCAAAATCACTGCAGAGGGTGACTACAGCCATGAAATTAAAAGATGCTTGCTCCTTGGAAGAAAACCTATGATCAACCTAAACAGCATATTAAAAAGTAGAGACATTACTTTACCAACACAGGTCAGTCTGGTCAAAGCTATAGTTTTTCCAGTAGTCATGTATGGATGTGAGAGTTGGATTATAAAGAAAGTTGAATGCCGAAGAATTGATGCTTTTGAACTGTGGTGTTGGAGAAGACTCTGAGAGCCCCTTGGACTGCAAGGAGATCCAACCAGTCCATCCTAAAGGAAATCAGTCTTGAATATTCACTGGAAGGACTGATGTTGAAGCTGAAACTCCAATACTTTGGCCATCTGATGCAAAGAACTGACTCGTTGGAAAAGACCCTGATGCTGGGAAAGATTGAAGGCAGGAGGAGAAGGGGATGACAGAGGATGAGCTGGTTGGATGGCATCACTGACTCAATGGGCATGAGTTTGAGTAAACTCCGGGAGTTGGTGATGGACAGGGAGACCTGGCGTTCTGCAGTCCATGAGGTTGCAGAGTTGGACACGACAGAGTGACTGAACTGAACTGAAGGTAATTAGAGATGGGTAGAAGGATGATAGATTATAGACAGGTGAGTAATAGATGGGTAGATAGAAAGGTCAGAAAGCAAGAAGAGTGAAACATTAATGACTAGAATCCTAAGTGTTGCATGTACAGGGGTACACTGTAAAATCCTTTCTATTTTGGTGTGTGTTTAAAAGTTTTCATAATAGAACATCAACTAAAAACTTAAGAAAATAAGCTTCTGACGGATTGAACTGGATGTTTCCTTGCATAGGATTATCCAGACTCTGAACCATTTCATCAGAGTCTTGTCCTTTAACAAATATGCATTGAGCTCCTTCTACGCGTGCCAGCTAGATACTGGAGCTGGAGAATAGAGAAGTTCTGTTCAGTAGGGACCACAGGCATATGAATAAATAATTAAAATATGATGGGAAAATGCTCCGATCTGGGAAGGCTCAAGAGGCTGAAAATAAAGAGACGTCGTCTGGAAAAATCAGGGAAGGCTTCATATTTAAGTGAAGTTGTAGAAAATAAATAGGAATTTTCCAGATAGAAACTAAGAGAAGAGTGTTTCAAGAACAGATCACAGTGTGCTGAGAGCACAGAGAGTGGTACACAGCGTGGCCTGGCCGGAGTGCAAAGTGGGCATGTCCACACAGCCAGAGGGTGGCCAGACGGAGTAAGGCGCCAGGTTGTAAGAGCCAGAAAGCGACTGGGGTGGTGGGGGAACTGGTCCATTGGTTGGTCAACTACATTTTAGAAGCAGCAATGGTGTGTACAGGTCTAAAAAATGAAAAGCAAAAGGCTGCCTTCCCCACACAGGAGTCAAACCCCAGGCTGCCTAGCTGGAAGACCAGAACCTGCGGTTTGACAGGAAGAAGCAGGTGAGGCTTGGGAGTGACAGGTGAGAAAGAGTGACTGTCACTACACATTCCAGACGGAGAAGGCAATGGCACCCCACTCCAGTACTCTTGCCTGGAGAATCCCATGGACGGAGGAGCCTGGAAGGCTGCAGTCCATGGGGTCGCTGAGGGTCAGACACGACTGAGCGACTTCATTTTCACTTTCCACTTTCATGCACTGGAGAAGGAAATGGCAACCCACTCCAGTGTTCTTGCCTGGAGAATCCCAGGGACGGGGGAGCCTGGTAAGCTGCCGTTTATGAGGTTGCACAGAGTCGGACACAACTGAAGTGACTTAGCAGACACATTCCAGAAGGAGATTTTACAGCTCTTCCACACACACACACCCTCCCTCGCCCAGACTGAAGACAGCAAACTGTTCAAGGCCATGTTGTGTTCCTACCCAGTCTTAAATTGCTCAGTTGTGTCCAACTCTTTGCAACCCTATGGATTACAGCTTGCCAGCCTCCACTGTCCATGGGATTCTCTAGCAAGAATACTGGAGTGGGTTGCCACACCCATGGCCTCTCGAAACCTGCCAAGGAGGAGAGGCTGAAGCTCAGGATCTGACTCAGAGCCCTGGTCCCCACCCTGCCTGCTATTTGGCTGTGGGCCTCTGAGCCATTTCCATCACCTCTACCCCTCTGCACATTTTCTCCCTATATGGGAAGATAGGAGGAGGGCATGGCAACCCACTCCAGTATTCTTGCCCAGAGAATCCCATGGACAGAGGAACCTGGTGGGCTACAGTCCATGGGGTTGTTAAGAGTTGGACATGATTGAAGCAACTGAGCACGCAGGCACAAGCATGCAAAGATAGCCCTGACACACTCTTTGCTTTTCTACAGCAGCCCCATAGTCTGTGAACTCTGCATTTCTCCACCCACACACACGGGATTGCAGTCACTACCCTGGAGCCAAAGGCAGGGATTAACAATATCACATCAACACAGAGGAGTTGTGAGGGTCCAGTGAGAAAGCCTGCATCCTGCCAGACTCCATTTGTTCTCATTAATTCTTCTGCCTTAGTTTTAAATTTACTCTGATTTTTTTAAACTTCTACAATCAAATGATTGCTTCTGTTGGTTTCAATCTTTCTTATTTAATACTAAAAGCAATTAAAACTATGAATTCTAAAACTATGAATTTTGACAATGTTATATAGGTTTTGATACAGAGTTTTCATTGCAGTTAACTTCTAAATGAACTATAATGTCAAACTAGATTTTCTCCTAGACCCAAGAGCTTTGAAGAAGAATTCTTACTATTTTCCAAGTACTTGGTTTTGAGGGTTATCCTTGTATTGTGAAGTCTTGTTTTATTGTACTCTGTTTAGAAAGAGTAACCTAAAATTTTCTATGTATTTTTAATTTAGATATTTTTAATGATATCTTCTTAGAAGATCAACTTTTATAAATGTTCCATGAGTATCTGAAAATAATGTGGAGTAAAACACACCTATTCAAATCCTCCATATAAATATTTATGTCCTTATCTGTCAAATTCTCAGGTCTATTAAGAATTTCCATTATGATTTTGCAAGTTTGTCACTGGTATTTTGGGTGTGTGAAGGTTCATGGTGTTTATAACTGCAACTACTCATCTTTGTCCCATTTAGTATTTTGCCTTAAATTCTATTTTGCTTGGTATTTGCATTACCACTTTTTCTTTTTGCTGTTTGAGAATGAGAATGCCTCCATCCTGGTAAATCATAGCTAGATATATTCTTATATTTCATGTCATCTTCTCCTTTCTTGAGCTCTTATGCTAATTCATTTTTCACTTGATTGGTGTATATCCCCCAGTAATATTTTCAGAAAAGATATATTTGGTATACATCCCAAATCCCTTGCATCTCTATTTGCACATGAATGATGCTTGGCTACATAGAGAATTCTACAGTCTCAAGTCTTTTTCATGTTGTATAAACAGTGTTTTCTATCATTCATGTTTCAGAGGAGAGGCCCAAAATATGTGTGATTGCCTTTTATTTAGATTGTAGGTTGTCTTCCTAGG
The DNA here is from genome assembly GCA_006408695.1 of Aepyceros melampus. Classification (NCBI taxonomy): domain Eukaryota; kingdom Metazoa; phylum Chordata; class Mammalia; order Artiodactyla; family Bovidae; genus Aepyceros; species Aepyceros melampus. The sequence continues at coordinate 266,472 of SJXQ01009599.1, read as the reverse complement.
TCTCATACTGGTAAGATTTTTATTTTACCTTTGAAACTCAGAAATTTCACTACATTTTTAGTGGACTGAATGCATATATTAACCCCCATCCCTCCTGAAATCTCACTAAAACAGGGGTAAAGGAATACAAATTTGAAATCATATACCCACAAGGACAAAAAGAATAGAAGCAGCAGCAGTAAGAATATTTTGGAAGTTGAAATGCAGATGGAAGAACAGTAACTATGTTAGCATACGCAAGAAAGCTAAATCCCAAGGCAGCAGAAGTTAAAGCTAAGAATTCCCTCACTCCAAAAATCCAGGTACTGGCAGCGCCAGGTACCTCTGGTAGTGGCAGTGAAGGCAGAAGCAAAACAGGGTTAATTGAAAGTCTGTGTAATATCAGCTTCCCTCTCCACTCTCTGCAGCCAGAGGAGAGCCCTTAATAAATGAAGACTGCAGAATTGATTCTCTGGAGACAGAGAAGTTCTCTGTACAGGATGACACCAGGCAGAGTCAATGTTATGAGTATCCTATTTATTAATAAAACAGGGAATCAAATGGAACTTTGGTCACTAAATATTGAGACCTTTAGGTTCTTCACCCCCACGTAAAGTTCTGGTACCCAGGTTTACATCTCCCAGAACTTTCTCTGGCCAAAGCCAAGAGGAAAACATCTAACCTCACTGGCACTGAAATTCCCCCAGTGAAAACACCCAGCTTGGTCATGTTATGGTTAAACCCATGAACAACAAGTGCTCCAGGGGGAGAACGAAAAGTGCCTCAGAGTCTTCAGCAGGATTTTCAGCTGGACATGAGTGCACAGTTAAGGATCACCCGAGGGGCTTCCCTGGTCCAGTGGTTAAGAGTCCACCTTCAATGCAGGGGACACCGGTTCAATCCCTGGTCCTGCAAGATTCCACATGACTTGAGGCAACTAAGCCTGTGTGTCACCACAACTACTGAGCCCGCACTCTAGAGTCCCTGAGCCACAGCTACTGAAGTCTGTGCACCCCAGAGCCCATGCTCCGCTGCAACGAGAGGACCGCACACGGCAACTAGAGACTAGATCCCACTCTCCGCAACTAGAGAAAGCCCCTGTGCAGCAATGAAGACCCAGCGCAGCCCATCAATAAACAAATTAGAACAGTGATTACCAGATATTTGAGAACATTTTTTCGTACGGAAGATTGAGGCCAAAACAAACACATGGGGAAAAAGGAGAGAGAGAGACAATGACAGGAAAACTTGTCTTAATAATATCTTCAAAGGATAAGAAAGCACTGTGTCCATGAAATAAAAGCATGCTGTTACTAAAAGGAACATTCAGAAGACAAACATAACTCTTAGAAATTCAAATATGAACTCAGAAATGAAAACTTCAGTGAACGAATGAGAGAATATTTCTCGTCACCTGAAAACAGCTCAGTCGTACCCAGGGCAGAACCAAGCACAGACTAGGCCTTTCAAATGAACCAATAAATGAAAGAGCATATAAAGAAATCTTTCTTCCCAGTTTATGACCTACCTTCTGTGCCTCATGGCACAGTGCTCCATACCCAAGAGCCCAACTGAGTCAGGACTTCACGAACAATGAACTTGAGCCCCAGGGAAAAATCATATACCAGCCTGACCATCAGACTCTCACAGGCATCTGCTGATTAGCTCCCATTCAGTAACATTCATAAGCCTTAATTATACCTGGCCATGTCCTATATGGTATAAAGCATTTCCCTTTTACAGATGAAAAAACTGAGGTCTAAAAGACAAAGGTGACTCTTGGCTGGAGATAGGTCTACAAGGAGAACTCATAATTTGTGTGGTCAGCTTCAAGAGTTTCTGTCCTTTTTGTTGTTGTTTTTTTAATTCTAATGATAAAAGTCATGTTTATTTGGAAAATTCAAACATTTCAGAAATAAAACAAGGCAAAATGGTTTAATTCTGGTCAACATTTTGGGGCCTAGTCCTCTATAGTGTTATCTATGCATATGGCAGTGCATTTTTAAAAAAATAAGGTGAAATTCCTCTCTTTCCTTTATATATTTAATATGCCACTGTAATTGAATGTTAAACAATAACCACAAAAAGGAATTGGTGTTATATCAAGCTAGTCAGAATCTCCAAGGTATAAAAAAATGATTTGCTTGGAGTGGGGGAGAATTTTCTATTGTAGTACAATCATTATATCATAAAATTAACCACATTTAGTACATTCACACTGTTATAAGGATTTCTTTAAGTCGATTAAACAAAGCATTTCCAAATAAAGGAGACATTACCTTTAAAGACATTACTTTAAAAACATTTGCCAAAAATTCTCACTTTGGCAAAGCATCTTTAATGGACTGTTATTTTATTTTTTTAATATTCACACATACTTACTCTTTCAAACAAAGTTTATAATAAATAATTCACCCTACCAACCCCCTTACAATTTTATTAAAATGGCATTAAATGTGTACATCATGGGAAGAATCACTATTTTTCCAATATCATCTTTCCACCCATGAACATGGTATTCTCTCCAGTTATTCAGGCCTTTTTTAAAATATCTTTTAGTAAAGCTTTATATATTTTTTTCATTTAAGCCTTAAACATACTTATTAAGTTTATTCCAGTGCATTTTATTGTTTGCGTGCCTAATAGGAATGGAATCGTGTTCTTTTTCTGAATTAAGTTTTCTATTTGTTGTGGTATTAGAGGAAACTTTATACCATTACAGCACTAGCTTCCCTGGTGTTACAGTTTTAAAATGAACTCTCTTGGATTTATTTAGGTAAACACACATATCATTATAAATTATGATGATTTTGCTCTTCTTTATCAATATTTTTATTCCTTGTCTTACTATGTTTGCTAGAACCTCCAGAACAATGTTGAACATTCCCAGTAATATAAGCATCTCTGTTTTGTTCTTGACTCATGAGAAATCTTTAGTATTTTACTCTCACATTTAATGTTTTTGACCTCCTCTTTCAAAACTCCCACCCTCCATCAGGATTCAGCTGTCTCCCTATTTCTCTATAGTCTGTATCAAATATCTGTCTGAGTAGAAGCTTTTCCTTGGGTCTTTTGACAACAGAAGGCGGTTTAAGCCATTGTAGTTTCTTTTCCTGGATCATGTGCATTTTCAGCCTCTGTAAAAAACTTAACCCTTGGATTAACAAGACAGAATTCTGTCAAGGCACAGCAGAAGCTAAGGGCAAGGGAAGCCAGCACTTAAACATACCTACAGAATGTCATCCACAGGGCAGGGCACATTTACACACATGATATTTCTTAATACTTAATGCATACGACCAAGGATGAGATGGCTGGAATGGCATCACCAACTCAATGGATGTGAGTCTGAGTGAACTCCAGGAGTTGGTGATGGACAGGGAGGCCTGGCGTGCTGCAATTCATGGGGTCGCAAAGAGTCGGACATGACCGAGCAACTGAACTGTACTGAACTGAACTGAACGCAGACTCTACAATGTGGTGATTTTGTTTACTCTCACTTTTCAGATGAAAGTCTGTCTCCAAGTAACATGTCTCATGCCACACAGCTAAGTAGTAGAAACAGAATTCTGAGCTAGGTTAAAAGGGAAATCCTATAACTCTCACAGGCCTAAATGTTGGGTGTTTTAACAGTGGTAAAGGGAAAAATTTGTCCCAGAAGGGAGGCAGATGTGCAGGGGGAGAAAACTGAGGCTCCAGTGGGAGTGGGCCATCCTTCTCTCCTCTGGAGACCTTTGCTGAGCAACTAGTATATAGGGTTGGGCTTTGCTGACAGGTTGCAGGGGAGGGTTGGCCTTGACAGAATCAGAGCTCTTCCCACTCTCGCCATCCCCCAAACCCTTCCATGGGCACTGGTGTGTGGAAAGGGCCCTGAGCTAGAAAGAAAGGCCTGGAGTCTAGCCCCAGCTCTACCACCATCAGCTGCGTGACCATGGGCAAGGTGTGCACTCTCGGGTCCTGGTTGAACACCTGTAGAAGAAGGCTAGCCACCTTGTGTAGAACGGGCAAGAACACACTTCTGCACATGAAAGTAGTCCGCGTGGCTTTCAGTTAAACAAAGAAGATGAAACCATGCATTTACCTCTATTCCTTCCTGCAATTCACTGAATGAACTATAAAGGAGTTGTTTTTAAACAGACGAGCAGGAAAGGGAGAAGAGGTATCAGGGGACAAAGGTGTTTACAATTTCAAGGAAATGCAAAGTGCAGGGAGTCATGAGCAGAGCTGAGAGGGCCTAAAAGCAAGCTGCCTGCAGCAGGGGAGCCAATGAGAAGCTTGCCAGCTCCTGCCACAAACCCCAGAGAGGCCCGGAAATTAGACCCACCAGTATCTCAAAACGCAGGAGCGAAACTGCTGAAAACAAGAGGAAAGTCAGACCCTCTGCACCACACACACCGCCCACCCAGCAGGAGGCTGGAGGGTTAGTACTGAGAGAGAGGGTCAGGGTGGCAGTGGCAGAGCTCAGTGGATGGTGGGCAGGCAGGCACTATAGTAAGAACAGAGGGAGTAGGTGGAGTCCATGTACTGACTTAGACTCCTCAACCCTCCTTCCCCCAAACACCAGCAATCACACTCACCACCATCCCTACCCGCCATGATATAGGATTCTTGTCTAGAGAAGCTAAAAGGTGCCACTGAAAATGCCTAGAAATATTGACTCTAGAGTCTCCCAATGAAATGACCAAATCCCCATCTTCACTCCCAGTGAAGCCCGACCCAGACCCATAGCATTTCTTAGTGCTTTCTTCTCAAATATGAACAAGTGAAAGAAAAAAGGGGAACTGGGAAGAAGTAGAGACAATGCAGGGAGCAAAAGGAAAAGCAAAGAAAACTGTCATTGTCATCCTTAAATGAAAGAACACCCTGCATGCAGAACCAGGGGCTAGCAGAAGATAAAAATGCAATCTACACTGCAAAAGAAGCCTCGGAAACTTAAAAAGATGAGATTCAAACTTTCAAAAGGCAGGTCAGGGTCTGAAATGTTAAAAAAAAAAAAAGCAGAAATAAGAAACAAGGAAAAAAAGAATAGAACATCAAGCCAGAATGTCTACAATTCATCTAAAAAAGAGAGGAGAGAAGACAGAAGACAGGAAATCACCAAAGACAAAAACCCAAAAAATTTTCCCAGAATAGAAGGTCCTAAGTTTCCAGAAGGAAGGAACGCATCAAGGACCCAAAACAATGGATGAAAATAAACTCACACTAAATGCATCATCTAAGAATTCCCTGGTGGCTCATGAGGTAAAGAAGCTGCCTGTGATGCAAGAGACCTGGGTTCAGTCCCTGGGTTGGGAAGATCCTCTGGAGAAGGGAATGACCATCCACTCCAGGATTCTTGCCGGGAGAATTCCATGGATAGAGGAGCCTGGCGGGCTACAGTCCATGGGATCACAAAGAGTCGGACACAACTGAATAGCTAGTACTTTCACACTTTTTTCAGACCTGTTATCATGAAATTTCAGTACACAAGGGACAGAAGGACAGAAAGAGGATCCTACAAACTTCCAGACAGGAAGGTGCAGCTTGCCTACAAAGGACAGGAAAACCAAGATGGCATTGAAATTCTTAACAACCACGCTTGAAGGTCGAAGGCAATGGAGCAAAGCCTTCAAAATTCTCAGGGAAAACTATTTCCAAATAAAATTTTATTTTAAAATTTTATTACTCCACGTTCAAGTTCAGGAGGGGAGGCAGTGAGGAGATACCCCTCATTCAAGGTAAGGAGCAGCGGCTGCACTTTGCTGGAACAGCCGTGAAGAGATACCCCACATCCAAGGTAAGAGAAACCCACGTAAAGATGGTAGGTGTTGCGAGAGGATATCAGAGGGCAGACACACTGAAACCATACTCACAGAAAACTAGTCAATGTAATCACACTAGGACCACAGCCTTGTCTAACTCAATGAAACTAAGCCATGCCGTGTGGGGCCACTCAAGACAGGCGGGTCATGGTGGAGAGGTCTGACAGAATGTGGTCCACTGGAGAAGGAGCAGCAAACCACTTCAGTGTTCTTGCCTTGAGAACCCCATGAACAGTATGAAAAGGCAAAATGTTAGGATACTGAAAGAGGAACTCTCCAGGTCAGTAGGTGCCCAATATGCTACTGGAGATCAGTGGAGAAATAACTCCAGAAAGAATGAAGGGATGGAGCCAAAGCAAAAACAAAACCCAGCTGTGGATGTGACTGGTGAAATGAAGCAAGGTCTAATGCTGTAAAGAGCAATACTGCATAGGAACCTGGAATGTCAGGTCCATGAATCAAGGCAAATTGGAAGTGGTCAAACAGGAGATGGCAAGGGTGAACATCAACATTCTAGGAATCAGCTGGTGGAGGTGATGGAATTCCAGTTGAGCTATTTAAATTCTGAAAGATGATGCTGTGAAAGTGCTGCACTCAATATGCCAGCAAATATGGAAAACTCAGCAGTGGCCACAGGACTGGAAAAGGTCAGTTTTCACTCCATTCCCAAAGAAAGGCAATGCCAAAGAATGCTCCAACTACCGCACAATTGCACTCATCTCACATGCTAGTAAAGTAATGCTCAAAATTCTCCAAGCCAGACTTCAGCAATATGTGAACCGTGAACTCCCTGATGTTCAAGCTGGTTTTAGAAAAGGCAGAGGAACCAGAGATCAAATTGCCAACATCTGCTGGATCATGGAAAAAGCAAGAGAGTTCCAGAAAAACATCTATTTCTGCTTTATTGACTATGCCAAAGCCTTTGACTGTGTGGCTCACAATAAACTGTGGACAATTCTGAAAGAGATGGGAATACCAGACCACCTGACCTGCCTCTTCAGAAACCTACATGCAGGTCAGGAAGCAACATTTAGAACTGGACATGGAACAACAGACTGCTTCCAAATAGGAAAAGGAGTACGTCAAGGCTATATATTGTCACCCTGCTTATTTAACTTATATGCAGAGTACATCATGAGAAATGCTGGGCTGGAAGAAACACAAGCTGGAATCAAGATTGCCGGGAGAAACATCAATCACCTCAGATATGCAGATGACACCACCCTTATGGCAGAAAGTGAAGAGGAGCTAAAAAGCTTCTTGATGAAAGTGAAAGAGGAGAGTGAAACAGTTGGCTTAAAGCTCAACATTCAGAAAACAAAGATCATGGCAGCTGGTCCCATCACTTCATGGGAAATAGATGGAGAAACAGTGGAAACTGTCAGACTTTATTTTTGGGGGCTCCAAAATTACTGCAAATGGTGATTGTAGCCATGAAATTAAAAGATGCTTACTCGTTGGAAGGAAAATTATGACCAACCTAGATAGTATATTCAAAAGCAGAAATATTACTTTGCCAACAAAGGTCCGTCTAAGTCAAGGGTACGGTTGTTCCAATAGTCATGTATGGATGTGAGAGTTGGACTGTGAAGAAAGCTGAGCACAGAAGAATTGATGCTTTTGAACTGTGGTGTTGGAGAAGACTCTTGAGAGTCCCTTGGACTGCAAGGAGATCCAACCAGTCCATCCTAAAGGAGATCAGTCCTGAGTGTTCTTTGGAAGGAATGATGCTAAAGCTGAAACTCCAGTACTTTGGCCGCCTCGTGCAAAATTGACTCGTTGGAAAAGACTCTGATGCTGGGAGGGACTCGGGGCAGGAGGAGAAGGGGATGACAGAGGATGAATGGCTGGATGGCGTCACGGCCTTGATGGACGTGAGTTTGGGTGAACTCCGGGAACCGGTGATGAACAGGGAGGCCTGGCGTGCTGCGATTCATGAGGTCGCAAAGAGTCAGACACAACTGAGCGACTGAAGTGAACTGAACTGAAAATGTTATTTCCAACCAAGCTATTGATCAGCTGTGCAGGGAGGAAAAGCAATCTTTTTCCGGCACGCAGTCTATCAACAATGGCACCTCCCATTATCCTTTCTAAGGAGGCCATAAAAGCATGGGAGTCAATCAAGAAGGAAGACATAGGTCCACTTTGATTAAAGACACATATATATCTATACACAAAAGCTGGTTTTCCCTGAGAGATCTGGTCCCACGGAATATGGTCTTCATGCCCTCACCAGAATTTCCAGCAATGGAATTTCCAATTCTAAAGTTCATGTTTATTGACCATTTAACATTTCTGAAGCTGAGATTACATGGCCACTGGTGGCATGCCGTCTCAGGTAAGTAAAGCATGGAGGCAGCTAACATTCACAGGCGGTGTCACAGTCAGCCATGGCACTGCATGCATATTTTTTCTTAGGTTTCCCAATAGTTTTCCCAACCCCGTTTTCAACACCAAGAAATAGAGGCCCCATGGTGACAGCACTCAAGGCAATCCTAGACTGTGTGGGTTGGGGGTGAGGGAGTCAGTGTCCATCGAGTTCCTTTTCTCCTTACCACCAGCTATGGAAAGAGTACCTCACAGTCCTTGACAGTCCTTGACAGTCCTCCACTCACTTGACAGCTGAGGGAAATGAGGCTCAGAGAGGTTGATCGATGTGCCCAACCTCCCACAGCCAGTACGCATCAGAGCCAGGATCTGAACGCTCCATTACCACAGCTGTTGGGCTGGCCCTAGGGGCAGCTGCTGTGTTCCCATGGGAACCAAGCATGAGCACACCCCCACCCAGCCCAGAGCAAGCCCCTCCGGCCCTGGCCCCTCCGCTGGAGCTCCAGCGACACTCACTGCATGATCATCTCCCGGACTGGTCCGAGGGGTAGCGCTTGGATCCACCCATGAACAGGGATCGGTATCGCTGCCGACAGTCCTTTGTCTCCAACATCTGGGTGTTGAGGTAGCGACCCACCCCTACCGGGTTCTGCACCAGAGAGAAGAGGTAGGACGTTAGCAAGCTGGATGCCTGGCCTGGAGACTCAATCTCCAGTCTCCCCCGCCCCCGTCTCCCTATTCCATCTGTTACAGACTGAACTATGTTCCCCAAAGAGAAAGGTGGAGTCCTAACCCCCAGGACTTCAGAGTGTGAGCTTATCTGGAAATAGCTACAGGTGTTACTGGTTAAGATGAGCTCATACTGGAGTAGGGTGGGTCCTTCCTCCAATGTGACCAGTGTCCTCATAAGCAGTGATATCTTGGCCCCCTGTGTGCCCGTAACCCCTGCCCTATTCTGTTTTTGTGAGGTCTTGTGAGTGGGGAGATGGCCATTCAACATGGAGGCAGGGGCTGCACCAAGGTATTTACAAGCAAGCAGTTCCAAGCATCACTAGCCACCACCAGCAGGTAGAAAGAGGGCAGGAAGGATCTCCTCTACAGGTTTCAGAGGAAATGTGATTCTGTCGATACCTGGATTTCAGACTTCTGGCTCCCAGAACTGTGAGAGGGTAAATTTCTGTTGTTTCAAGCCATCTGGTTTGTGATACTTTGTTATGGCAGCTTTGCTACCTTATGTAGGAAGTTAATACCCCATCCCACCCAGAAACCTGGGTTGTAGGTATAAGAAGCCCTCGTGGAGAGGTTCAGAGGGAAGACGTTGCCTGTCCATTGTGACTAGTGGGGTCAGGAGGAAGGCAGGACAGGAACCCGCCATCCATACAGAATCTGGACCAAGGTCAGACTGGGTCTCCAACTGAAGACCCTCCCTTTTGTAGGAGGTGCAGGCTAGAGGTGAGGAAAGGAAGACTGTGGGGGCTTGGCTGCCTCGACCTCACAAGAACAGAATAGGGCAGGGGGTACAGGCACACGGGGGGGCCAAGATGTCACTGGGAGATGAAAGGTGGAGTGGAAGGGGGAGAGTTGGGGTCTGGGGATACGAGATGGGGCAGGGGGAGCTTAGTGGGAAGGCAAATTCCAAGCAAGATGCTCCCAGGGAAACCTGGAGAAATACACAACTTAAAAATACACAGCTGCAGAGAGGGGGTGTGCAGGGCGGGGTGCCAGCCAAGCCACAGCAGCAACCATGTCAGTTTCAGGAAGCTGTTCTGGGCCAGAGGAGCCCTGGGTTGTTGTTTTTTTTCCTAAAACCATAGGCTTTTCCTTGTCCTAAACTGTAATAGAGACTAATAGAGTTTTGCCAAGAAAATGCACTGGTCATAGCAAACACCCTCTTCCAACAACACAAGAGAAGACTCTACACATGGACATCACCAGATGGTCAACACCGAAATCAGATTGATTATATTCTTTGCAGCCAAAGATGGAGAAGCTCTATACAGTCAACAAAGACAAGACCGGGAGCTGACTGTGGCTCAGATCATGAACTCCTGATTGCCAAATTCAGACTTAAATTGAAGAAAGTGGGCAACACCACTAGACCATTCAGGTATGACCTAAATCAAATCCCTTATGATTATACAGTGGAAGTGAGGAATAGATTTAAAGGTCTAGATCTGATAGATAGAGTGCCTGATGAACTATGGAATGAGGTTCGTGACATTGTACAGGAGATAGGGATCAAGACCATCCCCATGGAAAAGAAATGCAAAAAGGCAAAATGGCTGTCTGGGGAGGCCTTACAAATAGCTGTGAAAAGAAGAGAAGCAAAAAGCAAAGGAGAAAAGGAAAGATATAAGCATCTGAATGCAGAGTTCCAAAGAATAGCAAGAAGAGATAAGAAAGCCTTCTTCAGCAATCAATGTAAAGAAATAGAGGAAAAGAACAGAATGGGAAAGACTAGAGATCTCTTCAAGAAAATTAGAGATACCAAGAGAACATTTCATGCAAGGATGGGCTCGATAAAGGACAGAAATGGTCTGGACCTAACAGAAGCAGAAGATATTAAGAAGAGGTGGCAAGAATACACGGAAGAACTGTACAAAAAAGATCTTCATGACCCAGATAATCATGATGATGTGTTGACTAATCTAGAGCCAGACATCTTGGAATGTGAAGTCAAGTGGGCCTTAGAAAGCATCACGACGAACAAAGCTAGTGGAGGTGATGGAATTCCCGTTGAGCTGTTTCAAATCCTGAAAGATGATGCTGTGAAAGTGCTGCACTCAATTTGCCAGCAAATCTGGAAAACTCAGCAGTGGCCACAGGACTGGAAAAGGTCAGTTTTCATCCCAATTCCAAAGAAAGGCAATGCCAAAGAATGCTCCAACTACCGCACAATTGCACTCATCTCACATGCTAGTAAAGTAATGCTCAAAATTCTCCAAGCCAGACTTCAGCAATATGTGAACCGTGAACTCCCTGATGTTCAAGCTGGTTTTAGAAAAGGCAGAGGAACCAGAGATCAAATTGCCAACATCCGCTGGATCATGGAAAAAGCAAGAGAGTTCCAGAAAAACATCTATTTCTGCTTTATTGATTATGCCAAAGCCTTTGACTGTGTGGATCACAGTAAACTGTGGAAAATTCTGAAAGAGATGGGAATACCAGACCACTTGACCTGCCTCTTGAGAAATCTGTATGCAGGTCAGGAAGCAACAGTTAGAACTGGACATGGAACAACAGACTGGTTCCAAATAGGAAAAGGAGTACGTCAAGGCTGTATATTGTCACCCTGCTTATTTAACTTATATGCAGAGTACATCATGAGAAATGCTGGACTGGAAGAAACACAAGCTGGAATCAAGATTGCTGGGAGAAATATCAATAATCTCAGATATGCAGATGACACCACCCTTATGGCAGAAAGTGAGGAGGAGCTAAAAAGCCTCTTGTTGAAAGTGAAAGAGGAGAGTGGAAAAGTTGGCTTGAAGCTCAACATTCAGAAAACGAAGATCATGGCATCTGGCCCCATCACTTCATGGGAAATAGATGGGGAAACAGTAGAAACAGTGTCAGACTTTGTTTTTTTGGGCTCCAAAATCACTGCAGATGGTGACTGCAGCCATGAAATTAAAAGGCGCTTACTCCTTGGAAGAAAAGTTATGACCAACCTAGATAGTATATTCAAAAGCAGAGACATTACTTTGCCGACTAAGGTCCGTCTAGTCAAGGCTATGGTTTTTCCTGTGGTCATGTATGGATGTGAGAGTTGGACTGTGAAGAAGGCTGAGCGCCGAAGAATTGATGCTTTTGAACTGTGGTGTTGGAGAAGACTCTTGAGAGTCCCTTGGACTGCAAGGAGATCCAACCAGTCCATTCTGAAGGAGATCAACCCTGGGATTTCTTTGGAAGGAATGATGCTAAAACTGAAGCTCCAGTACTTTGGGCACCTTATGCGAAGAGTTGACTCATTGGAAAAGACCCTGATGCTGGGAGGGATTGGGGGCAGGAGGAGAAAGGGACGACCGAGGATGAGATGGCTGGATGGCATCACAGACTCAATGGACGTGAGTCTGAGTGAACTCCGGGAGTTGGTGATGGACAGGGAGGCCTGGCGTGCTGCGATTCATGGGGTCGCAAAGAGTCGGACACGACTGCGCGACTGAACTGAACTGAACTGAAACTGTAATAATGCGTCTGATTTTGGTTTCCTTGAGAACTTTATTTCTGTCCATCACCTGTGTACTGGCCCCTGTGTTTCCCACTCTGGCCCACTCCTCACTCCCACTCCCCCAGTCTTTTTGGAGTTTGTGACCCTAACTTGAAATGGACAGTGTTCTCTTGAGAGCACGTGAGATTGTTAAATTCCCGCTAGACATTTTTCTAACAGGGCTCTAAGGTCCTTGTTGCCGTTTGTGATAAGTGATAGGTAATTTATTGGGAACATGTGCATACATTTATATTCAGAGGAAATTATAGTTTGTGCTGTCTATTAAAATATCTTGACTGATTTTAAAAAATACCCAGCTGTGTGGAAACAGGCAAAACTAACCCGGAAGTCAGGACAGGAGCCACCTGATGGGGACAGAGGTTGGGGGGGGGGCGGATCCTGGGGTGCTGAAAACGTTCTTCAACTCTGGGGGACCATTGGACAATAAGTCCATTTTGTGACACGTCATGGAGCTACTCATTTGGACTCCTTCACATTTCTTTATGGTTATCAGACCGCAGGAGAAGGTGGGCTTGGAAAGTGAAGGGCAGGAATGAGACACAGAACACCCAATGCTCTCTAGCAAATGAAGAAGGAGGCACACGAATCAAGAGCCTGGTTGTCTTACAAGAACACCAACAAACCAAAGATGACATCTTACACACGGGGACGGCTGCCACTGGTGGGGAGGGGAGAAGGGTCAGAAGGGTCCTTACTTAACCAGAGAAGAGAAATGGGCCAACTCCCTCAGGCATCCCTGAGGCCCCAAGACAAACACAAAGAGAATGGAGGGAGCATTCCCCTGGAAAATAAGAGTGTGATGGTTCTGGGCGACGTCCATTAGCACAGTGGTTCTCCAATTGGTCCCTGGAACAAGCACTGTCAGCATGGCCTGAGAACTCATTAGAAATGCATGTTCCTAGGCCCCGCTCCAGGCTTACTGAATCAGAAGCTCTGGTTTGCAGCCCAGCCATCTCTGTTTTAGGAAGCCCTCCAGGTGATGCTAATGCCCGCCCAAGTTTGAAAACCACTGCCTTAGAGCAATGAGACAGTCCAGGTAGGTGTTAGTCACCCACCTGGTGGGAAAAGCAGGTGGGATTCACGCCCTCGGAGCCTCAGTTTCCAGGGCTGCCTGGAGAGGGTTCTCTGCCCTTCACCGTGTGTCCCCCACAAAGACCTACTCACCCAGGTTCCCATGATCATCTGGTAGACCTTCATGCCTGTCCGCTTGGAGGACAGCAGAAAGGGAGGCTGGTTGGTGCGTTTGCACTCCTTCTCTGGAGGAAGCCATGTACCGGGACCAGATGTAGCCTAGGAGTGAGGAATGAAGGCCAGGAGGCTGGAGAGGGCTGGCGGTGGTCAGCCTGGGGCCAGGCAGGTGACCTCACCTACCTGGCAGCCCTGAGCCTGGAGCCAAGAATACTGGGAGGCACCCAGCTACCCCCAACTCACCTGGAGCCCATCCTCTAGGGGTGAAGGGGCCCTGCGGTGCCCTCATGACACCCTGCTACCTGCTCTGTCCCTGCCCATCAGCCTGACACCTCTTTCCAGGTTCCCAGGAGCGGGGGCCCTCTGGGTCTGGCAAGGTCCAGAGAAGTGTTCCAGAACCCAGCCGGGGGAGCGGAAGCCCTGACTTTGGAGCTAGTTGAGCGGGGCTCCACTCCCGGCTCCTTTTCCCCTTTGCTGGGAGCCTGGGCAAATCCCTTCTGATCTCTGGGCCTCAGTTTTCTATCATGAAATGCAAAAGACAATCCCTTCCTCAAGGAGGCTGAAAGGTGCCAGAGCAGGTATTCAGGAAGTGTTGGTACCCCTGCTCATTCCTCTCCACCCCCTCACCTTCCCAAGCCCTCAGCGATCTATGGGGGGCAGACCATGCTTGGGGGTCAACTAAAGTCCAGAAGCTACTCAGATCACTGGCTGCTGAGTCCTCAGAGAGGAGCCCACCACTCCTCTGAACGGAACAGGCGTGTGCTTCTTACACTCAGCCCACCTCTAGTTTTCCCCTCGTCCTCTCTGCAGGGGAAAGAGGGGCAGAAATGCCCGCTGAGCATTTCCCGGGTGCCAGGCTCCACGCTAGAGACTCTAGTACTAACCTCATTGAATTCTCACAGCTACCTACCTGGTCACACTCATGGGATGAGTGTGTAAACCAAGGCTCAGAGAGTGAGAGAGACTGACCCATTGAGACCAGGGGCACTGGCTAAGGGTGGCCCAGTAGATTCTTTCTGTAGGGGTTTTCGGGTTGCGAGGAACTTTCGAAAAAACTCCACGCCTCTTATTGTGATGCAGGTTAAGCTCCTCCACGAAGCTCTGGAAATTCGTCAGTTCCCTGGGTCTTTTTTTCTGAGAAACAGAGGGGGATAAAAGAGATCTGTTATGCCAAGAAAAGCAAAGTCTGTGTTTGCAGACCCTCCCCACAGAGACAAGCAGGGAGTCCAGCCAGTGGCGAGGCAGGGGGGTGGGGGTCTCTAACAGCCCCTCCTATGTGCTACCCCCTGCAGCCCAGCTTGCCTTCGTCTACTTCTTCCACTTGTTTCCTGGACATTTACTGGCATTTATTCTAAGCAGGAGCGATAGTCCAAATACATACAAACCAGTGTGATGAGGGAACATTCAGGATTCTTGGGGCAATGAAACTACTCTGTATGACACTGTAATGGTGGATACATGTTATTATACATTTATCCAAACCCATAGAACATACAACACCAAGAGTGAACCCTAGTATAAGCTATGGACTTCGGGTGATACTGTGTCCATGTAGATTCATTGACTAACACATATTCTCCTCTGGTGTGGATTACTTATAGTAGGGGGCTCTGCATGTAGGGGGTACAGGAGACATATGAGAACCTGTACTTTCTGCTCAGTTTTGCTGTGAACCTAAAACTGCTCTTGAAAATGCCTATTTTTTTGATAACACAAACTCTTATCCTGTGGACTGGGCTTTGGCTGTAGGGCCTGAGGAGGGTCCAAGGACCCTGCTATGCTGTGCAGGAAACCTTATCAGCCGGTCATGAGGAGGACTGGGAGGCCACAGGGAGAAGCCAGGTTGGAAGGCGGGGCCAAAAGTATTTCAGCATTTCACCACCACCCCTCATGTCCCAGCGCTCCTGATGCCTTGATCATAGGGTCCACCTCCTGCTAACATTCTGCCTAGTTTTCACTTGTGATTGTGTTTCTTTTTGCATTATAATGTAAGTACCACAGGGGAGGTTCCCCTGCAGCTAAACAATTACCTGGACCAAGGCAGACATGAGTTACATGCGTAACAGGGAGTTAGATAAAGTGAAAGTGTTAGTTGCTTAGTCATGTTCAACTCTTTGTGATCCCATGGACTGTAACCCACCAGGCTCCTCTGTCCATGGAATTCTCCAGGCAAGAATACTGGAGGGGGTTGCCATTCCCTTCTCTAGAGGATCTTCCCAACCCAGGGATAGAAGCCATGTCTCCTGCAGTGTGGGCAGATTCTTCCAGTTGCTATGAAAGCAAATCCCAGAGTGCTAGGGAATCACATAACAGGATCTTGGTGGGTGCAGGAAATGGCTGCACCAAGCTAAAATTCTACCTCAGTTTCTCCTCTTGGCCCTCCAGTTCTCTGCCACTAACCCAGACAGCTTAGCTGGGTCTGCAGTGGCCGGAAGTGTTTGCAAAACAGCAGGACACCTAGGCTGCACCATCCAAGTCTCAGCAGGCCTGGTGGCCCGTGTCCCTTCCAGGCCTGGCACAGTGACCGCTTGCAGCTCCTCTGTAGTTCATGCTGGTGCAAACAAGAAGGAACTGGTGGTGAAGCCAGACAGTGTCCTGGGGTTCAAATCCCGGCTCTGCCTCTTCCAGCTGCGTGGCTAGCCTCAGTCTCCCCATCTAGCACAAAGAGCCGTATCCCTCCCTTGCTGGGAGTGGGGAGTGAGCAGGATATGGGAAGGGCCCCTGTTCCCCCACCTTCCCCTTGCAGAGCCTGGCACACAAGGTGCTGTGGAAGAGCGAGGCTGGTCTTCCTGCCGGGGAAGGCACAGCCCATCTGGGTACACACCTGCACAGAGTAATGTCCGTAAGGCTGGGGCTTGCTTCGGTCACCAGAGAAAATATCATAGGGGCCACGGGTGCCCGTGACTTTTGCCAGGAACATTTCAATGCCACTTTTAAAGGTGTAAGTGCCCGGTGCCAGACCACTCCCCTGGAACAGAACACAGAGGACAACCTCTATAGGTACGTCACCCTCTTGGGGCCTCAGTTCCCCATCTACCCTGGAACTCCCCCCACCCAGGGCTGCACAGGAAGCTGGGTGAGGCCTGGCCAGGTCAGGGGGATACCTGATGAGCCAAGGGGGGCGGCTTGTTGGCCATTCTACACATGAGGCCCTCGGAGTGAGACCGGTTCCAGGCACGCTCCTCCAGCTTCGTGAATGGGTTGCCCTTCTCCCCATAATTTCCAGGCCCTGGATAGTAGTTCTGGGGGTGCGGGAGGGATACAAAGGCCGTTAGTCCCGCTCCTTGGGCAACTGTGTGCACCTGAGGAAGAGACACCCCCCAGAGGGGAACGGGGTTTTCAGAGACCCTGCATGTTAACTGTCCTCCAGAAATGCACAGCACTGCGGGCCTGCGAGCCTCTGCCACCGCTCAGGACTTCAGTTCCAAAATTCAGACTCTCGAGACTTCCATAGTGGCACAGTGGATGAGAATTCACCTGCCAATGCAGAGGACACGGGTTCCATCCCTGGTCCAGGAGAATCCCCAAGTTGTGGAGCATCTAAGTCCGCGCACCACAACTACTGAATGCTTGGGCTGCAGCTACTGACGCCCGTGCTCCTAGAGCCTGTGCTCCCCAGCAAGAGAAGCTGCTGCAGTGAGAGGCCTGAACGCCACAGCTAGAGAGAGCCTGCACACAGCAGAGACTCAGCACAGCCAAAACAAAAAAGAAATAAAGAAGTTCACATTCTGCCCTGGGGCCCCACTAGTCTGTCCAACTTATCCCTCACAGCTCCCTTCCTAGGTCTGACACTTCAGCTAAAGTGAGGTTCTTGCTGGTCCCCAAACATACGCATTCTGCCAAACTCCCTGCCCTTTGCTTGCTTGTGCCATTACTGCCACTCTTCCTGTCTTCTTGACCTTGGAAGATTCTGGTCCTGCAAAGCCAGCTCAAATGTCATCTCTCCTGAGAATGAAGCCATCCTTCCCCAATCCCCCAGACAGCTGCTTGCTTTGGCAATCTCGGAAATCCCACCCATTATACACACCCCCGTGTCGTAGCCTGCATTACACAAATGGGTTTTCCACTGTTCTGTGAACAGTGCTGTGACCTGGAGGAATCTGGAGTCCCAGGTTCGAATCCTGGGCCCGCTGCTTCCTAGCTGAGTGATCTTGGGCATGCCACTTAAAGATCCTGCTTAGCCTCGTGGTCCATATTGTAAGCACAGGGATGTAGTACTTTCTTCCAGGGTAATGAAAAGGAAAGGAAATAATGTCTTTAGAGCCTCCTGCACATTCTCAGCCCATGGCACGTGTCAACATCTGGTAGTCAGAGTGGGGTGGCTATCTTGACAGAGGGGGTTGGGGGAGAGGGAAGTGGGTGGGAAAGAGGTAAGAGAGGTTGAGAACTGCGGCTGGAATGACCATCTGGGTCGGAATGACCCTAGCTGCAACAACTGCCAGGGTCAGAGGTATGGCCTTGCTAGGAGTAATGAGGATAGACGCCCTGTAGGGCGGGTGGGTAGACAGGTGGGCGGGAGAGGGGCCGTCTTTGGGTAAAGATCTGGCAGGATGTTTGCTGCTGCGTTGCATCTTTTAGCCACACGGGGTCGCTGCTGCCCCACAGATGATGGCTCAGCCCTGCCTCCCTCCAGCCCCTGGAACCTCCCGGAAAGCAGCCCAGAACCAGGCCAGGCAGAGAGGACGGGAGCTTTGCTGGGAGAGTCAGGCCACAGCGGGCATCAGATTTGTTCACCCTCAGAGGAGCAAGACTGCACTTTGCCTTCTTCCAGGGCCCAGGGTTTCCAGGTGTGTTCAGGAGAAAAGCCCCAAAGTAGGAAGGTGGGTCCTGGCCTCAAGTACTAGGTGCTTTACAAGCCTTAACATCTTGGCCTTAGAGGCAACCTGACGAGATCAGATCAGTGCCACTGAAATCAACAGATGGGGAAACTGAGTCTCAGAGAGGGAAACCTTGTGTCCAAGTTCCCCCCTCTGGAAAGGGGCATGTGTGCCTGCTAAGTCACTGCAGTCGTGTCTGACCTCTGTACAACCCCATGGACTGTAGCCCGCCAGACTACCAGTCCCTTGGTGAGACAAGAAGGGACTAGTGGTGAAGCCAGACAGCGTTCTGGGATTCAAACCCTGGCTCTGCCTCTCCCAGCTGTGTGGCTAGCCTCAGTCTCCCCATCTAGCACAAAGAGCCTTATCCTGCCCTTGCTGGGAGTGGGGAGTGCTGTTCCTGCCACTCTTCCTGTCTAAGGCAAGAATACTGGAGTGGGTTGCCATTTCTTTCTCCAGGGGATCTTCCCGACCCAGGGACCAAGCCCAGGCCTCTTACATCTCCAGCATTGGGAGGTGAGTTTTTTACCACTAACGCCAGTGCAAGGGTTTTAACTTCTAAATCCATGTGTGATCTTTCTGATTCTCTACTGTTTCCCAGACAGTGAACATCATGACCTCTGGGGAGAACTTAGACGTGAGGGTCATAACAAAGGAGAAAGAGCAGCTGCTCAGGGAGCTCAGAGGCCAAGAAGTACCTAGTGCTGACACTCTGTCAACAAAGCGTCACCTCTCCCTTCGACCCTTCAGGATCAGAGGTGCAGTAACACATGTGGGCTGGTGTAAACGCCCTTGATTTTAGCTAGAATGTTGTTTCAGGCCTTTGGGGACCCAAGCCGGAGTGATTAATTCTGGAGGGAGAGGTGTGTGGGAATGGAGAAATTGTCACTTGTAATTTTTTTCAGCTGGACCTTGAAGAAGGAGAAGGATCCCAGAAGATGAAGGGGGAGGGACAGGTCCCCCAGGTAGAGGGGGCAGGAAAAGCACCTTTGAGATAATGGGAGAGGTATGCTAGAAGAGAGTGGGATGGCCCTGAAAGCCAAGCAGGGTGTCCAGACTTGATTCTGAGGTATGCTGGTTGCTTAAGAAGGTGCACAGCAAAAATAAATAAAAAACAACTATGATGCTGTCTCAAGGAAGAAAAAAAAAAAAGAGGGTGGTGGGAGTGTGGGGCCTGGGAAAGAGGAGCCGAGGAGATAAACTGATGAAGGGACTCCAAAGCTGAGAATCTCGGTGTCCCCACAGCCCAGGGAAGGCAGAGCATACTAGGAGGGGATGGAGGCAGATCCCAGGCCAGCAGAGAAGGCACTGACTTTGTAGGGTGTGGTTCATCAGCCCCATCCGCTCTGGGGAAGGATTCACAGGCCCTCAAGCAGGCACCCAGAGCTTTGACCTTGGCACTGGGGAGGCCCCCACAGGCAAGTCAGCAGCCTGCACAGATGGCATCTGTAGGCCTGTCCCACCAGCAGTGGGGGTACGACTGCAGGGACCAGAGGCCAGAGGGGGCACAGGAGGTCCCCAGTCCAGGACTCACAGCAAGATGACAGCGAGAAAAGCAGGCCTTGGGTGTGAGCTCCCCCCGCCCAGTGCCCCCTCCTTGAAACTCACTGTCTGGCCCTGAGCCCAGGAGGACAGCTCAGAGAAATCCCGCAGGGCCTAGTGAGTTACCGCAGCAGCAGATACGGGGACCAGAGGGGAGGAGAGACAGCCAAAAGGGAGGGACTGGCCATGGGAACTTCCCCTGCTCAGCCAGCCCTCCCAGAAGCCCCAGTGTTAAGGACCAGGGCCCAGGAGGAAACAGCCAGCATCTGATTCGTTCCCCAAAAGCCTCTGCCTTCAACGGAGCTGGGCTCCGACATCAGACCTGTCCTCCACATATTGTCAAGGGACAACGCAAATGAGTCAAGTGCGGTGGTTATGCGTGGATACCTTGGATTCAATCCTGCCTCTGCCACTGAGTAGCTCTGTGATTGGGGGCAGTCACTTAACCCCTCTGTGCTCATTTTCTGTCTGTAAAGTGGAGATGATAGTGCCTGCTTCACAAGTTGTTGTGAGGACTACAGTAATTAGTACACTCAGGTGCTAGAACGGTGCCTGGCACGTGTCAAGTGCTGTGTGAAGTGTCAGCTATTACTTTAGATTTGAAGGTAATGACTCATTTTCCAATGCCTCCAGACAGCCCCTCTCCCTGCAGGGCAGTTACAGCTTCTGCACCTGAGGATGCGTGTGTACATCCCCTGAACGGGGCAACGAATCATCTCTAGGCTCCATAGGCATTTTCACAGTGGAGAGGTGTGAGGAAAGGCCCTGCCTTTGTGGTTGGACATCCCCCCACCCCCTTGCCTGCTTGGCCCACTGGGGCAAGATGTTTATCCTCTCTGAGCCTCCAAGGGCTGGTCTGGAGTGGTTATAAAAAAAAAATCAAGAGTGTTTCGGAGAATTGGTACTTAGCAGGCAGGTGTGCCCTTAGTCCACAAAGCCCTACCTCGTGCCTACTATGTGCCAGGTGCTGCGAGGACCAGGAAATTCTGCAATGAATCAGCCGGGCAGATGTGTCCACCCTCAGGGGCTGCTGTGCTCCGGGAGAAAGACACACTGAACACCGCCACAATCGGGGCTCCTGGGACAGGGTGGCATCTCACAGGATCAGGTCAGACCTCAGGTCAGAGCTGAGGGGGGTGGAGGGAGCCCTTAGAGGAAGGGGCTGCTGGAGGAGGAGCAGCACTTCTGGTAGAGGAAGAGCAGGAGCAAAGCCCCCGCGCTGAGAGCTCGGGGCAGGCTGAGGAGCGAGGAGGACGGGGGTCCAGCACGGTGTGGGGGCTGCGGAGGGGCAGTGCCGGCACTGTGGCTGTGACCCCATCTTTGCCCTCGCTGCCTATAGAGGCAGGGCCCACTCAGCGTCCTCCCCCCGTGAGGCGACCACCCCACCCACACGATCCCACGCGGCCCTCCTGCCGCCCCAGCCCTCACCACCATCACCTCCTATCCGAATGCCTCCAACCCCACTCCCATAAGTGTGTCATCAGCCACCCCCCAAACCTCAAAGCCCTTCTCCACTGTCCTCCAACAGCACCTGGAGTCAAACCTGAGGCCTCCACCTTGTCAAAGGTCCTCACGTCTGGGTCCTCACCCCTCTGCGCTCGCCTCCTCCACCCTGACTCACAGATTCCATGAGTCTCCATTGCTCGCCTACACAGATTTGGCCCAAATGCCACCTCCTTCCAGAGGTCTTCCCTGCTGCTGCTGCTGCTAAGTTACTTCAGTCATGTCCGACTCTGTGTGACCCCATAGACAGCAATTCACCAGGCTCCCCCGTCCTGGGATTCTCCAGGCAAGAACACTGGAGTGGGTTGCCATTTCCTTCTCCAATGCATGAAAGTGAAAAGTGAAAGTGAAGTCACTCAGTCGTGTCCGA
The DNA here is from genome assembly GCA_006408695.1 of Aepyceros melampus. NCBI lineage: Eukaryota > Metazoa > Chordata > Mammalia > Artiodactyla > Bovidae > Aepyceros > Aepyceros melampus. Next base: position 244,713 of record SJXQ01009599.1, on the reverse strand, counting down.
CTCTTTGCGACCCCATGGACTGCAGCCTGCCAGGTTCCTCCGTCCATGGGATTTTCCAGGCAAGAGTACTGGAGTGGGGTGCCAGGTGCCAGGTGGCAGGCACCTCCGTCACTCATATCTCTCCCTGTCTCATTTTTCCTCATGGCTCAGATTATATGTGATTTGCTTCTTTGTACTGTTGTTGCTACCACTAGGACCACAGCTCCATGAGGGCAGGGACCTTGTCACTGTCACTGCTGGAACCCCAGAGCCTAGAACAGTATGTGGCACTAGAGGGCGCTCCATCATTATTTGCTGGATAGATGGCTATAGAGATGGATGAGTTTGCTGCGCGCCTACTGCATGTCTGGCTTTGTGTTGACTCAAAGATGAACCAGACCCTTTCTTGCCATCAGGGAGCTCCTGGTCTGTGGGGGAGACAACAGGACCCTACGACAGCCAGTGGGCTCAAAGAGGTGGCACTGGAAGCAGAGGGGCTGTGGGGTCTCAGAGGAGAGCCTAGCCAAGCCTGGCGAGGAGACCATAGGTGAAAGGGTGCTTCCAGCCCCAGCCAGGTGCATGCTCCAGAGGAGAGAGTGGGAGGGCTCCCACTCCAGTATGAGAACACCTACCCCAATGAGTCCTCGGAAGCGAATCTCCCCAGAGCTGAGCAGCCCACGAGTGCTGCCTGGTTTTGACTGCAGCTCTTCTAGGAAGTCTTTGAGGTTGTAGGAGCCAGGCCCCAGCTTTTCCTTCTGCCCCAAGAGAACAGAGAAGAGGTAAGAACTTTACACCCGTGTCTATGTGGGCAGGAGCCCAGGGTATGGTGTGTTCCTTAAAGGATGAGCTCTACCTGGGCGTGGAAGGATACTGCAGGCCAGCCTAGGGCTGCACAGGAGGACCCGGTGCCCGGGATGGGGCGAGACGGGGCCCCAGGGGCCTCACCGCTGCTGCTTCTCTTTCATGATGGCCTGGTACTGGAAGTGGGGCAGCTGGGTCAGCCGGGTGGCTTCCTGGGCCTTGGCCCAGCCTGTGCCCACCTCTTTCTTCAGTTTCTTGTTGCTGAAGCAGGTCTCCTTAAAGCCATAGGTCCCAGGTCCTATGTGGGACTGAGCCAGAATGGAGTCAGAGTGGGGCCAGGCGGACCCACCAGTCCAGCCGCAGAGCAAGTCCTTGCCTGCTGTCACCCTGACCTGAGAATGGACAGGCAATGCCTGTGGGGCCCCTCCTACAGTCCCCAGCCTGGCACACAAGCTGTGACCCTGACATCCTCTGTCACTAGCCCCCTTGCACTTCAGAGAGTGCACTGGCCCATGGCCAGTGTGTGCAAGAGCTGCCAGTGGAACCCATTGTCTCTGTGGTTCCAACCCACACTCTTTTCACTACAGTCTTGTGTTTATCAAGCACCTTGAGAGTCCAGCTCTGAGCCAAGCCCTGAGCTGTGGACTAAGCACGCCGAGGGGTATGAGGCATGCCCCTTGCACAGCTGAACTCATCTGCCACGGTGGGGGACTCACAGGGACAGTGCCCAGACCACGCAGGAGAATCAGGAAGCTGGGCAAACTCACCACGTCCACAGAGTAAACTCTGGAGTACGGAGCTTCCGTGAAGGTGCTTAACTTCTTCTGGTTGGGATAAACAGCAGAGACATCAAACCTGGGAGGACAGACACCCAGTGAAAGGTACCCATTCCTGATGAGGGAAGTTCTAGGGGGCAGGGGAGTTGGCGTCCCAGGGGAGGTGACTTTGGAGCTGGCCCATGAAAGATGAGATGCACAGGGCTGCTGCCTCCTCCCGGCCTTTGTACTTCTGTTCCCTCTCCCTAGACTCCACCCTAGTCTGGTCACCTACCCCCTGCTGAGGACCTTTACTCAAAAGTCACCTTCTCAGTGCAACCCCACCCCCCTTCCAGCACCAACCAGCTCCTCCTCCCCACTGTTTCCATAGCCCTTATCACTGCTGCTACTGTGCTAAGTCGCCTCAGTCGTGTTTGACTCTGTGCAACCCCAGAGACGGCAGCCCGCCAGGCTCCCCAGTCCCTGGGATTCTCCAGGCAAGGACACTGGAGCGGGTTGCCACTTCCTTATCACTATCTAACACTTTATATATTTTTCTTTCTTTTTGCTTATTATCCACTCCAGCTGCCTCTCTCATAAGAAGGCAAGCTCATGAGCAAGGGTTTTGCTGTTTTGTTCATTGTTTCATTCCCAGATGCTAAAACTGAGCCTGGCACATAGTAGGTGACATTTATATAGAGATATAGATATAAACTGGAGAAGGAAATAGCAACCCACTCCTGTATTCTTGCCTGGAGAATCCCATGGACGGAGGAGGCTGGTGGGCTACAGTCCACGGGGTCGCAAAGAGTCAGACAATAGATATAAACACAGATATAGATGGGGCTTCCCAAGTGCTGAAGTAGTAAAGAATCCACCTGCCAATGCAGCAGATGCATGTTCCATCCCTGGGTCAGGAAGATCCACTGGAGAAGAAAATGGCAACCCACTCCAGCATTTTTGCCTGGGAAATCCTCTAGACAGAGAAGCCTGGGCAGGCTACTGTTCATGGGGTCGCAAAGAACTGGACACCACTGAGCCACTAAGCACAGCACAGTGTGTGTGTGTGTACACCTAAGATATATATATACCAAGATGCTCCTGAGAAATCTGTATGCAGGTCAAGAAGCAACAGTTAGAACTGGACATGGACCAACAGACTGGTTCCAAACAGGGAAAGGAGTACATCAAGGCTGTATATTGTCACCCTGCTTATTTAACTTATATGCAGAGTGCATCATGAGAAGCACTGGGCTGGATGAAGCACAAGCTGGAATCAAGACTGCCAGGAGAAATAGCAATAACTTCAGATATGCAGATGGCACCACCCTTATAGCAGACAGTGAAGAAGAACTAAAGAGCCTCTTGATGAAAGTGAAAGAGGAGAGGGAAAAAGTTGGCTTAAAACTCAACATTCAGAAAACTAAGATCATGCATCTGGTCCCATCACTTCATGGCAAATAGATGGGGAAACAGTGGAAACAGTGTCAGACTTTATTTTTCTGGGCTCCAAAATCACTGCAGATGGTGACTGCAGCCATGAAATTAAAAAACGCTTACTCCTTGGAAGGAAAGTTATGACCAACCTAGATAGCATATTCAAAAGCAGAGATATTACTTTGCCAACAAAGGTCCATCTAGTCAAAGCTATGGTTTTTCCAGTAGTCATGTATGGATGGGAGAATTGGACTATGAAGAAAGCTGAGTGCCTAAGAATTGATGCTTTTGAACTGTGGTGTTGGAGAAGACTCTTGAGAGTCCCTTGGACAGCAAGGAGATCCAAGCAGTCCATCCTAAAGGAAATCAGTCCTGAATATTCAAATTAATTGGAAGGACTGATGCTGAAGCTGAAACTCGGATACTTTGGCCACCTGATGTAAAGAACTGACTCGTTGGAAAAGACCCTGATGCTGGGAAAGACGGAAGGCAGGAGGAGAAGGAGACAACAGAGGATAAGATGGTTGGATGGCATCAGTGACTCCGTGGACATGAGTTTAAGTGAGCTCCGGGAGTTGTTGATGGACAGGGAAGACTGGTGTGCTGCAGTCCATGGGGTCGCAAACTGATACCCAACATACATATCACACATATGAATGAAGAAAGACACCTGGGCTGAAATTCTACCCATGACTTTTGGGCTGAGTGACCTACTATGGGCCAGGTGACTTGGCTTCTCTGAGCAGCACATAGTAGGTCCTTCACAAATGATTTTAAACAACTTAGTAGGATAATTAAAGGACTCTGGGCTGGGAAACGCAGAGCCCAGAGGTGGATAT
>SJXQ01009599.1:212563-240321 GCA_006408695.1 Aepyceros melampus | reverse complement strand
TTGTGATCCGCCAGAACCCGTGTGATGTGTGTGTTGCGTCTTTGCTCGCGCAGCGCCGCGGCAGACACGCCCGCGAGGTTCCCGACTTTTCCACTGGTCTCTGCACATTTTCACTGCTGCCTTGCCAGATATCCTTCCCCCAAGCGAGCCCGGCAGATTTAATGGCCCCTCATGGTGGTTAATATGGATGCCATTTGGTAGGGTTTTAGAGTCATTTGTTGAGGAAAGAAAGAAAGTGAAGTCGCTCAGTCGTGTCCGACTCTTTGCGACCTCATGGACTGTAGCCTACCAGGCTCCTCCGTCCATGGGATTTTCCAGGCAAGAATACTGTAGTGGCTTACCATTTCCTTCTCCAGGGGAATCTTCCCGACCCAGGGATGGAACCCTGGTCTCCCGCGGTGCAGGCAAACGCTTTACCATCTGAGCCATCAGGGAAGCCCCATAAATTGAGGAACTGATTCTGATTTGTTGCTTTATGCCAACACCCTGCACGGGGCCTGGTGGAGAGCAAAGGCCTCTTAATGTTCACCTTATGCTGGTGGGACCAGTGAGACCCACAGGGAGGTCTTGACTTAGGCAAAGGGCATTCCTTCTCCACTCTGTGGAGAGAAGGAGAAAGAGCGTGGAAGGTAGGAATGAGATCGGTGGTGGGGGAGGTGCTGCAGGGATGGAGTCAGGACTCTGTTCCTCCCCCAGTTACCCACCCTATCCCCCACCATGACACCCACTCTTGGCAGACAGTGTGCATGGTGTCTGGGACCCAGAGGTGGCCCCTTCTCAGACAGTCTAGTGGAGGAAAACAATGACTGCACAGTGTGAGAAGGTCCAGAAGATAGGGAAGACTCTGACCCAGACTGCGGGTGGTGGGTAGGTTGGGAAGGAGGAGGAGAAGAATTTCTTCCTGGAGGAGAATTTCAAACTCACCATTAAAGAGTGTGTATATCTTGCTTGGTAAAGAAAAGAACTGAGGTTATGTGCCCCTCATAAAGCATGATCAGCTCTCTCCTCTCAACCTCCCTTACTTCCACCAGGGCCTGGGGTCATGCTACAGACTGTCTAATATCATCTCCTGTGATCCCCTTTAATCCTCCCAAGGGTTTTAGGCTAAGGTAGGGCAAAGAGTCATACACCATTTGATGAAAACAAGACTGAAACCAGAAACAGAACTTTCCTAGGGGTCCTGCATCCAGTCTGTGGTGGAAGTGGATTACCAGATCAGTTGGGTCTCCTCCCAGGCCCCACCCAACACCCTTTTGCCATCCCAATATAGCGTTTAAGCCATGAGCTGGACTCACAGGCCCCACGCTGGGCGGGCACATGACTACAGCACTTGGAGCATCCATGCTGCCCTGCTGAGCTGAAGGTCAGAGGCATCAGTACTCCGGAACACACACAGGACAGCCATCCCAGGTCATCCAAGCATTGACTTTGCCCCTTCCCAATGTGCAATCTTGAGCAAGTCACTTCCTCCTCTGATTCTCACCTTTCTTACCTTTAAAATAAAGCCAGTAATCTCTGTGTCTCCAGACTGCTATAAAGATTAAATGAGGCATTTAGGTACGCTTCATAGCAGAAGCATAATAAGAGGTCATTCCTAGCCCTTGGAAAGGGACCTTACAGAAGGCCCAGGGGCAGAGACTGTATGTCATTCATGCTGGTGCAGTATGCGGCACATAGAATATGCTCAGCAAATATTTTTTGAATGACTAGTGAACAAATCAATGAATCTAATCCAACTTCCCAGGAATGCGTAAGTCCTCAGAGAATCACATTCAAATCCTAGTCCTGCTGCTTCCTAGCTGGTGGCCTCGGACAAGTTACTCTGGCTTCAGTTTCCTTGTCTGTGACATGTGACTGCAACATTCTGGAGGGGCTGTTTTGAGGAGTGAGTGACAAGTGGCTGTGTCCACTACCACATTCTATGAGCTGGGGAGGCCCTACAACCAGACCCAGGGCTGCTCAGGTGTTCTTGGGCCCAGCCTTCCTGGGATTACTTTCTTTCTCAGCATAAGCACCTTGGCTTTGAGACTCATGGAGGAGAAGCACAGGATATAAGCCAAGGTCCATTGGGCTGGGAGTTCTGGCTGCCAGGCAGGCCAGAGCAGGCCAGAGTGAGTCAGCTGTGCAGCAAGGCAGCTGGCTCCAGTCAGCCCAAAGCATCCCCATCATAGCACTTTCCTGATCACAGCAATTAACTCTCTCTTGTAGGTACTATTGCAATCCTCTTCAACCCATATGGAACAGAAGAGGAAACTGAGGATCAGCCAGAGAGAGTAACTTGTCCTGGTCACATCTAGTGAGCATCACACAGTAGATACGAAGCTCATAAGTAAAGTGTGCTAGAGTTTTAACCCATCCTCAGGGTGCCATATGTCATGTCAACAAAGTAAGTCAAGCTTCTGAGCCAGAGGATTCAGGCCTCTGAGATGGGGCTGTGGCTGCTGCCTTCAGTCCTCATCCGCTGCCATTTCTTTCCCATGCTCTGTAAGTCTCAGCCATATGGGGCTGCTCTGTCCCTAGGCATACCCGGCCCTGACAAAGCTCTAGCCTTTTCATGTGCCTTTTCTGCTGCTTAAATGCAGCAGCAAACTACCCTCCCCATTCACCTCCTATATCTTCTCAGAGTCAGATCCAATGCCAAAGCCACCAATTAGAATGGCCATTATAAAACAAACAAGCAAAAACAGAAACAAAGTACAAATGTTGGTGAGGATATAGAGAAACTGAAACCTTTGTGCATTGTTGGTGAGAAGATAAAATGGTGAAGCTCCATGGGGGGAAAAAAGTATAGCAGTTTTTCTGAAAAATAAACATAGAATTACCATATGACCCAGCAATTTCACTTCTGGGCATATACCCAAAAGAAGTGAAATCAGGGACTCAAAAAGATATTTGTGCACCCATGATCATAGCAGCATTATTCCCAAGAGCTAAAATGTGGAAACCACCCAAATAGCCATTGATGGACAAGTGGATAAACAAAATGTAATATATACATACAAAGGAATATGATTCAGCTTTAAAAAGGAAGGTAATTTTGACACAGTTACAACATGGATGAACCCTAATTATGCTCAGTAAAATAAGCCAGACACAAAAGGGTAAATATTTTATTATTATTCCACTCAAATGAGGTACATAAAGTAGTCAAATTCATAGAAACTAAAATGATGGCTGCTAGGCTGCGGGAAGTGGGTATAGGGAGCTGTTTAATGGAATCAAAGTTTCAGTTTGGGAAGATGAAAAAGTTCTGGAGGTGGATGTAGTGATGGTTGCACAATGTGACTATACTTAGTGCTACTGACTGTACAGTTAAAAATGGTTAAAATGGTAAATTTTATGTAATGGTTAAAATGGTAATTTTATGACAATGAAAAGAAGGGGAAAAAGTCAAACAGCTCAGGAATCCATCTCTGATCTTCCCAAGCAGATCAGGAACCCACATTTCACCTCATGATCACCAGCAATTTATAGTAACAACTTTTCATTAAGATCATTAAATTTCACATTTTAAATTATGAGTGAAAAATATCTCCATAATGCTGTTTTAATTTGCCATTTTATTGCTCAAGTCAAATATTTTTTTTCCAAGTTTACAAATTGGCTCTATTTCCTCTTCTGAAAATGCTGATCAGTTTTTTTCATAAAGATAAAGTATAACAGGGTCTTAGGAGCCCAGCCCCAGACAAAATGAAGGGTGGGAGGAACTCAGAAGTTCAGACCTGAAAAATCCAAGTCCTGGAGGACTAGCAGCTTTGAGGCAGGGAGCACAGCCCTTCTATTAGAGGACAGGGGCTGATGCCAGGCCTGGGGGAACACTGGCAAGAGCAAGAAAACCCAAAGTGCAGAATGAGTGGGAGCTGGTAGCTATACAGAGTGACATTTACCACGTTTACCCAGACATCTACCCTGCTCCTGGGGGACGGAGTATCACCCTCATGTCACAGATGCGGGAAGAATAAAGTGTGACATAATCTAGAGACTCATTCACACACTGTGCTAAGTCACTTCAGTTGTGTCCAACTCTTTGAGTCCCCATGGACTGTAGCCCACCAGGCTCCTCCGTCCATGGAATTCTCCAAGCAAGATATCAGAGTGAGTTGCCATGCCCTCCTCCAGGGGATCTTCCCGACCTAGGGATCGAACACGCAACTCCTCCAACTCCTGCATTGCAGGCGGGTTCTTTACCTCTGAGCCACCAGGGAAGCCTCATTCACACAGTATCAGGGATTAAAAGCAGCACGGGAAACCCTGTCTTTCCACTGGGGCCCCACTGCAGGGCAGAGAGGAGGCAGAAAAATCCCAAGTGGGGAGGCCTGATGAATAACGGCTAAGGAAGATCTGCAGAAGAGAACAGGCAAAGCAAACACTGAGGAGCATGGAGGAGCTGGGACAGCTACAGGAGTGAGGGCAGCTTCGGCAGCGCCGACTGGAAGGGCCAGGCCTGACTCGGTGAGCTCACTCAGGATGGAGGAGTGCTCACGGAGGAAGGGCCTGGCTTGGAGTTCAGCAGACTGGGTCCCCAGGCCTGCTTGGGCACACCCAGTTCTGTGACCTGGGCAAGTACTTTTCTCGTGTGAGCTTCACTTTTTCTCATCTGCTGAGCAGAGAAAGTCAAAGCACACCTTTTGCCAGGTACTGGGCGTTACACGCCTCGCATTTGGCGGTACATCAGTGTATCAGGCACACCTGGTTGTGCAATGCAGGCGTCTAAAAGCTGCTGAGCAGCAAAAGCGGAAACACCCACAGGGCACTCCTGAGTCGCTCTGACCCACCCACCGGCGGGCGGCGCCGGGGATAGGAGGTGGCTGCGCCCCAGGCTTCTGCTCGCTGACCCTCGCCTCCCTCCCGCACCGGGCTCGCTGCAGGGGCGCCCCTCTCCACTGCAGCCTTGGGGGCCAGGCCCGAGGAGCCGCCGGGCAGCCATGGCGGAGCCCGAGGCCGCGGCCGAGGACCTGGACGCCCTCATCGACGACCTGGACTACCTCCCGGGCCACTTCCACCTGGAGATGCAGCTGAACTTCGAGCCGCGCTCGCCGGCCTCGCTCCGCGCCCGGGACCTGAAGCTGCAGCGGGAGGGACTGCGGCAGGAGCTGGAGCTGGCTGCCGCCCGCAGCGCCCCGCCGTGCGCCACCTCCTGGGAGCCTTCGCCTTCTACCTGGAGGAGCTGGCCGAGGCCCGCGAGCACTTCCTTGAGGTGGCCCGCGAGGATCCGGGTAACCTCAACGCCTGGGCCAACCTGGCGCACGTGTACGGGCGGCTGGGGCAGGAGGAAGAGGAGGAGGCGTGCGCCGGGCAGCTGGCCAGCCTCATGGGCCTGGCGGGGGACCGCGGGGCAGCGGACGACCCCCAGCTTCGCGCGGCGCGCTGCCTAGCGGAGCAGGGCTACGCGCATGGCTTCGACGTGGGCTGCGCCAGCCCGGAGGAGCGAGCTCGCGTGCTGGAGGCTGGCATCGCGCTCTACGACAAGGCGCTGGGCTACGCGCAGCAGGTGGGTGACGTCTCCAGGTTGGGAGGGCTGGCTGGGGTCGCGGCCCCTAACGTCCACAGGGACGCCCATGGCCCCCACACTCTCCTCTGGCCCCGGCCCTTTGGCTTCCGGAATACCATTCCAGTGTGTCTCTCCCTGCTTGAGTCCCAGACTGGGCTTGTAGCTTTTCTCTGCTGGACTCGGGAGTGGACCCACATTCCAGCCGGTTAGCCCGCCTAGGTTTCTTTGCTGGCAGTACTGCAAACTCAGCACACCAACTCACCCCTGTCATCTTGTTCCTCCAAGTACCTATCCCGGCATCTGTGTACACTCACCTTGCTATAAGGCACAGCTCTGCATCCCGCCAGAAACCGGCAGCATTCTTGACTCCTTTCTCCTCCTCACCCACCATCCCCACCATTCAGACCCCAGATTCCGTCCATCCCACCTCCGCATATCTCCCTGGCCTATCCACTCCTCTAATGCCTCCCTCCGCCACCAGCCCAGCCTCCATCATTCCCTGTCTGTACCAATATGGTCGCCATCATCCTGCCTGGGTTTCTGCCCCCTGACTTGACCCTTCTGCCTCCACCCTGCTGCCAGTGTTCATGTTACTCAATCTTTCTGGTCACATCCCTCAGCTGCTTACAACCCCCAGTGACCCCCACTGCCTAGCAGATAAGTCCCAGGCTCTCTGGTGGGCACTGGAGACCCTCTGTGATCTTGCTCTCTGCCTTCCTTCTTCCATGTTCCCCCTTCCAGCCAAGCTTTTGCCCTTGCTTCCTGTGGGCCAGGTCTCCTTACAGCCCACCTTGGCACGTCTTCAGCCTCTTTCTGAGGTGCCCTTTGCTCCACCCTTGCCTGGAAGATTCTCCTTGCTCTCAGACATCCCCTCCACTGACTTCACCAGGCTGGGTCAGGACATCCTTGGGGTTCCTACAATGTTGCTCACACTGTCCATTTACACATCTGTCTCCCCAGCTCAACCTTGGGGTTTTGAGAGTAGGGAATGTCTGTCTGTAAACTCAATACCTGGCATGGTACCTGGACACAGCAGCGCTCTCTTGAGTGAAAGTCTGTGTGGCGTAGGCCTGGCACTAAACAGACAAATACTGGGTATATGAGTTACCCATTGTTGTATAACAAACATCCTTTGAAATTTAGCAGCTTGAAAACAATAAGCACTGATGGTCTCAGGGTGTGTGTGCTCAGGAGCCTAGGCATGGTTCATCTAGGTGCCTCTAGGCTGTGGTCTCATCTGAAGGCTTGCTCAGCCTGAGGGAGCTGAGGGGATCGCCTTCGAAGTTCACACACTTGGCTGTTGGCAGAATTCAATTCCTCACTGGCTGTTGGTCAGAGACCTCCCACAGGTCCTTGCCTCATAGATATCCCATCATTTTTCTCTTCATTAGAAGCAATTCATTAGGTCCAGCCCCCATGCAAAGAGAGGGGGTTACACAGGAACATGAATACCAGGTGATGAGGATCGCTAGGGGCCATCCCAAAGGCTGCTTGCATTAGACGGCTGACACTGATACAGAGGGCCTTATCCTTCTGTTACAGAAGAGGAAACCACAGTTCAGAGAGGTACCGTGACTTTTCCTTGAAGGCATAGCACAGGCAGGATTGAGTTGGTAATGATAACTTTTTAAAATCATGGTATAGGTTTGTGATAGTTAAATGAAACAAGCTTTTACACATGAGTAGGATGGCTGCATTCACAAAGCCTCTGTACACCGCCTTGGAACATTTTCCACCAAAGCTTAAGAGGAAATGTGGAATTAAGACCTCAGGGAGTGCTATGTGGGAGGCGCAGGCTTGACTTAAGGGGAGTAGCGCAGGGTGGAGGTTAAGACGGTAGACGCTGAGTCAGACAATCCAGGTCCCAATCCCAGTCCTTCATACTCTCACCTCTAATTGGTCCTTAGCATCACTGAGCTTCCCATTCTAGGAAGTGGGGATAATAATGGTACTTGTATCCTAGAATTCCTCATCTGTAAAATGGGGACATCATCGTTTGGTAGATGTCATAACTAAGAGCTGATGTTTGGAAAGCGCCTGGAATAGAGCTTCCACAGGGATAGCAGGATCACAGACAACCCCAGATCTCCTGTTTTAAAGCCTGAGTCTGAGGCCCTGAATGTCAGCTGCTCTCCAGGGAAGACTTGGCCAGCTTGGTATATGTTGACTGTGGTCACGGTCTCAAAGTGGGGCCTGAAGAGCCCTGGACTGGGGGCCAGGAGGCCTGGGTTCTCATCTCAGCGGTAGCCACCCACCTTGGGGCCTTCCCCTGTCTGGGGTGCAGTTTCCCCACTGTGAAAGGGGAGTGGGAAGGGGGCATGGATGGTCTCCAAGGTTCCTTCCTGCTCTCAGGAGGGGGCTCACTGGAGGAAGGCTTCCTGGAGGAGGTGGGGAGGGAGGCGGAAGTTTAGGGCATTGGAATGGAATAAAGGCCGACTCCTCCCTCCTTGCTGCTGGTCTGCCCCACCATGGTGTGGTCACACCCTCCTCTTTAGGGACCGCCAGAGAGAGTGGCAATCGGGGCCCTGCCCAATGCTTCAGGGAGGGAACTAATGTCTTCAGGTGGGAGGTGGCCGCCAGGCCCTGTGCCATATCCTTGTGCCTGGCCCAGCGGCAGCTCTCCAGGTCTGAACAGAGTGGCTGTGGTCAGCCCCCATCAATCCCAGGAGACAGTTGGGGATTTGGGCCCTCCCTCCACTTCATCATCTGAGGATTAGGAGAGATCACGCTTATAAATAGGCTTTCCAGGTGATGCTAGTGGTAAAGAACCCACCTTCCAATGTAGGAGATATAAGAGACACTGGTTCCATCCCTGGGTCAGGAAGATCCCCTGGAGGAGGGCATGGTAACCCACTCCAATATTCTTGCCTGGAGAATCCCATGGACAGAGGAGTCTGGTGGGCTACAGTCCAAAGGATTGCAAAGAGTCGGACACAACTGAAGCAACTTAACATGCACGCATGCATGTGCTTATAAACTACCTACACAGAGCAGATGCTCAAGAAATAGTCACAATCAGGAAGACAATGATGATTTTGTGTAGTTAGAGCAGAAGGCTTGAGTTAAAGCACCCAGCTCTTATTATTTTGCTGTGTGACTTTGGACAAGTCACTTTTCATCTCTGGCCTCATATCTGCTTTATAAACATTAAACAATAGTTTACTGTGCTTATCCAATCAAATCATGGGGTAAAAGTGCCCATAAACTGGTAATTATGGGCAAGTCTGAGAGGCAAATGCTTAGCCTCTTAACATTTATTGAGCACCTACTGTGTGCCAGGCCCTATCTTTAAGAACTCCTGTCTTTCAGAAGCTCATGGACAAAGGGAGGAACAAACATTTGTTCCCTCATTAACTAGCCCTCTTGGAGTCCCATCTCTGGGGGAGTGGTGCAAAGGGATGAGTCAGAAGTGCCTGTGACTGGCTGAGGTCACAGGTATTTATTGCTTAACTGTGCCAGGTGACAATCATCTCTCAGCTCTGTATACCAGTTCAGTTCAGTTCAATTGCTCAGTTGTGTCCGACTCTTTGTGACCCCATGGACTGCAGAACGCCAGGTCTCCCTGTCCATCGCCAACTCCCGGAGTTTACTCAAATTCATGCCCATTGAGTCAGTGATGCCATCCACCCAGCTCATCCTCTGTTGTCTCCTTCTCCCCCTGCCTTCAATCTTTCCCAGCTTCAGGGTCTTTTCAAATGAATCAGTTCTCACATCAGGTGGCAAAAATATTGGAGTTTCAGCTTCAGCACCAGTCCTTCCAATATGTATTCAGGACTGGTTTCCTTTAGGATGGACTGGTTGGATCTCCTTGCTGTCCAAGGGACTCTCAAGAGCCTTCTCCAACACCACAGTTCAAAAGCATCAGTTCTTCAGCACTCAGCTTTCTTTATAGTCCAACTCTCACATCCATACATGACTACTGGAAAAACCATAGCTTTGACTAGATGGACTTTTGTTGACAAAGTAATGTCTCTGCTTTTTAGTATGCTGTCTAGGTTGGTCATAACTTTTCTTCCCAGGAGCAAGTGTCTTTTAATTTCATGGCTGCAGTCACCATCTGCAGTGATTTTGGAGCCCAAGAAAATAAAGTCTGTCACTGTTTCCATTGTTTCCCCATCTATTTGCCATGAAGTGATGGGACCAGATGCCATGATCTTCGTTTCTGAATGTTGAGCTTTAAGCCAACTTTTTCCCTCTCCTCTTTCACTTTCATCAAGAGGCTCTCTAGTTCTTCTTGGCTTTCTGCTATAAAGGTGGTGTCATCTGCATATCTGAGGTTATTGCTATTTCTCCTGGCAATCTTGACTCCAGTTTGTGCTTCCTCCAGCCCAGCATTTCTCATGATGTACTCTGAGTAAAAGTTAAATAAGCAGGGTGACAATATACAGCCTTGACGTACTCCTTTCCCTGTTTGGAACCAGTCTGTTGTTGCATGTCCAGTTCTAACTGTTGTTTCCTGACCTGCATACAGGTTTCTCAAGAGGCAGGTCAGGTAATCTGGTACTCCCATCTCTGTACACCAGAGACCATAGTTTCTGGACCAAAAACAGGACACTGCCCCTTCCCCCAGAGGCTGAGAACGGAAGTCCACTTTGGGGACATCAAGACCCGTGTTGGAATCAATGCGGACCTGGCAAGTTGAGGTCCTGGGCACGGAGTGACAATAACTGAGTTTCAGAGAGGGCGCACTTCCTTTCAGTACAGGTGACTGGGGGAGGCTTCGGGAAGAGCAGGAGTGTCCTGGCAGGAATGAGGCGAGGGCACTCCTGGCAGGGGCGTGGTATGTGCAAAGGTCCTTTGGTGATAGCTGAACTGGGGCAGGGGGTGAGGCTTGGAAGGAGGGTGGCTGGAAGCTTCCCAGGGGGAGGACACGGTGGCCTTGCTGATATGGACTCTGAAGTCTGATTCCTGCCCTCCTCAGCTGCATTTCCTGTCCACCCCCTGCCCCGCCCCTTGGCTGACGTGCTTGTGGGAGGTTAGTTCCCAGACCAGAGATTGAACCCAGAGCCCCTGCAGAAAAAGCACCAAGTCCTAACCTCTGGACTGCCAGGGAATCCCTACTCTTACTTCCCAGGGACTCTAAACTACTCATACTTCTCCAAACATGCTGTGCTATTTCACATCTCCCAACGCAGGAACTGTTCCCTTTGCCTAGAAAGCAGGCTCCATTCATCAAAACCCAGCTCAAATTTCACCTGCATGTTGAAGCCTTCCTTCGTACAGCGCACACTGTCACACAGTAATTAATATTCATGAATATTCTGCTTGAATATTCAGCATATTCAGCATGCAGAAGTAGAATATTCTTCTCCGGGTGCCTTGCGGATTTTATCTTAGTCCTCACAACATCCCTCTGATCCCATTCTACACGTGTGGGAATTGAGGCATAGCAAGGCTAAGTAACCTGCCCAAGACTACAGAGCAAGTAAATGGCAGTTGGGTTCACGCCACTCTACCTGATTCCAAAGCCTTTGCTCTTTCTGGAGAGGCTGGAGAAGTGGGGTGCAATAAGGATAGTGCAGATGGCCAGTGGGGTGGGGACGGGAGCCCCTCGCAAGGGCTGCCTCCTGGAAATCTAGGGTTGCCATGTGTGCAGGTGGGGAACAGGCAGGATGAGGGCAGAGGTGAAGTCAGCGCTGGGCTGGCGAAGAAGTGGGGACAGTGGAGCAGCAGCTGAGGAACCCATCATAGAGAGAGTTGCCACCCACAGGAGCCGTGACTGGAGGTCCAACCTGCCGGGTACAGCAGCTCAAGAGATTCCTCATCCTGAGGCGTCTGGGACTATCCCAGACAGGGAGGAGCCCCCCAGACCTCAAAGAATAAAGGTCAGCCAAAGAACCAATGACAGCTGCTCATCTGCTTACTAAAATTACAAG
This sequence comes from Aepyceros melampus, assembly GCA_006408695.1. Classification (NCBI taxonomy): domain Eukaryota; kingdom Metazoa; phylum Chordata; class Mammalia; order Artiodactyla; family Bovidae; genus Aepyceros; species Aepyceros melampus. The sequence goes on along the minus strand of SJXQ01009599.1, from coordinate 228,954 downwards.
AGAAAACGTTATAAAAGTTAGTAATTCAGCCCAGTATTCAAAACCCAGTATATCTGTGTGCGAGTGGGTGTCTGTGACTTCCCTCTCAGCCCTTCTTTCCCTCTCTTTCCTCGCCTTCAAGTTACAAAAATATGACGAGGCAGATTGTTTTATCCATCATTCCTCCCTCCACATACAGTCCTAAATGGATTCTTGGTGGAGTCTTGAGGCTGAAGGGTATTAAGAGCAAACCCTTTGGAGTTAGACAGATACAGTTTAAATTCCTCCTTCTTTACCAGGTGGTTATGGGCAAGTCACTTCACTTCTCTGAGCCTCAGTTTCCTTATCTGCAAGCTGGGATTCTGACGTCATCTCACAGGGTTGCTGTGAGGAGTAAGAGAGGAGTAAGAGAGAGACTACGCAGGGCTCCAGGCAGAGTGCAGATCATGGTGGGGCCCAGCCCCTCGCCTGTCCACTCCACCCCAGGCCCCCACGGCCCTGGGCTTTGCTCCACAGGAGAGCTGTTCTCAGCCTCTGACTCATCAGCGAGCAGTTTCTCTCTTGCCCCCAAGAGGTTGAGCCTTCTGTCTCTATCTGCCTCCCAGCATCTGGCACAGGGTTGGACCTAAGAGGAATCTGTGACTGTTGCTAAATTTAATTTTTTTTTTTAGTCTTAAAATTCCTATTATTTTTCTAAAATAAGATAACAAACTTATTTTTCTCTGAAAACAAAATCTCCATCCCAAGCTGACTCAGTTATGTGAGTTCCTCCCCTTTTCCTAGAATATTGGCTTCACACACTCACCCCTATGCACATCCACAGCAGATCCTTCATCCCTGCTTCTGGACCAGGCTGGCTCTGGGTGGTAACAGGAACCAGCGCGGAGCTGAGTTTTACATTCATTAGCACATTTCATTTAGCACAGCAAACCCCACAGACACCCTGCCATTGGGTGCTGTGATTCTCTGTCGCATAGAGGACAGAACAAGCTCAAGGTGACACACAGGCCATCCAGATTTCACCTGGCCCACTGGGGTGGGCAGGACGGCGCTGGTGCTGGGAGGCCCAACAGCCAGCCTCACAAACAAAGGTGTGGGCATTCCACACTGTCGCCGCACCCAGCAGGTTGGGACCTAGCAGGAAGGGCTGAGAGGTCACTGCTGGTCAGCATCCAGGGTCCCTGGCATGCACACATCTACACACCCACACACCCACACACATACCCACACCTCTGCCACCAGCAGGGAGTGACACACACACACACACACACACACACACACCTCTGCTGCCACCAGGGAGCGAGACACACACACACACACACACACCCCTCTGCCACCATCAGGGAGGCACACACACACAGAGACCCCTCTGCCACCATCAGGGAAGTGCATGCACACACACACACACACCCATACACACACCCACACCTCTGCCACCAGCAGGGAGCGAGACACACATACACACACACACCCCTCTGCCAGCATCAGGGAGGCACACACATACACAGACCCCTCTGCCACCATCAGGGAGGTGCATGCGCACACACACACACATGCATGCACACACACACACCTGTCTCTTATACACATCTCAGGAGGAGATGTTCTCAACAGGAGAGTCGAGAGGAACTCCAGGGTTCATACCATCAGGACACAAGTACCCAGAAGTCTCAATCCACTCCAGATGAACTTGATCTGCCTGCACTGCCTTGACTACCACACCTAGGATCGAATCACCCCAAGCTGGCACGTGTGACAGCCCTGGTGGCACCTCGAGGGAAAGCTACAGATCCCTGTGTCAACACGACATGAAGCCTGACAGTGCTGCTACAGCTCAGGAGGAGAGCGGGCGTGCATGTCTCCACTCGAGATGAGGCCTGACTCCCCTGTGGCTACTCTAGAGAGATCCAAGAACCATGTCATCACTTTCGAGTAAACCTCAGGGTCCAGCCGCAGTTCCAGACGAGGACTTAGGACCCACCACCGATTGGAGAGGATTCCTGAGAGGTCCCTCGCCATTCGCACGAAGATGGGCCTCTCCTGAGGCAACACGAGCGAGTCCGTGAGATCCCAATCTTAACTCCATAAGGACCTGCTGCAACTCGAGAAACACCAGGAGGTCCTAACACACACACACGCACCCCTCTGCCACCATCAGGGAGGCTCACACACACACACACACCCCTCTGCCACCATCAGGGAGGTGCGCACACACACACCCCTCTGCCACCATCAGGGAGGCCAGGACCAGGGAACTCCTCAAGGAGCTGCCCTCTCAATAGGTGTCTGCTCCCCACAGCCCTGTCCCCCAGCCTCCCTTCCCACTCTCCCAGTCACCCCCCCCACAGCAATGCCGGTGCCTGAGACCCTGGCGACAGGGCGCACTGTGCACACAGAGGCACTGCTGGGACCCCGCAGTCAGAGCATTGGTGTGCGAGTCTGAAAGCTGCAGGACACCCTGAGTGGCCCGGGCCGGCTGTGCAACCTCTCTGAGTGTCCATGTCTCCCTCTGTGAAGTGGAGACAGTGGTACCAGCCTGGCGGGGGGTGCGGGAGGAGGCGACGGGGTCACAGAGGGAAGGGCAGCCCCAGCAAGCCTGGTGGATATGGCCTGCTCTTCCTCAGCCCCTGACGGGGCAGCCAAGACTCCTGCTAAGTGAGCACCCACCTTCCTCTCTGCCTCCTCGGGCTTCCTCCTGCCCTGAGCTCGCCCTCAACTCTGCCCAGAGCCAGCTTGGGGAAAAGAACAATGAAATTGGGAGAAGACCCCACTGGGAGCCAGGGGTCAGGATTTGGGTTCCTGGCTTAGCCCTGCCTGAGTGGCTGTGCGAGGTAGGAAAGTCCTCCTCCGTCACTGGACTGAAGTGGTGGCCGGGCTGATTTCAGGGACAGGAAGGGCTTTGAGAGCAAGAGGTGGGGGAAGAAACAAACCTCCTGGCAGAAGAAAACACATAAACACACAGAGGGGGAGGAAACCGCAGCTTGGGGAACGTCAGGAATGGTGCTTTGAGGACTTCAGAGTTGATCTCCAACTTTTGAGGTCATAGGCAGGGTTTCTCCTCCCACAGTGCTTGCAAACACACATGCACAGGCACACGCGCGCACGCACACACACACACGTATACATACATTCATGGCTCCACAAATCTGAGTGATTTGATTTGGTTCCACTAGAAAAAGAGCTGGATGACTGACACTAGAAATGAGCCAGAGACTGTGCACTCCTGTGCTTTTCACAGATTATCTCACTTGAACCTCCTAGAAATGCTGGGGAATCAGAACTGTTATTAACCCCATCCTACAGATGAGCAAACTGAGGCTCCAGGATGTGTAGTGACTTGCTCAAGGGCACACAGTCATAAGTGGCTGGCTGGAAATGGACTCAGGTCTCTCCGACATAAAGCCCTGGCTGACTGCAGCCATGAAATTAAAAGACGCTTACTCCTTGGGAGAAAAGTTATGACCAACCTAGATAGCATATTCAAAAGCAGAGACATTACTTTGCCGACTAAGGTCCGTCTAGTCAAGGCTATGGTTTTTCCTGTGGTCATGTATGGATATGAGAGTTGGACTGTGAAGAAGGCTGAGCGCAGAAGAATTGATGCTTTTGAACTGTGGTGCTGGAGAAGACTCTTGAGAGTCCCTTGGACTGCAAGGATATCCAACCAGTTCATTCTGAACGAGATCAACCCTGGGATTTCTTTGGAAGGAATGATGCTAAAGCTGAAACTCCAGTACTTTGGCCACCTCATGCGAAGAGTTGACTCATTGGAAAAGACTCTGATGCTGGGAGGGATTGGGGGCAGGAGGAAAAGGGAGCGACAGAGGATGAGATGGCTGGATGGCATCACGGATTCAATGGACGTGAGTCTGGGTGAACTCCAGGAGATGGTGATGGACAGGGAGGCCTGGCGTGCTGCAATTCATGGGGTTGCAAAGAGTCAGACACAACTGAGCGACTAAACTGAACTGAACTGAGGGACAGTTTTCCCGAGGATCTGGCCCCAGCCTTCTGATGGCCTCGATGCTGTAACAGCACTTTCTGAGTTTGCTGCTGGCTTCATTCCCTCTATTTCTGGCAATCTGGAGAACTGGTTCTCCCCTCTTCATTGATACAGGACCCCAGAGCTAAAGCTGCCTTTAGCATCTTCTGACCCAATTGCCTTCTTTACAGGAGGAAAGACAGAGTGTGTTAAGGGCGCACACAGCCCAGACCCATGGGAGAGCTGAGAAAATGCAGGCATCACTGTTATTACCACAGAGGGCAGGAGACTTCGTCAGATCCACCCAGTGCCAGAGTTGGATTTGGACCCGGGACTAGACAAAGCCCCTTTTCTCTAGGGACCATGAACTAGAGAAATGGCTCTGGATCTAGGACCAGAAAGGGGGTGGCGATGGGGAGCTGCCGTCCATCTGCTCTGATCTTAAAATTCATGAAGAGCATGCAGGGAACCCAGTCAGGGCTGAACAGGTAACTCATCTCTGTGGCTCAGCACCCATCCCCCAGCCCCCTCTGTCCAGTCACGCTGGACCACTCTCACCCACACACCTGTGAGAGGCAAGACCAGTGTGTCATCCCCGCTCGTAGCTGTGGAAACTGAGGCCCAGGCTGGGCCAGTGGGCTTTCCAGGAACCCTGGGGGAGGTAGAGGCAGTGGGGGCGACTCCCACCCCATCCCTCTGTTTACCCCCACTGAGGCAGGAGCTGGGTGAGTAGGAACCTCACCTGCCCTGCCTTTCTGGGGCAGGCCCCCATGGGAGCTAGGGGTGGGGTGGGGCTCCTTGTGCAGAGCCCAGAGGCTTGCTCTGTGTCATCACTGAGGACAATCCTGTTGAGCAGGAAGAGCTTATTTCTGAGGCCTTCCACCTGGTGACTTTTATTTCTGCAGCATCAGCCTCCACAGGGTCGGTGTGATGAGGTGGAAAGAACAGGGGTGCTGGAGGGAGGCAGATCTGAACTTGAATGCTGGTGCTTTCCCCCTGGCCTGTGGGGCTGGCTGGGCAGCTCTTCTCTTGGTCTCTCTCTCCTCACCAGTGAAAGGAGGAGGATGTGATCCACCTTCTCGGTCTGCGCTGCAGGTTCAGGGCCACAGTGCACGGAAGTGCCAGTGGGTGGTCGATGGTCGAGAAACATTCATTTTCTTTCCTCCTTCTCATTGCCCCTCCCCTGAAAGAATTAGTCAGCTCTCAGGAACTGACTCTGAAACACAGATTACAAAGTCCTCAGGGGCAAAGTTTGAACCACAGGCAGACATTTTCCTTCAGAATCAAGGGGGTCACAAATAACTGAACACAACTGAGCACACATGCACACACACAGAGCCTATGCAGACACATGTAGATTAATAAGCCACTCGTATATTAAGAGAGCTTCTGCTGAAATCCCCTAAAATAGCTAAAGTGAAAGTCGCTCAGTTCTGTCCGACTCTGCAGCCCCATGGACTATACAGTCCATGGAATTCTCCAGGCCAGAATACTGAAGCGGGTAGCCTTTCCCTTCTCCAGGGGATCCTCCCAACCCAGGGATCGAACCCAGGGTTGGGAAAATCCCGCATTGCAGGCGGATTCTTTACCAGCTGAGCCCAACATTGCCTTCTTTGGGGGTCACCTTTTGAAGTAAATGAACTAGCCATCTGAGACCCATCCTTATATCTCCCAAGTTAGCACACACCTGCTCTGTAGGGTCTCATCCCAACCCTGATATTCACTATAGGTTCTGCCAAATCACCCACCTTTGTCGATTACCCACCCAGCTGTGGCAGCGTGGATCTTCAGGCTTCCCTGCGGATCACAACTGCTCCTTTGCTCTGTTAAAAAGAGATACACTGGCCTACCATTTTCACTCGGCTGTCCACAGTGCGAGAGGCTTGTGTAGTGTTTCTATCAAGTTCCCAGGGGATGCTGATGCTACTGTCATGAGACCCCTCTCTGAGAACCACTCATCTGGAGTAGTTAGGTGCAGGGACTCTGGGGCTAAGCTGCTGGGTTCCCAGCTCTGCTACCGTCTAGGAGGGCCACTTAGGGCCACGGTGCCTCTTCTGTAAAATCGGGATAATTGTAGTCCTTACCTTCTTGATAACCCATGTAAATTATGTGCCTCGTTTATAGTAAGCAGTTATAGTAAGTGCTTAATAAAATGCACTTTTATTCATATAGCAAAACCCCCAGCATTTCCAGGTTTCAGTCCAGGCTGTCACACTAGTCATGTGTCTTTGAGGACATCATCTCACCTCAGTGTTCCCACCCAACGGGGTGAGGATGACCCACTTACATTCCACGCAGGGCTTTCTGAGGATCATGTGGCTTCTGCAGTGAGTGCACTTTGTAGATGGCAAGCACCGTACAAAGAGCAGCAGCGAGGTGCTGGGGGTAACAACGTGGATTTGAAGAGGGAGAGCCGGCATGAAATTTCAGGAGAATCCGCCTCTGTGAGCCCATCTCTAAAGTGAGGGAAATGTTGGTGAGGGCCTCAGAGCAGCTGGGAAGTGTCCTGAGAACCCTTGCCTGGGCCTCACTCTCACCCTCAGCTAGTCCCAGAAGCTACCCCGCTACTGAAGGGCAGCGCAGGAGCCTGGGCCCTGCTGTGTCCCCTCCCACAGGTCTGCCACGGAGCAGCCACCAGACTTGAGCCCGTCCAGCTTGAAGCCTGGGCGGACTCTCCCACTGGCCAGCACCCCTCGTAGACCCCGGAGCCCCCAGCTCATGGGGTCCTAATGAGGATGAACTACAGAAAGGGTGGGGTGTCCTGCCCCAGCTCGCCCCGGCGGCCCTCAGTCAACATTCTTCTGCTGGCAGAGGTCCTGTCAGCTCCCTCCCAGAGAGCTGCCTCCAAATATATTGCCTCTGGGAGCCGTCAACTCTGGAAGTGAATTCCTTGCAGCCATCAGAGGTTTCACAGCAACTTCATTCTCCAGGAGAGAGGAACACCCCCTCCCTTCTTCAGGAGGAGAGGGGGCAGTCAGAGGCCTGTTTAATTTAATTTAACGCACCATGGCTTGCCAGGTTGCCCCTGGTAACAGCTTCAGCTGCTGCTTCAGTTACAACCAGAAGGATTTTTAAAGAGACAGCTCATTTTAGGACCAGAATTGCACAGCAGAGTGAATGGTCTCTCTCTCTACTAGGGATGGAGGGTTAGAACCCAAGCACAGGTAGGCCTCAAGCCAGGCCTGTTTATACCATTAACCCCACGTCTAATTTGCAACCCTATAAGCCCTCCTGCAAATGGTACCTTGAGTGGGATCTGAGGAGGGGCTCCATTTGAAATTTATCAGAGAGATGTCACTCAGCTAGTACTTCTCGGAAAATCACAGTTTTAGTCTTCAAGTAGAAGGGAAGAGGGAAATGGCAACCCACTCCAGTGTTCTTGCCTGGAGAATCCCAGGGACGGGGGAGCCTGCTGGGCTGCTGTCTATGGGATCACACAGAGTCGGACACTGAAGCGACTTAGCAGCAGCCGCAGAAGGGAAGAGAGTTAACATTCAGGAGTTGCCCCGGCAATTCAGGCACTCTGCCACTAGATGGTAGTATTGCTTACTTAGTGCAATGATAACCAGGCTTAATTTATTCAAGACTATCAGAATAGTGGTGAAACCACTGGGTTTCCAGTCTTGATAGTAACCAGTGTCACCCTGAGCAAGCTGCTTCACCTTTGTGGTCTCAGTGGTCTCAGGGATATAATAACGGGATTGATTAAAACAGCCGAGTGCTGTTGATAAGCACTGGGGCTAGAACTATGAAGGCATGAGTTTATGTCCCAACTCTGTCGTGTACTAACTGTGTGATTTGGACACATCACTTAATTTCTTGTATCTTGAATACCAAACAAGAGGGTGGCTATGACCCAGGCAGAGCCTGAGAATAGCACATTGCTCTTCAACCTTGGGAACCTGTGGACCCTACAATGCATCTGAAGCCCTAGGAGCACAGTGGTCGGGGCGGGGGGGCTGTTAGAAAGTGGGGTAAGGCAGGATGACTGTATGCCAGAGCTTGAGACCTCAACGCCCCAACTAGAACTGAAATAGAGCAAAGCAGCCTCCCAGACACTCCTAACCCTGCACGTCTCTAACTCAAACCAGGAGAAAGGGGGCAGATATTGATGGATATTTGTGGAAGGCTGGGCATTGCCTCACAGTGCCCTTTTGCAGACAAGGATATAGCCTCTAAGGGGTAACACATCCGCCCAGGGCCACCCTCCTCTTGTGGCCAGGCCTGTTAGCCACTGAGCCTCTGCTCTGGGCACTGCAGCCCTCTCCTTGTCTAGTACAACTGCTGTCTCTGTGGTCATGTTTCCTTGTCAGGAGCCTGAAAAGGGGGCGGGTTCTGTGTCTCCTCACCATGCCTCGGCCTAGCCAACCTCACAGTGGGCATGAAACCAGAGGTCATGGGATCGTACCCACAGGCAGCCAGGGAGCCTGAAGCACACGTGCTTTGGTCCTCCATGTGGACAGGTGCTGACCTTGTGTCAAGGTCCTTGGCCAGCTTGGCCTGTGAACCTGAGTCCCCTTCCCATGTCCCAGGTCCCGTGTAGGTACAGCACGTTAAGGTTATCTGGCAGCCCATCCCAGCTTTTTGCTTTGGTCAGTGTTCTCCACTGAGCTCTCATGGATGCCCCTTAATCCTTAGACCTGGAGCTCTCCCTTCCAGACAGCGCTGTTCCCAGCCAAAGCCCCCCCCCCACACACACATATTCCCACCTAGTAACAGGGTAATTTCCAAGGTGATGTGGATGTAAAAACATGGGATCCTCGTATCCCCAGCTCAAACTTTTGCTATGGCTCCCCATTGCCTTGCAGATGACTTCCAGGTTCTGAGCCTGGCATTTAGGGGCCCCTCCTGATATGCTCCTGCTGGCTCCTCCCTTCGCCCCTTATAACTGGGGTGCTGTCACTCCAGGCTGCATGCAGCCCCTGACACACCTGCTCACTCATCTCTGAGCTTTTGCACAAATGTGCCCTCCATCTGATGTCCTCTCTCACTGTATGCACCTTGGTGGTTCTTACTTGTCCCTGAGAAGCCTGCTCCATCACGCCCTCCTCTGGAAGCTTTGGGGGTCCCCCGGGATCATGTGGGAAACCTCCCACAGCCCCTGGTATTCCTTTTGCTCATTGTGTCTTAGTCTGGCTTTCCCACCAGACCTGGCTTGGCCCTGGGCTCACACCTCTCTCCTATGGGCAGTCACACTGCTCACTGGGATCTACTCACAGGCCCCCCTTCCTCTGTTGCTCTGAACGGGCCACCCCAGAACAGCCACAGCCTAACTTGCCAGCATTAGCTCCCCCTGCCTCCATTCTTACTCACCGTGCTCCGTGCTCCTCAACTGCCCACACGTGTCCAGCTGAGCCTCCACCTGGAATGCCCTTGTGCCCCACTTCACCCTCTGAAATACCACTCCAATTCAAGACCCACCTTACAGCCCACCCTCTGTGTGTGTGTGTGTGTGTGTGTGTGTGTGTGTGTGTGACACTCAGTCATGTTCAGCTCTTTTCGACTCCATGGACTGTAGCTGGTCAGGCTACTCTGTCCATGGAATTCTCCAGGCAAGAATACCGGAGTGGGTCGCCATTCGCTTCTCCGGGGGATCCTTGCAATCCAGGGATTGAACCTGAGTTTCCTGCATTGCAGGCAGATTCTTTACCATCTGAGCCCTCTGTGAGACCTTCTGGGTCTTCTGACTGGAAATGGCCTCCCCCTCCTGCTCCATCTGTCTACATCCACCTTGATGTAGTTTGGTCTTGATCAAACTCTGTTTCATATTATAGCTATTGGTAAGCCAGTGTGATGAGAGGAGCAAGGACTTTGGAGACTAACAAATGGGGTTCAAATCCTAGCTCTGACACTTGCATGCTGTGTGACCTTGGGCGAGTCATTCTACCTCTCTGAACCTCAACCTGTGCCTTGGTAAAGTGGGAGTGACGCCTACCTCTTAGGGTTGTGAGATTGAGATGATGGGTGTCAGATCCTGGCACATGGCAGGTGCCCCTTCAAGCCCTATTATTTATGCCCAAGTCTGTCTTCCCAGGCAGGTTGTGAGTCCACCCAGGGTGCAGGTCCCATTCAGTGCCACAGCCCATAAGCACTCAACACAGGGCCTCACACCACAGATGCCCAGAAATGCTGGCTTGACTGAACACTTGGTTCTAACTACTGACAGTGGGGGCTGGAGGCATAATGGGACCCTAAGCTGAGAAGGCCATGGTGGGTGGGGGTGGTGAGTGCAGAATGGAGCCTGGAAATCAACCACAGGAGATGAATGTGGAGGCAGGGGCCAGAGCCTGAGGCAGAGCTGCTGATATGCACTGGGGGTTTTATTGGTTTTCATTAAAATTCCTTCCAGAGGCAGGAGCAGCTACTCCCATAATAACGGCATAAATATTTTATCTGGTGCCCAAGTCAGTCTAAATGCACAGCAAAGTTAGCAAGAATAACAATGGGAAACAAGTTTGGTGGTGGGGGGAGTGTTTCCTGAACTCACTCACATGCCTAAAGGGGCTTCTCAGGAAGGTGGAAGGCGAGAGATGGGGCCAAAGGGGAGATGCAGGTAGATGGCGGGGAAGAGAGAAGTGACCAGTGGAGTATGGGCCTTGCGGTGGGGGGATCGGGAATGGGGGGGGCGGGAGGGGGAGGAGGGGCCTGGAACCCAGTGGGGAAATGGCTGAGCCCATCTCCATGGCAAGGGCGCTCCAAGTTCCCCTCCCTGCCACGAGCCTGGGGAGGCAACCTGGGGACCACTAGGAGGGTCCTGATCAGCCACATCCCCTTCTCGGGCACAGGCTAGATGGCATATTCCTGGAGCTGGGCAGCGAGGAGCAGAAGAGGCTGCCGGCCTTCAACCGCACACTGGCCCTGCTGCAGCAAGTCCTCAAGTCCTCGGACCCCCAGCCCCGAGGTCGGGCTCCTACGGATGGCAGGGGGGAGTGGGAAGGGGTTGGTCTCTCCCTGCACACATCAGCAGCCCTGCCAGCCTTGTCACTGTTCCCACCTCTCGTTCTGTTTCTCTCTCCCTCAGCCTGTCCCCTCCACTCCCTGTTCCCCTCAAGGAGCTCACACCTGTCACCCAGCGAATGCGTGCCTGCACATCACTCCAAGGGCACGTGTCCAGGCCTGTCTGTAACCCAGAGTGTGAGAAACAGAGCTCTCCCCATTTCAGCCTCTTATCCCCATTTTGTGGTGGGGGAATGAAGGCCCTTCTGGAGACGGGAGGGGTCACTGTCACACAGGGACCAGAGCTACAGAGCTGGGGGAGAGTTGGGGTCAGACAGCAGAAGGTGCCTTCCGTGAGGGCCCCTAGGGGATGTAGAAAACACAAGACAGGCACTGGAATCATTCCCCCTTCACTTGCAAGCCCCCTCTGCCCTCCTTTGTTTCTCTTTCTCCCTGGGTGGCCCGCAGTGATTTCTGCCCCTGCCTCCCACCTTGTCCTCCCAGGGCTGACACCTGGGTGGTGCTGGCCCCTGCCGGCTCTCCCCTTCCCCACCTGCTACTCCCTGAGACGCCTCTCCCCTGGCCCCCAGCTCTGGCCTGGTGCTACCTGGGGATGCTGCTGGAGAGGAAGGACACCTTCTCCACCACGCCCATGGGTGTCCATGACTGCGGGTTTTCGGGAACTGATCCCCTGGACTGCTTTGCAAGGTATGTGCCCCTGGTTACAATCACCCTCCAAACCTGGACAAAGCCTGACACCCCAGCCTCCTCTCCCTGGAATCCACTGCTTCTCTGGGTTTCTCCCCACCTCCACACCCTACTCAGGAAGTGCCCTTACTCCAAACATTTCTCTCCATCCCAAACGAAAAAGCAAAGTGAGTCAGACCCTCCCAGTGCCTGGTCTGGCCTACCCCATTTCCCAGGCCTGTCTTCTAAGCTAGTTGCAATTTTCCAATGCTTTGGCCTCTTGGTGCAAAGAACTGACTCATTGGAAAAGACCCTGATTCTAGGAAAGATTGAAGGCAGGAGAAGAAGGGGACGACAGAGAATGAGATGCTTGGATGGCATCACCGACTCGATGGACATGAGTTTGAGCAAGCTCCAGGAGTTGGTGATGGACAGGGAAGCCTGGCATGTTGCAGTCCACGGGGTCGCAAAGAGTCGGGCACGACTGAGCGACTGAACTGAACCGAACCCTCAGGCTTTTCCCCTTTGCAGCCCCATGGCACAGTGGAAAGAAAATGAGTGTGGCACGGTATGGATGCCAGCTCTGCTCACAGGCCCTGTGATCACTTCCATCCCTGAACCTCCTTATATGTTGATTATGTGATCTGTCCACCTTCTAGGATATTGAGAGACTCAAAGCAGATGGATGACTCAAAGTAGTGGATGAAACTGTCTACTGTAAACTTTAAAGTGTTGTTCAAGCCTTATTCTTGACACCTTGTTTTGGTGGCAATCTTCACACTGAGCTCAGTTTTTTAAGATTTTCCTGGAGGACAGGGACCCTGTGATTCTCATCCCCCTGTACAGTCAGCATGATGCCCTGGGGCAGGTCACAGTGTTGGCTGATGGGTGATGAGCAGTTTCTTGGTGAGAGATCTCAGAACAGAGTGGAGCATAAACTCTAGTTCACGTGTGCTCCAAGAGTTGTGTCTGATTTAACATACTGCCTTTGCCCCTCCTTGGGAACCTACTCTGTGCCGAGCACAGAGGTGGCGAGATGAGCCCCTGTCCTGCAGGAGCTCACTGTTTCAGGGGCAGCAACAAACACAAGGCAGGAGCTGTCAGTAACTGGACTGGGAGTGGGGCGAGTGCTGCGGCCCGGGCAGAAACACTGTGCGAGTTTGAGGGAGGCAGAAGCTGGTTCTGACTCCTCTTCCCACCTGTCCTGGAAAAATGAGGGAGCAGACATTGATATGTCTGAGCAAGAGGGGTTGACCTGGGGTCTGGAGGGATTCACTGGACATGTCTATGAAAACGGCAGAGAGCATGGCAGTGAGTTAGGCTCTTGGGAGTTGAGTGTCAATGAGTTGCACCCCAAAGTGTTGGGCCCCATGATATGATTGCACTTGGAGCTGGAAGGTGGATATGGGGGATGAAAATTTTGGGATGATATGGCCCTACTGAGAGATGACATTCCAGTTCTAGCAAACAGCCAGACAGATGGTTTGCTCTAACCCTTGTCCCTTACCCAGGCCATTGAGATTGCCAAGGACCAACTTCCCATCCTTAATCGCCTAGCCAAAATCTTCCACTTCCTCGGAAAGCAGGACATGGCCATTGGCACCTGCAACATGGCCCTGGACGTCCTACGAGATCCAGAGCTCAACTGGCAGGCGTACTGCACAAGGGCCAAGGTGAGTCAGCCTGCAGCTCTGCCTCCTTCTGCCGTTGAGAATCAGAGAACAGGGGCCAAGACCCTGTGGCCAGAGCCCAGAGGTCAGGGAGCCTTCATGGTAGAAGGGAGCTTAAGTGTCATCAAGGCTCACAGTTCGTGTTCTCTAAGATTATCAAGTTAGAGAATGAAGGAGCTTACCACCCACTGCTCATCCCTTCTACAGTGACCTGGCCAGCTACCTGCCAGCCTCCTCTCTTATTAGCACCTCAGGCAGTCACATTGACCTGGGTGGAATTCTGGCCTCTCCATTTATCACTGTGGGACCTGGGACAAGTGAGCCGCTTACCCCTCCAAACCTACATCCCCAAATCTGGAAGATACAGATCATAACATCTATGTTAACAGATGTCAGAAGACTAAGTGAGGTCACATCTGAAGCAGGTGCCAGGAGTATGGGAGGTGCTCGTAGAGGGCAGAAGGTGTACTGGAGGAAATCTAATGTCGTGAAGCAGAGCTCTGGCTCTCAACACAGCCAGCCTTGGTTCAAATCCCACATCATCACTTACACTCTTGCCTAAATTCCGAACCCCACTTTCTTCATCTATAAACAGGCTGAGGGTAATTGTACCTGCCTCACAGAGTTGTTATGAGGCTTAAATTAGATTCTGTGTGTAAAACTCAGTACTGAGCACATAGTAAGAGCTCATAAGTGGTTGATTACTATTATTAGGTATATTTTTAACTGCTCGCTGTCTCTTAAGGCAGTCCACTATGGTCATTCAGCTCCGCAGATTACTAATTTAACCAAGAGCTGCCTGCCTCTGGCTTCCCCACACTAGTCTCAGATCTGCCCTTAGGAGTCCCCACAGAATGCACTGCTTGGGGGCAGAGATCTGGACCTCTGAGTTTACTTTGCTCCAGGCTAAACAGCCTTCTCTGTTACCTTCATGGGACATGAGGGTGAATCTGCTCCCTGGGTCTTGGTCCCGATGACATAATCATGTTGCCAGCAGTTACTAGTTAGGGTCTCTACCTAGAAGGCTCTTCTCCCAAATGTCCACTTGGCTTCCTCTCTCCCTTCATGGAGGGCTTGAAGAGGCAGCTGCTAGCAGCCATCTTCCTGAAAGTGTCAGCCTCTCAACAACACACTGTGTCCTCCTGGGTTGGTTTATTTTTTCTCCTTAGCATTTATCATTCCCTAACATACTAGAAGGCTTCCCTGGAAGCCCATCAGGCTCTCCCATCCCTGGGATTCTCCAGGCAAGAACACTGGAGTGGGTTGCCATTTCCTTCTCCAATGCATGAAAGTGAAAAGTGAAAGTGAAGTCGCTCAGTCGTGTCCCACTCTTAGCGACCCCATGGACTGCAGCCTAGCAGGCTCCTCCGCCCATGGGATTTTCCAGGCAAGAGTACTGGAGTGGGGTGCCACGCCTTCTCCGAGAACCAGAGCCTACTGATAGCTATAAAGTATTAATACCTTCAATGACAACAACCCCTTTTTCTTACTTCTCTTTCTCCACCTCTTCCCTAACTCTCCTGAACCTCTAGATTTTCTAAATGCTCCAAACAGCTGTGGGGGGAAAAGGAAGAAGTGATGAAAGCAAGGGTCCGGAATCATTTGTAATTTGATGCTTGCAAGCTGGGGCCACCTGCCATTCTTCTCACACTACTTGCTTACACAGACCCTCACAAAATCGATGCTGCCATCCCATCTCAGAAAACCCCCGCCCCTAGCCAGCTGCACCCCATCACCTGCTGCTTGTTCCATCGCACTCGTCGCTGCTTGAAGTGGTGCCGTTCACTTGTATATGATATCCACCCCTGCTAGAATGTTAAGTGCTGCCAGGGCCGGGGCCTCATCTGTCTTATCACGACTGCACTCCAGTACCTAGCACGGGGCCTGGTATATGGTGGGCACTCAGGACATATTTGTTGAATGAATGAGTGAGAGAATGAATGAATGGCTCTTCATCCAACCCCCTTCATTGCACACAGAGGGGAACTAGCGCCCAGAAAGAGGCTGGTCCAAGCTGGCACAGGACCAGGACCTAGCACTTCTGAGTCCCAGTCTCAAGGGCTTTCAGCTGCACCACAGAAACTCCCTGAGTTGCTGTTGAGGGAAAAAACACAGGCTTTGTTGCCGACAGTAAGGAAGGCAGGGGTCCTGGCTCGGAGCATCTTCCCTCAGCTGACTCTCTGTGGGCAGATCCACATCAGGGCCTACCTGCATGACCTGGAGCGAGGCAAGCTGGGGCTTGGGGGCATGCCCGACAGGAACCACCTGGCCTGCGCCAAGGCTGACCTCGAGGAAGTGGTCAAGGTGTGCCCGGGCCTCAAGACCTACCTGGACATCGGCCAGGTAAGGCACCCTCTTGGCTTGAGCAGTCAATGGCTTACTAAACAAAAGCTGTTCACTCTGTCAGGCCAGGGCACTGAGGACACAGAGAGGCTGTGGGGGCATCCTTGTGCCTGGTAACAGTACTTGCCTCCTACAGCTACAGGGAGGGTTATAGGTGGTGATGCCCGACAGCATTCAGAACAGAGCCCAGTTCTTTCTAAGCGCTCAGCAAGCGTGGGCTTATTCTGTATCCTTCTGTGCCCAGGGAATCATCACCGAGAGGTTACAATATCTTTTGTGAGAGAAAACTGCGGCCCTGAGAGGGTCCGGCTCAAGGTTATATGGCCAAGATTGGTGGGGCTGGAGCTGGAATCAGAGAGAGCACTGTCTCCTTGTCCAGAAGAGGGAGACCAAACTTTGCGATGAATGATTGTTGAAGGAGGGGAGGGTGGGAATGAATGCATGGAATTTTTAAAACAGTAAGTAGTGAGAATGGAATGAAGGGGGAGCAGCGAGAGAGCCGGGGAGGAAGGCTCACGCCGCCGCCCCCACCCCAGGTCTACTACTACATGGGCGTGGACGCCGTGCAGGAGCTGCTGGCGGTGGACGAGGCGGCGCTGAACCAGGCGCTGGTCTTCCTGGCCAAGGCCGGCGAGTCGGAGCTGGGCGCCACGTTGCCGGAGCTGCAGCTGCTGCGCGGCAAGTGCCTGCGCATCAAGGGCGAGGAGGCCAACGCGGCGGCTTGCTTCAAGCGTGCCGTGGAGCTGGACGACGCGGGCTGCAGCCACGCCGAGGGCTTCGGCTGCCTGCTCGAG
>SJXQ01009599.1:132162-212073 GCA_006408695.1 Aepyceros melampus | reverse complement strand
GGGATGGCTGGACCTGGTCCAGGCGCTGGAAACGGGCTCGCTGTGCCATAGGCTGGCGGGTAAGTGGAGCCCATCAGACTGTCTTCCGGGAGTTGGAATGGAGACCTTGAGACACAAGGACAGTTGGACGTGTCCACGGAGGCAAAAGAGCCTGATCCAGAAAAGCAGGGGAGGCTGGGGGCAGACGCGAGGGGCCAATGGGGATCTGCCAATGGGAAGGCCCAAACTGTGCACATATGCAGAAGAGTAACCTGGCGTCTCCCAAGAGATACAGAAGATAATTGCCTCCGTTTTGGCAGGTGCTCTAGTACCCAGGAGCCTGTTACTGGATTCCCGCGAGCCACGCTCTATCCTTATAATAAGGCCCCCTCTACTGGAGTAGGTCTCAGGTCTGGCAGTGGGAGAAGTCGTGGCTAGAGCAGAGGGCACAGCTGCCAAGGCCGCAGTCTACACCTGGCTGCTCAGCACTCTTTCCTGCCCTCTAACCGTCTTCCAGCAGGTCTCATTCTTGGCCAGCTTGGTCTGAAAGACCCTCAAACTCCCTGAAATAAGGCCCATTGGTAGAATCTTCCCTTGACGTCCCTATTCTTAGGGGACCGTAAGGGCCCCACCCAAGAAGTGCCGCCTGTGCCCAATCTCCAGCCTTCTACCAGACACTGAAGGAAATCTTGGGATTTTACACTCTTGAAATCGAAGTTATAGAATCATAGATGTAGAATTTTATTGTCAAAGACTTCGGCTTTGGTTGTTAGCAAATCTGGGAACCACCAAGCTAGATTCTTATGGTCCTACTAACAAGAGCTGCTGCTGCTGCTGCTGCTAAGTCACTTCAGTCGTGTCCGACTCTATGTGACCCCATAGATGGCAACCCACCAGGCTCTCCCATCCCTGGGATTCTCCAGGCAAGAACACTGGAGTGGGTTGCCATTTCCTTCTCCAGTGCATAAAAGTGAAAAGTGAAAGTGAAGTCGCTTAGTCAAGTCCAACTCTTTGAGACCCCATGGACTGCAGCCTACCTGGCTCTCTGCCCATGGGATTCTCCAGGCAAGAGTACTGGAGTGGGTTGCCATTGCTAATTTAACTTAAAACTCTAAAAAACCAAGTTCTTTCCAGACTGCAAGAGTGTTGGTTGTATGTAATCGCAATGGCAAGACACCCCCCTGTCCCCCACCACTGGTCCATAATGGTTTGTGATTTATTTTGCATTTCCTACCCCCACTTTAAAAAAGAAAAGCTTTACTCACTACTTTACTCATTTTCCTGACACTTAGACGGTACCAGGGATAGGCCAGCACCCTTGCCTTTCTTCTCATGTCCCCAGTGATAGGTGGAGAACAGACTGCGATGTGCGGTCCCTAGAGATCTCTCATTCTGGGAAGACTGAGAGCCCTGGAAGGGAAGTGGCTTGCTCAGAGTCACACTCCCTAGCCTCCCCATCCTGTCTCTTCAACTTAACTTACAGCATTTTTCAGGTTTGGAAAACTTCTAATAAACTGATAACACTAAAGCATTAAGCGTTTATGTGTCACCTGTCTCCAGGGCCTTCTGATATCCATTGGCATAATGCTGTCATTCCAGGTTCCTATGAATCTGGAAAGTAAGGCCACCCAAGGCCTCTGAGTTCCATCCCAGGGCTCATGAAGACTTCCTTTCCCTCCTTCCTTCCTCTCCACTGCAGCAGAGTCCGGGAGGTGACTGGACAGCAGGCAGCACACACAGCCTGTCCACTTCTCCCGCACCCCTTCTGTACCCATGACTGTGACCTGTGACCTTCCCTAGGACAGATGGTGGTGGTTTAGTCGCTCAGTCGTGTTTGATTCTTGCAGCCCCATGGATTGTAGTCCACCAGGCTCCTCTGTCCGTGGGATTTTCCAGGCAAGAATACTGGAATGGATTGCTGTTTCCTTCTCCAGGAGATCTTCCCAACCCAAGGATTGAATCTGGATCTCCTGCAATGCAGGCCTATTCTTTACCAACTGAGCCACCAGGGAAGACAGGAACCCATCTGTTTCTTCTACTTCCCAGACAGACAAACTGAATTCAAGTGGTTTGCTGGTAAAGCTGGGAAGCTGGTGAGGTTTGTTGCTCCCCTAGGCTTCGCAGTTTGTTTTCTTCCTTGCTTTTCCTGTCCCCAAGGTTATGCATTTCTCCTTCCATTGCCTCCTCCTCCTGCCAAAACTTTTCAATAAACTTTCTTTCTGATAATCTCATTCACATTAATCATATAAATGACTAACAAATACCTACTAGAGCTTTTGTCAGGAGTATCTGCATACTAGCCAAAAGCCAAAAAGAGAAAAGAAACCCCACTTCCAGGACTGCCTCCTATGTGCAAGGCACTTCATACACGTAAACTCATTCAGTTCTCTCACCAGTCCTGAAGAGTAGGCGTTGCAGTCATCATTTTACAGATGAGAACACAGAGACACTGAACAAGGTCGCAGATAAGCAAGGGGAGAGCCAGGCTTTGAACCAGACTTACCCCTTATATGCTGCCTCCTGGGACACAGCCCTTCCTGGGAGGTGTGTCATGAGTGGTCTAGAGCTGGGCCTGGGATCACCAACACAGCCTGTGCCTACCCTGCTCCCTCCCCACTAGTTTCCCTGCTCACAAACTGCCTTACTTCTGTGTCTGTACATCCTATTCTTCCACTGACTTTTCTTCCTATCATTTTTACCCCTAGTGCTCGGTTCAGACCTGCCTCTTCCAGGAAGTCTTGCCAAATCCTCCAGCTCTCATCCACCACTCTGTTTTGTGTACACTCTCAGGGCATTGTGTCTCACTGTGTTGCCTACATTCCTTCATCCTCGCACCATAATGATCTCACCATGTCTGCTGTCCCCATTCGACTCTGGTTCTTTTCAACAAGGGCCACATCTGATTCAGCCCCATGGCCCTGCACTGAGCTTGGCACATAAGATAGGCTCAGTTTCGGTTATTGTACTGAGTAAACTCACAACAGGCACGTGGCTACCTCAGTCCCAAACAGGTGACTGCATCACCAGGTCCACAAGGGCTGAGGGTGGGACCAAGACTACCACCTAGGGACCTTTGCAGGCTAGAGCCAATGAGAAAGCATGGGCTTGCTTTCCACCTCCTCTCCAGCTTTAGGCGAAATCCCCAAATTCGTGGCCAGGAAGCTGAGGCCCAGATAAGGAAACTGAGGCAAGGGAGCAGGGAGTTGCCCAAGGTCAAACCATGAATCATTGACAGATACTAACTTGAACCCCACCTCCAGACTCTCGGGCCAGTGATCTCTGCCCTTTGGGCTGCCTCCTTTGTCAAGTTTATTTCTGTCAAGTTCAGGAAGACTATAGGCCTTCAAGTCACTTACTTAACATTTATCAAGCACTGGTCAAGCGCCAAGCATAGCTCCAGGCTCTGGGGCTAAGTGGAGAGCAGACTAGCTCCTGCCCACGCCTTCGGGGAGCTCACAGTCTGGAGCATATAGAGTGGGTCATGCAGGGCCTTGTGGGCCACAGTGGCGACTGTGGAAGACCTAATGTGATGCTCTCGGAGGTGTAAACTGGCAAAGCTGGCTATCCCACCCTCCACATTGTCACGTTCATTCTGTTACTGGCCTTTCCCCCAGCCCAGTGGGGAGGAGAGGGTGGCTATCCCTGGGGCTCAGGACCTGGCCTTGGCTACCCCTCTTCAGCAAGGCACTGCAGAGGCCAGGCCTGGCAGGCACCTGGGATCACGTCTCTGGCTTGTAGTGGGAGGATAGTGGGTGAGTGATCTTTATTCAATTACAGCTTCAAGCCCTGTGAAACACCCCTGCCTACTGGGCGGCTGGGAGGACAACTGTCTGTCACGTAGCTGAAGCAGCAGGCACTCCTTAGGGGAGCACTGCAGAGTAAAAGCCTTAATGACCCCATAATCAGAGTAATGAAGATGAATCGCACCTTGTGCTGCCTGCCCATTCCTTCCTCTGTGTCTAGCAGCCAACATCAGACGCTGGAAACTCCTGTTTAGTCAGTATGAGCAAGGCATGTTTAAGATCATGAAAACAGGTGAGATTTTTCAGTTATAGGTTTCCAGAAGCTCAATATTGAAAATAATCTCAGCCATCACCTCTTCTAGCCTCCCATCTAAAGGAAAACTCCTCTCAACAGTGAGTGTTCTGAGAGAGTATCTAAACCTGTTGCATGCCTCTGGTAGACAGGCAGATCACTGCCTCTGGAAGGCATCAGTCCATTTTCAAAGTCTTCTGAGTTTGTCTTTCTGTTGCATTGAAACCTTCTTTTATGTCATTTGTATGTCTTGATTCAAGCTCACCTTCAGCACACAGTGAAAGTGAGAGTCACTCAGTCATGTCCAACTCTTTGCGACCCCATGGGCTATACAGTCGATGGAATTCTCTAGGCCAGAATACTGGAGTGGGTAACCTATCCCTCCTCCAGGGGATCTTCCTAACCCAGGGATCGAACCCAGGTCTCCTGCATTGCAGGAGGATTCTTCACCAGCTGAGCCACCAGGGAAGCCCAAGAATACTGGAGTGGGTAGCCTATCCCTTCTCCAGTGGAGCTTTCCAACCCAGGAATCGAACCGGGAGCAGACGCTAAAAGCAGTCTGTGACCTTGAACAGGTCACTTTGCTCTTGCCCCCATTCTCTCTGTAAGGTGTTTGAGGTGTTCAGTGCGGGGGTGGCTGCCTACTCTTCTGGCTGCCAGGCCCAGCTCTGACCTGCCTCCAGCCGCCAGTGCCCAGCCTGGAACTGACACAGAGCGGTGCTAGCAGTTGAAAGCAGAACAGACCAGGGCTTCTCCCAACCGTAATCAAGCCCCGAGGGAACACCCTGTGTGGATGATGGTGGCTGCATGCCAAATGAAGTGAAATATCTCCTTTTCTCAGGCTGTTAACTTTTTTTCTTGTTTAAGGAAGGGGAGGATAATGACATTTAGCACTTTACAACTAAGCAGTAAAATGAGCAGATGGAAACAGATCCCCAGCATCGTGGGCATGCTTCCAGCAAGAAACCCTCCCTGGCTCTAGCTCTGGCTCCGTGGGGCCGAAGTTACTGGCAAGGTTTGCTGATGGGGTGAAGGACACCGCCTGCTCCCTCCCACCCCGGCTCCTCCCACAGGCACCCCTCCAGGCTGCACGCTGTGGTAGCACTGGCCCCGTTGCCTGCTTCCTGTTTCTGGTCGCTGTGTTCCGCCTACCTGGAGCACCGTTCCAGTACACCAGGTCTGTCTGGGGTGTCACCTCTCTAGTTTGGAGATGCGGAGGAGCAGAGGTAGGAGGGGCGGGTTCTCAGAGAGCTTGCTCAGTCGCTTCAGTTGTGGCCAACTCTGTGACCCTATGGACTGAAGTCCACCAGGTTCCTCTGTCCACAGAATTCTCCAGGCAAGAATACGGGAGTGGGCAGCCATGCCCTCCTCCAGGGGATCTTCCTGACCCAGGGATCGAGGATTCTTTACCATCTGAGCCACCAGTGTTGAGTAAAAACTGTTGCGGAGCTGTGGAAAAGCTCCGGCTGGCCTCTAGGTGGCCACAGAAGAACAATTTGAGCACAGAAGGTTCCCACAGGGAGGTTAAAAAAAAGTTGTCACCTGTGGCTGATTCATGTCAATGAATGGCAAAAACCACCACAATGTTGTAAAGTAATTAGCCTCCAATTATAATATATAAATAATTTAAAAAAATTTTTAAGTTGTCCTTGTCATCATAAAAACTATTATTTACTGAGAACTCTCCATTGGCCAGTCCCCATGGCTCATGTCTCACACACCTCACTTCATTTTAACCTTCCCAAGCCCAGGAGCTATGTGTTAGCACTGTCTGCATTTTACAGATGAAGAAACTGAGGTTCAGAGAGGTTCAATAACTTTCCTGAGGTCCCCCTCAAGGCAGGCAGGCTAAAGAGTACTAATGAATGACTTTTTAACTGTTTCGAGTTTAGAGTACTTTTTCTCTTCTATCACATATGTTGCTCTATTAACTGCACACTTAAAAAGAACTGAATGCACTTTTCATGTTTGTTTCCAAACTAGTCAATAGCTCTATGCTGGGACTTGTTCTATCTTAGCATGTAAATTGTTTCATTAAATTACAGGTTTTCTGTGAGTTTTGTTTGTAATCCACAAAGTCAAAGAAACCAATAGAAGAACCCCTACTGTGGTGGAGAGGATTGCCTCCACCATCTGCCGTGTGCCTCCCTGCTGGGAATAGCACTTCTCCTTCCTGGGCTACTAACCACTCTTTCCCCACTTGGAGTGGTGGCAAAGGGCTGTCAGTCATAATACCCCACCCCTGACTACAAACGCTGACGTGACCAAGGTTGGGCCAATCAGAGTCCTTCCCAGAGAGTTTTTCAACTGGGTGCAAAAAAAGGACAGAAGATGATCTGTCTGTCTGTTGGAATGGTATTAGCAACTGTCCCTGATAGGATTACTCATTGGAAAAGACCCTGATGCTGGGAAAGATTGAAGGCGGGAGGAGAAGGGGACGACAGAGGATGAGATGGGTGGATGGCATCAGCGACTCAATGGACATGAGTTTAAGTAAACTCTGGGAGTTGGTGATGGACAGGGAAGCCTGGTGTGCTGCAGTCCATGGGGTCACAAAGAGTCAGATATGACTGAGTGACTGAACTGAACTGTGGGCATCAAAAATCTGAAAACAGTATCTTAAACAAGACTGTGTGTTTATCTTGCAAGGCTAGCTCATGTATTACCTCAGTGTCCCCTCTCTGCCTACCCACCCGGTACCCAGTAAGGTCCTCCTACAGACACTCTCCACCTGTCTGGAAGCACTGGGTAGCCGACAGCCCTGGGAGTAGCTTTCAACCAACGGGGCATGGAAATTGCATAAATACCCAAGCCTCACAAGCCGGCATGGGTGAGGGGATAGGATAATTTGGAGGAACGTGAGATTAAGGCCCAGTGGCCCATAGAAGTAAGCTGTTCATTTTTTATCACAGCCTGTATTCATTTCGAGCTCTTTCTTCTCACTTCCCTACTCTCCTCTCAGTGTTTCCTGAGATCATCTCCAAAATAAACTAGTAAGTACAAGTGAAAGTCGCTCAGTCGTATCTGACTCTTTGCAACCCCATGGACTATACAGACTATACAGTTGATGGCATTCTCCAGGCCAGAATACTGGAGTGGGTAGCTTTCCCCTTCTCCAGGGGGTCTTCCCAACCCAGGGATGAACCCAGGTCTCCCACACTGCAGGCAGATTCTTTACCAGCTGAGCCACCAAGGAAGCCCAGGAATACTGAAGTGTAGCCTATCCCTTCTCCAGGGGAGCTTCCCAACCCAGGAATCAAACTGGGGTCTCCTGCATTGCAGGTGGCTTCTTCACCAGCTGAGCTACCAGGGAAGCCCCACGTGCCCTCAGATCTTTGACTCAGGACCTGCTTCGGGGGGTTGGGGGCAAGCTTTAGATGCCCTTGAAATCCTTCCTCATCCCAAGAGGAAGACTCTGCCACCTCCAAGTACTCACATGGCACCTTGTTTGTACCTCTAATAAATACACCATGGCCTGCCTTGTAGTATTTATTAAGTATAAAATAGGAAGGAGGAGGGAGATGGGAAGGTGGTTCAAGAAGGAGGGGACATATGTGTACCTATGGCTGATTCATGTTGATATTTGGCACAAACCAACAAAATTCTGTAAAGCAATTATCCCTCAATTAAAAAATAAATAAAATTTTTAAAAATAAAATAGGAAGAAATGTGTTTCTTGAGTATTATGCTTTATACCAGGTGTCTTGTGCTCATTCATTCATTAATTCATTTTTAATTAAATATTCATCAACATTAATTAATGATCATTCATTCATAAAATCTTTTTTAAATTTACACTCTTGACCATTTTTTTTGTTTTAATTATTTTTTAAATTGAAGGATATATAGTTCACATACAATGTTATGTAAGTTACAGGTGTATGACAGTGATTCAGTTTTTAAAGGTTATAGTCCATTTATAGTTACTATAGAATATTGGCTATATCCCCTAGGCTGTATAGGCTCCTTTTATTTAAAAAAATTATAAATAATATCATGACAAGTATATTTTTTAAAGCTGATTCCATTTTGGATGGTTTATTAGGATGCAAATCTTTAGAAGTGGAATTATAGAATCAAATTATATGAACAGTAAGATTTTTAATTAATTATTTTTATTTGTGACTGCCTTGGCTCTTGGTGGCAACGCATTGGTCTTCTCTAGCTGCTGTGAGCCACTCTTTGTTACCGTGCTTGGGTTTCTCATTGCGGTGGCTTCTCCTGTTGCAGAGCATAGGCCAGATGTGGGCTCCGTATCGTGGAGCATGGGCTTAGTCACCGCAAGGCATGTGGAATCTTCCCAGGCCAGGGATCAAACCCATGCCGCCTGTCCGCCTGTCTAGCCACTGGACCACCAGGGAAGTCCTAATATCTTATTTTTAGAGTTTTGTGTTTTTTTTTTTTACTTAAATGCCCTGATTTTTTTTTTTTTACTTTATTTTACTTTACAGTACTGTATTGGTTTTGCCATATATCAACATGAATCCGCCACAGGTGTACACGTGTTCCCAATCCTGAACCCCCCTCCCACCTCCCTCTCCATACCATCCCTCTGCATCATCCCAGTGCACCAGCCCCAAGCATCCTGTATCCTGCATCGAACCTAGACTGGCAGTTCGTTTCTTATATGATATTACACATGTTTCAATGCCATTCTCCCAAATCATCCCACCCTCTCCCTCTCCCACAGAGTCCAAAAGACTGTTCGATACATCTGTGTCTCTTGTGCTGTCTCGCATACAGGGTTATCGTTACCATCTTTCTAAAATCTTTATGGAGCATTTATAATGTGCCAGATAGTGATCTACGCCAGGGGTTGGCAAACTATGGTCCATAGGCCAAATTAGGCATACTGCTATTTTTGTAAATAAAGTTTTATTGAAACATAGCTGTGCTCATTTATTTATGTATGTTTATGG
Organism: Aepyceros melampus; assembly: GCA_006408695.1. Lineage (NCBI taxonomy): Eukaryota > Metazoa > Chordata > Mammalia > Artiodactyla > Bovidae > Aepyceros > Aepyceros melampus. The sequence goes on along the minus strand of SJXQ01009599.1, from coordinate 203,140 downwards.
CTGCTGTCTTGTTATAACAGCAGAGTTGAGTAGTTGTGACAGAGACCATATGGCCTGTGGAGCATAGTAAACAGTAACAGTAAACAGCATTTACTGTCTGGCCTTTTGCAGAAAAAGTTTGGTGCCCCGTGGAATAGGCACTGGAGCTGCTGCAGTGAACAAAACAAACAAAAATCACTGCCTCCTCCACTCTCTTGGGGTGGAGTCAGGGGCAGAGGGGGGAAATCTAACACAATGAACCCCAAACTAGATATTTAGTATGTTAAATGGTGATAAATGCTACGGAGAAAAAACAAAGGGAGAGAGAGAGTATCAGGAGTGCTCGCCAGCAGGGGTGGGGACTGTGGTGAAAATTAGGGTGTCAGGAGGTCCTGGCTCTGAACATGACATTTGAGCAAACACCTGAAGCAGGTGAAGGAGTGCACCACGTGGACATGGCGGGGAGGAGCCTCTGGGTAGTGGGGCAGCAGACGGAGGGCCACACTGGAGTATTGACAACAGTTCATCCTATGCTGAGCGTCAGTCACCGTGTGCCCTTCACGGGCTTTACATACATATTCCATTTAATTATTTAAAAGTGATCATCTCATTACACATTTAATCTTACAAAAGAATGATCTGAAGATATCTCTATTATTAATAAAGACAGAGCTTTCCGTTTACATAGTTGTTTTACAGTGCTGTTTGTTTACTCTTCATAACATTTCAAAGAGGTTACTGACCCCATTTTAGGCAGCCAAAACCCAGAAAGACCAAGTCCTTTGTCCTGGGTCACACAGCCAGTAAATGCTGGCCGTGGAAAGCAAGCCCAGCTCTATCTGCCTCCAGACACTGCCTTGCTGTCTCTAAGCCACCAGTCTTGGAGGGTGTAAACTCCACCTGGTCCACTCACACCTAACAACTCCCTGTTAGGAGTTGGCAAAGGCTTGTTGGAAGGAACTCAGTTACCGTCATCCTTTGGATGAAAGTGACCAGGTAAACTGCTGGAGTCATCCTCGGAATTCACAAATGCGATCATTCTCTCTGTCTTGGGGCATCTACACTGTGCCCCAGCCTTCTTCTGGCTATGCCAGTGCTGTGTAGTGTTAACCCCAAAGCAAGGGCTCAAAAGGGGCTTGTTGACTGGCAGATTAACTATTGCTGCGATTCTGTTTCATTGCACTTTTAGCAAGACTTTCTTATGAACTGAAGGAATCATTCAGAAAGATATTAATTCAACAAATATGTACAGAGAATTACAATGTGCAGAAAAATTGAGTTTTACTATGTACAAAGCCTTTCTACATAGTAATCAGATTTACTGTGAGAGGGGCTAATGGATGAACAGGAAATAGGGTCTCCTCCCTGGGAGCGTGCAGCCTATGGGGGTGAGGAGACACGTGTTTTGTGTGTGCTACAGGACCAACTGTGTGCCGGGCCCTGTGCCAGTCAGGGCACTTTCATCATTAAAAGTGATCCTCATAATAGGACTTCCGAGTTGGCCCAGTGGTTAAAAATCCACCTGCCAATGCAGGAGATGCAGGTTCGGTGCCTGGGCTAGGAGGATTCCACATACCAAGGGGTAACTAAGCCCATGCGTCACAACTACTGAGCCCACACGCCATAACTACCGAAACTATGTCCCTAGAGTCCGTGCTCCACAACAAGAAAAGCCACTGCAGTGAGAAGCCCGTGTAACACAACTAGAGAGTAGTCCACGCACAGCAGCAAAGACCTAGCATGGCTATAAATAAACAAATACAAACTTTAAAGAATAGTTGTAATAATAGCAAACATTATTGAACCCTGATACACACCAGGCACTGTGCTAAGCCCTGTACCTGGGCTAACTCCTTGTGTCTTCATCACAACTCCATGGAGGAGATGTCATCACTGTCTTCAGGATGAAGGCATCTGATCCTCAGGGACGTTGAGTATCTCACCCCCAGGCACATTGTAAGTGGGTGACAAAGCGAGGATTTGCATTCAGCTCTATTTGCCCACCCCATATACCAACTCAGCTATGACACACCTGAGAGAGAGAGCAGGTCAGAGGAGAGTCAGGAAAAAATTTGAATGGTCTCAAGAGAGAGAGAGGTGGGACTTCCATGGCGGTCCAGTGGCCAAGACTCTGCACTCCCCGTGCAGGGGGCCTGGGTTTGATCCTTAGCCAGGGAACTAGATTCCACATAAAGATCCTGTGTGCCACAACTAAGACCCAGTGCAGTCAAATAAATAAAATTTTTTTTTAAAGAGAGAGGTGGGGAGGGCCTGCCAGAGGGCGGGTTCCTTCAAGGGCGGGTTCCTCAAGAGGATACCATCTAAGACGGTCCCCAAAGAGAGAGCCTCCAGCAGCGGGTATCCAGTCAGACAGAAAAGGTCTCTTTGGGTAACTGCTCCACAACTTGAACTGTATGTTTGTTACAAACAAGTTGCCACTGGAGGCTCTGAGTGGGGAGATCGGGCTGTGCATCAGACAGACCTGGAGATGAATCCTTTCTCTCCCTGTTACTAGCTGTGTTGACCATGCACAAGCCAACCAACCTTTCTAAGCCTTGGTTGTCTCATCTGCAAAATGGATATAACAGTGGTAATTATACCTCTGGCGGTTTTATTGTAAGGATTTAATCACATACAGGTGTAAAGTGTCTAATACTGTTCTTGGTACATAATGAACAATGATGATGATGACGACAGTTGGTGCCACACTTCCATTCTGAGGAATCTTGATTTGAAAAAAGAGGCCTGCTTTCCCAGCCCCCTTCGAATGTCTAATCATCTGAGACTTGGACACTGAGAAAATGAAACAGTGGGCATTCTGAGCCCAGGGGGAAGAGGTTCCTGGAGACAGAAGGGCATTGGTGTTCCACACAGTGGTCAGAGGTGGCAGAACGACAGCTGTCTCCCCACAGTGGGCAAGGGCAGCTGCAGTCCTGACAGCTGGAATGATTGAAGGCCGAGCCGGGTACTTTCAATCACATCTCTCATGGGCCTGTCACAACAGCCTCACATGGCGTTCTGTTTACTGAAGAAACCAGGAAGCAACGGGCCCAAGGTCTCCAGGCTGGGAATTGGCTGGGCAGGATTCCCAGGCAAGGCCACGTTCCCACCTCCAGTCTAGTCTGTCTGGGCCAGTCTGGGCTAACAGGTTAGGGGGTGGGTTCAGGAGTCCAACAAGTGGCCTGTCCCAGTGGCTCCCTGGAGTCTGTCTCCTCCTCTCCCGCAATCAGTCTGGGCCATTACAGGAGTCTCCCATCTGGCCTCTTTCTCCATCCCCCTCCTCCTATCTCAGTTCACACCTCACTCAGGCAAAGAAACACAACGGACCGTGTTCTTCTATGGTATAAAAACCCTTCCATTGCCCACAAGCCTGCCTCTCACACTGGTCAGCGCTCTCAGCAGAGGAGGCGGCCAACTTTCTGAAGTGACGATTACTCTTGTTTTCAAGTTATAACAAATACATGCTCTAGAGTGGAATGCAAAATGTCCAGGCATTTTTCTCAGAGGAGGAGCTATTTTGGGTTAAGCCTCAAAACAGATGTGTGTACGTTGGTGGGGGCATTCTTCACAGAAACAATTTCACCAGCCTCAGAGACGAGAGACTCAGTCTGTTCCAGCAAGCCCTGACACACTGGTGCCCACTGCCTTTCCGGTTGTGCTTCCTTGACACCTGAGGCTGCTCTATACTCTAGTCAGAAGTATCTTGAAGCCTTTTTCCTTACAGCAGTGTGACCTGCTGCCCCTCTGAATAGAATTGTCTTCCTATTCAACCTCTGGTACTTTTTAACATGAAAAACTCCTAGTTATCGTTTAAGTCTAGTTTCACATCCCCTCCTCCAAGAAGCCCTCCTGGATTCCACCCCTCCTTGCAGTGCTCCCCTCCCAGCATCTTGCTCTCCCTTCACAGCTTCTTACCACAGTCTGCTGTGACCTCCACTTTGAGACACCTTCTCCAGGAGGTTAGGAGCAAGTTGAGGTCAGGGAGTTCACCATGAACTCGGCCATCCTTGTTCATTCAGCACACACTAGGAGCCCCTCTCTGTGCAGGCTATGAGCTCTGATGTAGAGACAACTCAGCATGTCCTAAGAGGAGCTCTGACCCCAAGTAAACAAACCATCCACTCATATACTGATTGATATATTAAAACAAGCAAAAAGCAAAACCTCTTGCTGAACCCAACACGGCCAGTCCTTCTGCTTAGAGGTGAGGATCCAGAAAAGAGCCAGACTTGTGCCTGCCTGCAAGGGATTCCCAGTCTGACCAGTGGCCAGTGGAAATCACTAAGCTTATGATGCATCTTAAGCTTATGGCTGTGGGGCACCAAGGCAAGTGACTTTTGCTTTGTTGTGGATGACAATGAATGAATGAATGAATTTCTCTCTCTCTCTCTTTTAGGGAACTTGTGAGGTTGTAACCATGAATGGGCTCTGTAAATCAAGGCACTCAATAAATGACTGATCAATCAATCGATTGAGATGTCACTCACGAGGTGGCTAGCAGTGAGAGGGCTATATTCTGGTCTCCACCACCTTGGACTTACTCAGTGGGGAGTAAATCTACTCTGACCACAGCCAGCTGGAGTGGACCTGCAGCTCCTGGCTGCAGAGCCTCCTGCAAATTCCCAGCAAAAGGCAGCAGTTCTCGGCCTGCCTCCCAAGGGGGTCGTGAGCATTAATTAGTTACCATTGGTAAAGTGCTCTGAAGACATGGGGGTGTATAAACACGGCAACTCATTAGGCCTCTCCACACCATGAGGCTCTACAGCCGGGAAGAGCTAATTGAGAAATAATTAACACCTCAGGGTGCAGAGGACGGCTTTTCTAGGATTGGAAGGGATGTAATAAAGTGCATGGAGAGCAGGAAGAATTATAAGGATACTTTAGATCCCAAAATATACTAAAGATTATTCCCCTTCTGCCCCCAGGGACCTGTACAGGGACCTTTGCCCCACTAAAGCCTTTGGGACTGTATTCCTTAGGAAAGCCCAGAGCACAATGCTGGGCTGCAGAGGCCAAATGATGCTCTTCACGCAAAAGAGCTCAGGTCCAGCCCAGGTCTGCCCGGCTCTAGCGTGTGAGCAGATGCCAGTTGTGGAACTCATCAAGCGGTATTTTCCTAAGTTGTAAGACCCGGATGATGACATGTGTCTACCATCCTCCTGCTCCAGCACCAGTGTGTCCAATGTCCTTCCTCTACGTCAGCAGATCTAGCCCCGGCTTCCTGTTAGGATCACAGGGGACTCTAAGTACTGATCAGCATCTTGGGGCTGGGGCTGGGGGGCACACAGTGATTCCCAGTTCAGTCAAAGTTAAGAACTACTGCTTTGGTTTGTGTATCAGGCACTGTGTTGGGAGCTGTAGAAAACACATGTAAACCCTACCACACTCAATGCTCCCCTCACAGCAGTTCATCATTCCTGTTCAATGCCTGGGCGTGTCCTGGACATCCCTCTCCACCCTCACTACCATTCTTGTGCTGCCAAACCTCACCCAAACCATTTAGGCTTGGTTTGAAGCTCACCTCCTCAGGGAAGCCCTCCTTCCCTGTGTTCCCACAGGACTGTTCTCAGCCCTCTTATAGCACTGATCACAGTGCTGCTCCTGGCAGATCCTGGTGGGCTGAGAGCTTCTCGGGGGCAGTATCAGAATCACCAGTGTCTTGCACTGGGGCTGGTATCTTTTAGGCTCTGAATAAACTTTAACAGGTATAAGTTAGATAGAGTTATATGACACGCAACTCCCACCTCAGGGCATTTGCACTTGTTGTTCCCCTTGTCTGGAGCACTTTCCTCCCAGATATCTGCAAGTCTCTCTCAGCTCCTTCAGGTCTTTGCTAAAATGTCACCTTCTCCCCCAGACTTTCCCTGATCCTTCTGTTTTGAATGGTAACCACTTGATCTCCAACCCTTTCCCTTCTCTAATTAGTTTTTCTCCATAGCATTTAAAAGCATCTGATTAATGGGTCCTGTCTTTATACAAAATTGTTATAATTTGTTTATCATGGAGTTTTTACATTAATTTTTAAAATTCAGGGATTGAGATACTACTATATATAAAGTGAAAGTGTGAGTCGTTAAGTCTGTCTGCCTTTTGCGACCCCATGAACTGTAGCCCACCAGTCTATGGGTTTCCCTTGTAGCTCAGATGGTAAAGAATCTGTGTGCAATGCAGGAGACTGGGTTTGATCCCTGAGTTGGGAAAATCCTCTGGAGAAGGGAATGGCTACCCACTCCAGTATTCTTGCCTGGAGAATTCCATGGACAGAGGAGCCTGGTGGGCTACAGTCCACCCAGTTGCAAAGAGTTGGACACTACTGAGCAACTATGTATAAAGCAGATAACTAGTAAGGAACTATCACATAGCACAGAGAACTCTACTCAATACTCTGTAATGAACTATATGGGAAAATAATCTAAAAAAGAGTGGATATATGTATGTGTATAATTGATTCACTTTGCTGTACATCAAAACTAACACAACATTGTAAATCAACTATACACCAATAAAAATTTGAAAAATAAATTAAAATGTAATTACATTAAAAAACCACTGGTCTTGAGCCCTGAGTTCTTTGACCTCCCCTTAAAATTCACCATATTGGATAACTGACTAGAATGTAAACTACACTGAAGGCAGGGAATGTCTATTTTGTTTACTATTCCTAGTTTCTACAAGGGGCTGGTACCTGGTTGCTGTTGTTCAGTCACTCAGTCGTGTCCGACTCTTTGCGACCCCATGGACTGCAGCACGCCAGGCTTCCCTGTCCTTTGCCATCTTCTGGAGCTTGCTCAAACTCATGTCCACTGAGTCAGTGATGCCACCCAACCATCTCGTCCTCCTCCTGCCTTCAATCTTTCCCAGCATTAGTCTTTTGGTACGTGGTAGCTGCTCAAAACATATTTCATGGAAGTTTAACTTAGTGTCTTTAAGACTAAATAGAATGCCTTATTTCAATTCTTTAACATTTTAAATTTATTTAAATTGAAAGCCTGTAAAATCTTAGGGCAGATTCGAAGCCGCTTTGCCGACTGTTGTCATGGTTACACACTCCCCAGCGGTTCTTTCATTCCAACACAGAGGCGGGCCCTGGGATCCAGCGCGCGAACACGAGCTCCAAAACCTACCCGATCGGCCTTGACCATAGAGCTACACCTCCCTCACTCCTAGAGGGCACTTCCGGGACGATTTACTTATGCTGCCTGGGCCAATCTACGACCGCGTTCTCTCTCCTTGGCTAAGTTTCCGGCAAACCTTTCACTGGAGCCTAGAGTGGGGTGGGGCCAGGCCCCGAGAGCGCGGCTTTGTGATTGGTGGGAAGGGAAGGGGCGGGCTTGTGCTGGCGCCGCTCTGGCGCAGGCGCGGCGGTTTGCGTGGCGGTGTCTGTGCGGGCTACGTTCCGTGGGACTACGGTTGGTGACTGGGCATAACAGTCGGGGCTGAGGGACGGGCGGGACACTGCGGAAGAAGAGCGGGCTCGGTTCTGGGCGCGGAGACCGAGGCCTCTGGTGTCAGTGTTCCCACGTGCATCCCGTCCCTAGATTGGGGCGGGGTCACAACCACATAAACTCTTGAATAATTTTCGTTTCTTAGTCTGTTTCCTCCATTGTGAAATGGCAGGACTTCCTTGTGTGCCTCGGGTCTTTGTGACCAGTAACTTGTGAGAAATACAAGTTCTCTGCCCACACCCCAGACCTACTGACTCAGAAATTCTGGCGATGAGGCCCCACAAGCTTTCCAGGTGATTCTGATGCTTGCTGAAATCTCACAACTACTGGGCCACTGGAATGCGAGGGGCCGACTTGAGAGAGGTCTTGGAGACAGTCTCATTTGCTTGAGGAGGAGTCAAGGGTGAAGGAGTTTCTGGCTTGAGCCACGGGCCTGAGGTGGGATTTTCAGTGATGGCTCCAGGTGTGAGCCACGTGTCCTGCCTCCGGGGCCTGCACTTTTCCACGCAGGCATACTAGGGCTCTGTGGCCACGCCTCCCAACCGTCTTCAGGTCATGGGCCACAAAGGAAATTATATTTGTACAGTGCCCAGGGGAAGTTGTTGAAGCTGCTGGAAGTTGGAGGGGACCAGCTGAAGGACTGAGGCTGCTGAAAGTTGGAGGGACCCCCCTGGGGGGATTTGAGCTTCCAGAGCTGAGGGGAATTAGTAGCCTGTTCTCAGCACACTGCAGGAGAGCTTTTGTTCCGTGGGACGTGCTGATGATTAGGGGTGCTCACCAGGTTCGCAGTATAAATCAAGAACCTTGAAAGAGTTTATATCCTTTGCATCTGCAAAATTGGTGGCTGTCATACAAGTTTTATTGGAGGCCGATCTGTGCTGACTGCTGCAGGGTGTCAGATCACAGTTAACACGTATTTCTGCTCGACTCGTTTTTCTTCAGGCACAAGTGCCTCCCTGTGCCGGGGTGTCATGGAAGGGCTGCTGACAAGATGCAGAGCACTGCCTGCCCTGGCCACCTGCAGCCATCAGCTCTCGCAGTATGCTCCTCAGAGGTTTCACCACTGTGCCCCTGGGAGAGGGAAGCGCTTGGTGCTGTCCCGCATGTTCCAGCCCCAGAAACTTCGGGAAGACCAGGTGCTCTCTCTCGAGGGCAGATCTGGCGACCTGACCTGTAAGAGCCAGCGGCTGATGCTGCAGGTGGGCCTCATCCACCCGGCAAGCCCCGGATGTTACCACCTCCTGCCTTACACTGTCCGCGCCATGGAGAAGCTGGTGCGCGTGATAGATCAGGAGATGCAGACCATCGGGGGACAGAAGGTCAACATGCCCAGCCTCAGCCCAGCAGAGCTCTGGCGAGCCACCAACCGGTGGGACTCAATGGGCAGGGAGCTGCTGAGACTTAGAGACAGACACGGCAAGGAATACTGCTTAGGACCAACCCACGAGGAAGCCATTACAGCCCTGGTCGCCTCCCAGAAGACACTGTCCTACAAGCAGCTCCCATTCCTGCTGTACCAGGTGACGAGGAAGTTTCGGGATGAGCCCAGACCCCGCTTTGGTCTTCTCCGCGGCCGAGAGTTTTACATGAAGGACATGTACACCTTCGACTCCACCCCCGAGGCTGCCCAGCTGACCTACAGCCGGGTGTGTGATGCCTACAGCAGCCTGTTCAACAGGCTGGGGCTGCGATGCGTCAAGGTCCAGGCCGCGTGGGCAGCATCGGGGGCACGATGTCCCACGAGTTCCAGCTGCCAGTGGACGTCGGGGAGGACCGATTTGTACTCTGTCCCAGCTGCCACTTCTCTGCCAACGTGGAGACTCTGGACTCATCACGGACAAACTGCCCTGCTTGCCAGGGGCCACTGACCGAAACCAAAGGCATCGAGGCAGGGCACACGTTTTACCTGGGCACCAAGTACTCCTCTGTTTTCAATGCCCAGTTCATCAATGTCCATGGCAAACCATCCCTGGCCGAAATGGGGTGTTACGGCTTGGGCGTGACACGGATCTTGGCCGCTGCCATTGAAGTTCTCTCTACAGAAGACTGCATCCGCTGGCCTGGCCTCCTGGCCCCTTACCAGGTCTGTCTCATCCCCCCCAAGAAGGGCAGTAAGGAGGAGGCGGCCGCAGAGCTCGCGGGGCATCTTTACGACCACATCACAGAGGCGGTGCCACAGCTCCAAGGGGAGGTCCTGCTGGACGACAGGACCCATCTTACCATTGGAAACAGACTGAAAGATGCCAACAAGTTTGGCTACCCCTTTGTAATCATTGCGGCCAAGAGAGCCCTGGAAGACCCTGCACATTTTGAGGTTTGGTGCCAGAATACCGGAGAGGTGGTCTTCCTTACCAGAGAAGGCGTCCTGGAATTACTGAGCCGAGTGCAGGTTGTCTGAACCACCCTCTGGACCCCTCCCACTGCATCTCACAGCCTTGGTGTTCACTGAAATGCTGCCTTTCCTGTACTGCTCTCCAGAGCTGGTCTCCCCAGAAACCGCAGCTTGCAGAAGGTGAGGCCATGTTAGGAAAGCCAGTTGTAGTCATTTGTTCAGGCTATTTGTATTTAAAGTTGTTAACTTGATCCCTTCGTCTGGGCTGGCTGTGCCACCACATACCCTATCTTTCATATTCCACTGTGGAAGCTTCTGTTTGGAGGTAGTGGCTAGAAGGAGCCAAGTTGTCATCTTGGCTCTCAGGAGAGTCACTTCCCTTCTCTCAGCAGTTTTCTACCCACGTGTAGGTTGGGGGCCTCCTGATGACTGATGCCCTCCCAGCTCCAGCAGTCTGACCTTGGGCCTCTTGCTGCATTCAGTCCAGAGAGGCAGCCCACCAGTCCTCCTCCTTTGAGAAGTGGGCTGAGGGTCTGGGGACAAGAATCAGGACACCTGGCTGCCACTGACTCACCAGTGACTTGGATGTGACCCCTCCCCTGCTGGGGCCTTCGAGTTTCCCCATCTGTGACGTGAGAAAATGGAACTAGATCTGTAAAGTCCTCACAGCTGACTGGCTGGTTCCTCGAAAGGTTTATGACAGGCAGATCTGGTTCCTCTGATCCTCCATTGTTTAAGCTATCCAGAAAGTTAAAACAGCTAATGGCCCCCAAACCACCTCCAGAGACCTGACTCTCCCTCTTGAGTTGGCCTGGCACTGAGATCATGTTATATTGATTGAATAAAGTCAGACTGTTGGGGTGAGGTTTGCATGTTAATTGGAAACAGTGGTAACACCTGCCAAGTTCAGAGCATCGCAGCTTCTTGTCTGGAAACTCTCCTTTTTCTACTTCTCCACTGGAAAAAGAAAAAATTGGGTGACTGGAAAATGCGGGTTATACCATTTCTTCCCTCAAGTGTCTGCAGGCTTCCAGTGCTAGTGACTTTGTCCTGGCGGCAGAGTTAGATCCTAGAGCCATGCGTGACGGAGGTGAATTATCAGTAAAAGGTCACTGCCTGAGTGCTGGGGAGAACTGGCAGCGAGCTTGAGCTTTCATTGCTCCTGCCCCAAGGAGCAGGATCAGCTTCTCCATCCTTGGCCCCTGGTGTCACGGCTTGTCCACACCTAAGGAGAATCTTTCAGGGCCAAGCTCAAAGCCATCACCTCCTGAAACATGCTCAGCAGCTCCTGGCAATGGTTTCCGTCTTTGGCATCCCCTGTGCTCTCCTACTAGCACCGAAAGCCTTCTCACTCGGCATGCACAGCTCACTATATGGCTGCCAGCCTCTTGTAATTGATGGTCAGCTCCCTGAGGCTGGGGTCTAGGCTGAATCCTAGTGGTCTTGGCCTGTTGTTCTGCCTGCCAAACAGCTTCCCAGCAGCTTGTGACTGCTGATCCTGCCAGAGTAACCTCACCCCCAGCACACACCATCAGGGTTCCTAATGAATGTAGACATCAGGCCCTAATGACTCCCAGGCTACCGCTGGGCTCCGGGCCAGCATTCAGGCCAGGAGATGGCATTCTGAGAGCACACCTAGAGAGGCTGGATTGTAAGACAAGGATCTTACTCTTGGGTGCGCAGTGGAATCCCCTGGGTCCCACCCCGAGGTTCTGTTCTGGGGTGTGGCCTGGGCGTCAGCAGTTTTTAAAATTCCCCAGATGATTCTAATTCGTTGACTTTGTGGAGCGTCCTCTGAGCCCACGTTGCAGGGTTGAATGTTTGAGTCATTTCAGTTGTGCATTATCAGGTTGACGTGAGCGCTCTGCTTTCAGCACTTACATATGCTATGTTCAGATCTTAAAACTGTGCAAGGTAAGTGCTGTGAAATCCTCATTTTACAGATGAAGAAACTGGAAGCTCCATTTAAACAATTTAAGAATGCACAGCTATTATGTATCAGAGCTAGAATCTGGGTACTGACCAAAACCTGTGCCTGTCTCACTATACTGCATGGCCTCTGCCTGGGCAGAATGATTCCAGTAAGTAAAATGGATTATGTATGTCTGATCAACTTAGCCTGAAGTAGAGAAATTAGAATTACATGCAAATGAGCACTTTAAATATTTTTCTAAATTTAAATTTGTGCTTCATAAGCATACTTTATGGAAGGCTAGCCTAATGTAAGAATAAGCACTTCTAAAAGTCAGCTTCAGGAAATAGAGAATTTGTTAATTTAAAACTCTCATAAATGTGTATGATATGCAATGATTTGAGGGTAAGGTAGAATCATGGAACTTTAGAACAGGAGAGCTTGCAGCCTGCTTGTCCAGCCCTCACTTCACAGATGGGAGACAAGCCTGCAATGGGAATTAACCTGCTGCAACCCATCTGACTGGCAAAACGCCTGATTGCAGACCAGGTGCTGCATCTCCTGAATTAGGCTACCTCAGGTCAATCTTGTTACCGGGAATGACGGCTGGTTGAGTCAGCCTTTGAGCTACAGGGGCCTTTAGGTTTGAAAGAGATACCCATTTTCCAAGGGTGACACATACAAGGAGCACAGTGATTTGCTCAACATCCAGCTGAACTGAAACCCAGGTGTCTTGATGACTTAGTATTTCTTGCAGTAGCTAGGGGCAGTATAATTTGGTGGAAAGATTAGGGCTGTGAATAGAGAATCAATTCTCCACTTAGCAGATATATGATCATAGACAAATAACTCATCTTTTGTGCATCTCAGATTCTTCATCGGTGAGATGCTTTCATAATGGCACCCACACCTCCTTGGGTTGTCTGAGGGTTGGCTGAGCTGACTTATATGAAAAGCTTAACCCCTAGTGTGCTCTCTGGAACCATGACTTGCATGGAATGACTTAGAAAATAATCCATTGTGAGCTCAGGTTCTGCTGTTAACATTGAGACCTAGGTTTTGTTTTTTTTTTTGTTATGTTGCTTCACAACTTTCCTGGGGAGTGGCACAAACAAGAATTAAGTAACATCTGCAGAATGGTTCCATCTCCTTAGAGGAAAGACAGAAATATTCAAACCTTGTACATTCCTCTATCCTTTCTGAACTTGCCAACATTACTTTTTGCCATAAATTGATGAAATGGGGTTGCTGGCAAAATAACAGGTACAGGCTGTATTACCGTTGCTCATTCCTTGGGGAGATGGAGAAGCAACTAGCTGGGAAATATTTAACAGAATTAATACTTGGGGACAAAGGCTGGTGCATAACAAAACCATTGTGTAAATCAAGCTTAGAATGTAAATCAAGGGCTCCATTAATATTCAGTGTTTTAATGGGAGAAATACCTGCTGGGCTATCAATAAAGGAGCTTTGTGGAAATCTTGAAATTGTCATTTCCTTAACTACCTGAGCGCCAGGCCTCTTCACACCCCTGTCCATTTCTACTCCTAGAGGCAGGATGCTTTTTAGAATTTGTTTGCATCTAAGGGCATACATTCTTTCTGGAGTTATTTCTCCACTGATCTCCAGTAGCATACTGGGCATCTACCGACCTGGCGAGTTCCTCTTTCAGTATCCTATTATTTTGCCTTTTCATACTGTTAATGGGGTTCTCAAGGCAAGAATACTGGTTTGCCATTCCAGCAAATTTGGAAAACTCAGCAGTGGCCACAGGACTGGAAAAGGTCAGTTATCATTCCAATGCCAAAGAAAGGCAATGCCAAAGAATGCTCAAACTACCGCACAATTGCACTCATCTCACACGCTAGTAATGCTCAAAATTCCGCAAGCCAGGCTTCAGCAATACATGAACTGTGAACTTCCAGATGTTTAAGCTGGTTTTAGAAAAGGCAGAGGAACCAGAGATCAAATTGCCAACATCCACTGGATCATGGAAAAAGCAAGAGAGTTCCAGAAAAACATCTGCTTTACTGACTATGCCAAAGCCTTTGACTATGTGGATCACAATAAACTGTGGACAATTCTGAAAGAGATGGGAATACCAGACCACCTGACCTGCCACTTGAGAAATCTGTATGCAGGTCAGGAAGCAACAGTTAGAACTGGACATGGAACAACAGACTAGTTCCAAATAGGAAAAGGAGTACGTCAAGGCTGTATATTGTCACCCTGCTTATTTAAGTTCTATGCAGAATACATCATGAGAAACACTGGGCTGGAAGAAACACAAGCTGGAATCGAGATTGCCGTGAGAAATATCAATCACCTCAGATATGCAGATGACACCACCCTTATGGCAGAAAGTGAAGAGGAACTAAAAAGCTTCTTGATGAAAGTCAAAGAGGAGAGTGAAAAAGTTAGGCTTCAAGCTCAACATTCAGAAAACTAAGATCATGGCATCTGGTCCCATCACTTCATGGCAAATAGATGGGGAAACAGTGTCAGACTTTTTGGGGCTCCAAAATCACTGCAGATGGTGATTGCAGCCATGAAATTAAAAGACACTTACTCCTTGGAGGAAAGTTATGACCAACCTAGACTGCATACTAAAAAGCAGAGAAATTATTTTGCAAACAAAGGTCCATCTAGTCAAGGCTATGGATTTTCCAGTAGTCATGTATGGATGTGAGAGTTGGACTATAAAGAAAAAAAGGCAATGCCAAAGAATGCTCAAACTACCGCACAATTGCACTCATCTCACACGCTAGTAATGCTCAAAATTCCGCAAGCCAGGCTTCAGCAATACATGAACTGTGAACTTCCAGATGTTTAAGCTGGTTTTAGAAAAGGCAGAGGAACCAGAGATCAAATTGCCAACATCCACTGGATCATGGAAAAAGCAAGAGAGTTCCAGAAAAACATCTGCTTTACTGACTATGCCAAAGCCTTTGACTATGTGGATCACAATAAACTGTGGACAATTCTGAAAGAGATGGGAATACCAGACCACCTGACCTGCCACTTGAGAAATCTGTATGCAGGTCAGGAAGCAACAGTTAGAACTGGACATGGAACAACAGACTAGTTCCAAATAGGAAAAGGAGTACGTCAAGGCTGTATATTGTCACCCTGCTTATTTAAGTTCTATGCAGAATACATCATGAGAAACACTGGGCTGGAAGAAACACAAGCTGGAATCGAGATTGCCGTGAGAAATATCAATCACCTCAGATATGCAGATGACACCACCCTTATGGCAGAAAGTGAAGAGGAACTAAAAAGCTTCTTGATGAAAGTCAAAGAGGAGAGTGAAAAAGTTAGGCTTCAAGCTCAACATTCAGAAAACTAAGATCATGGCATCTGGTCCCATCACTTCATGGCAAATAGATGGGGAAACAGTGTCAGACTTTTTGGGGCTCCAAAATCACTGCAGATGGTGATTGCAGCCATGAAATTAAGACGCTTACTTCTTGGAAGGAAAGTTATGACCAACCTAGATAGCATATTCAAAAGCAGAGACATTACTTTGCCAACAAAGGTCCGTCTAGTCAAGGCTATGGTGTTTCCAGTAGTCATGTATGGATGTGAGAGTTGGACTGTGAAGAAAACTAAGTGGAGAAGAATTGATGCTTTTGAACTATGGTGTTGGAGAAGACTCGAGAGTCCCTTGGACTGCAAGGAGATCCAACCAGTCCATTCTGAAGGAGATCAGTCCTGGGTGTTCTTTGGAAGGACTGATGCTAAAGCTGAAACTCCAGTACTTTGGCCACCTCATGCGAAGAGTTGACTCATTGGAAAAGACTCTGATACTGGGAGGGATTGGAGCCAGGAGAAGAAAGGGGCAACAGAGGATGAGATGGCTGGATGGCATCACTGACTCGATGGATGTGAGTCTTGAGTGAACTCTGGGAGTTGGTGATGGACAGAGAGGCCTGGCGTGCTGCAATTCATGGGGTCGCAGAGTCAGACACAAGTGAGCAACTGAACTGAAGGGCACACCTGACTTTTAGAATTAGGAAAAGAATTTTTTTTTTAAGTTTTCCATAATGCAGAAATTGGGGAGGGGATTTTTATGACGTTATTGCAAACTTGGGGAAAAGATCGATTTCACTTAATTTAAAATAACTTAGATCATACTAACCCAGACAGAGAGACTCTACTGTCAGACTGCCTGAGCCATTTAGCAGCTATGGGACCTTGTGCAGGACACTTCTTGTACCCGTTTCCTCACTGGGAGAACAGGGACAGCAGGGCCTGCTCACAGCAGGTGCTTGGGAAATGTAGCTGCTCTTCTGGAAGGTTGAGCGGCAGTGCACGTGGCCAGCACGATGGGGTGGGCACTTTCAGGCTCCCACATTCAGGCACCAGCTCCATGCAGGGGTGATGTCCGCTCATATTAAGCCAGTAGCTCTCAAGGTGCTAATGAGCTTGTGATTAAAACCTTGTAGGGCTGGGAGAGTGGGGTGGAGGCACTTACTGGTTAATGGTTAAGCCCGTGAGTGACGGGAGTGCAATGGGCAGGATGTTGGTGCTGTTAATGGTTTCAGCAGACTGAATTCTTCTACCCAGGCAGACATGTCAGGGACATTGCAGGTCAAACTGCCAAACTTTTACCATAACCTTGAGTGAGCAGGCAAGGGCCTCTGGTTTGTTGCCAACTCCTGGAAGCAGGGGCCCAGTCTTGCTACTGTTAGTATCTAGTGAGGGACTGAGAGGAATCCTGAATTCAAGTTGACTCACTCTTCACTAGCTAGGTGGCTCTGTAAGCTACTTATCCTCTGTATGCCACTTTTCTTCTCAGTAAAAGTGCCTTGCCTCCCAGAGACTAGCAAGACTGAGCCCATCCACATGAAGCACCTGGAATGCTCTCTGGCACACCTAAGTGCCCAGTACATGGCAGTCATTACTACAAAGCCTGGTAGCATGTGTGCTACCCCCAGAATACGTCCTTTCAAGGCTCCTGCCTTAGCTTGAAGTCCCTCCCACCTCACCAATCCCTTCAATTGAACAGCCCACATCCCCTATGTGTGGTGGCCTCTCTCCACCTCCCACCCCGAGTCTGTTCAGAATTCATCACTCCTTCCTGTGTCATCAGTCAGTAATTATTTGTTACCACCTGCTGTGTACTGAGGAGGTGCTGTGCTACATCCTGGCAGGGTACAATGCACAGTTCAATGTACTTGACTCAAGTTTCCACAGAAGTGGGAGGAACCACTCAGTAATCAAGTACAGTACAGTCGGCATAAAGAAGATAGAGGACTCATGGGATGTGTGGTAAGAAGCCAGCTAGTAGGGCTTCCTGGAAGAGGCAGCTGGACCTGACGGAAGGTCCTGATAGGTATTAAATAAAGGGAGGAACAGTGGGAATGGAGGGAGGGGAAGAAGTGAGAGTCTTCCAGAGGGAACAGTGTACAAAAGCCTTAAGCTAAAACCAGAATAAAATATAAGTGTCATAAACTCTTGGTATGAAGCAGGCTGTGTTCCATGTGCTTCACATAGATTAATTCATTGAATTCTCACAGCACCTGCATGAGGAAGGTGCTGTTATCAAGTTGCAGATAGGACTGGTTCCTGAGACTACTCAACTAGTGGGTCATGGGGCTGGAAGTAGAAAGCAGCCAGCCAGGCTCCAGAGCTGATACTCTCACTTCTGCACCATCCTACCACAGCTGAACTGAAGCCAGGATGGCTAGGCTGAGGCTGGAAAGGGAGGGAGCCACAGAAGTGGTAAAGGGCCAGACACTAAACGGCCTTCAGTGTCACAGCAAGAGTAGAGCAGGGGCATAGACAGACTGTGGCTGCATTTCCCTTTATTGGAGAGTTCTCAACCCAGGGTTAGGTTTATAACACCCACTCAACAGCATGACCCTGAAGGCAGAAGCTACCTGATGCCTTGCCCTTGGTTCAGTTCAGTTATTCAGTTGTGTCCAACACTTTGTGACCCCATGGACTGCAGCACGCCAGGCCTCTCTATCACCAACTCCTGGAGTTTACTCAAAACTCATGTGTCCACTAAGTCAGTGATGCCATCCAACCATCTCATCCTCTATCATCCCCTTCTCCTCCCGCCTTCAGTCTTTTTCAGCATCAGGGTCTATCCGTTCTTCACATCAGGTGGCCAAAGTATTGGAGTTTAGCTTCAGCATCAGTCCTTCCAGTGAATATTCAGGACTGATTTCCTTTAGGATGGACTGCTTGGATCTCTTTGCAGTCCAAGGGACTCTCAAGAGTCTTCTCCAACACCATAGTTCAAAAGCATCAATTCGATCTCCCTGCAGTCCAAGGGACTCTCAAGTCTTCTCCAGCACCCCAGTTCAAAAGCATCAATTCTTCAGCACCCAGCTTTCTTTATAGTCCAACTCTCACATCCACACATGACTACTGCAAAAACCACAGCCTTGACTAGATGGACCTTTGCTGGCAAAGTGATGTCTCTGCTTTTTAATATGCTGTCTCAGTTGGTTGCCCTTGGTTGGTGCCCATTAAATGCTGGTAAAGCCAACAGAAGGAAAGGAACCCGAGAGAGGAGGCAGGTGGGCTCTGGAGTGAGATGCTTGGGTTCAGATCCCATGTCTGATACTCACTGGTGAGATTGTGTGCCTCCATCTTATTTATAAAATTGTGATCCTAGAACTGAGAACGTGGCTTAGGATGAGGGTTTGCATACTGCTTGCTGTCCATGTTGACAGCCATTTATCATCTCTCTGCCTGCCCTTGTGCACCTCCAGAAGTGTTTCATCAGGGTGTGGCTTAAGGGGTTTTTTTGTCCTCCACCAAGTTCTCCAACTGACACCCTAAATCCACGGAGGTAACCAGACAGGTTGGGGAGGCCCACCTCCACCCCTGACCCTTTGCCCTGAGAAGGGTTGCACTCTAGTCTTGTGGGAAGAAGGGTCCCTGGTATGGTGGGAAAGGCTCTGCCTCAAATTGGGGATGCCAAAGATGCTGGCTGGCTCCTCAGCCCCGCCCTTGTCCTTCCTCTGAGCCTAAGTTTCCTCATCTGTAAGATGAGGTGGAGGAGGGTTAAGTCCTTGTGGGGAGCTCCGATTTGGCTCTGCTGGAATCCCAGGCATGGGCAAGTGGCCACGGAGGCACAAGGTGAGGACAAGGCCCACAGGCCCCATTACACCCATCCACTTCACAAGAGGGCCACCTGTCCAAACCCTGCAGGTCCCGCCCCTATGGAAGGGGAGTGCTCAGGGCCCTTGCCCCACACTCTTGTGCTCACTCTGGCTGCCCATCACCATAGCCACTGCAGTGGAGCAAAGCTGGGACAGGCCTTGTTGTCTGGAAGGGCACAGAATCTAGCTGGGAAATGAGAGAGGATGGCCTGTGTGGCCTAAGCCAGGCTCATGATGGACGCTGGACTTCGGCTCTATAGCCACAAGCAGGGACCTGCACCTGGAAGGAAAGCTGCCTGGTGCTTTGTAAACATTCCACAGCAAATTGCCATTCACAGATGACAGCACGCACAGCAGAAAACCCTACATTAGTCGATCTTAAGTAGAGCAGCTGGTTTCAGTTTAATGATGTATTAGGTAGCTTTGCTATAGTAACAAACAACTCCCAAATCTCAGTGCTTATTATTAATACAACAACAAATATTTCTCATTCATATCACAGTCAATGGCTGCAGGCCAGCTGCTTCAGCTCTGCTCCACGTGTTTTAGCATCCAGCTGAAGGAACAGCCCCACCCTGGGAAATACACTCCCAGGCAGAGGGAAGAGCATGAGCCACGGCGCCATGCTCTGCAAGCTCTGCCTGGCCATGTCTACTCACATCCCTTTGCATCAGGAGAAGGGACGCACCCTCCTCACTGGGGGACAGGGTAGGCAATGCAAGGTAGGACATATAAAATCCTCTAGGAAGGAGGAAGCAAATAGCTGTAGACAAAAATACAACAGATGACAGTAACTCAACATGCAAAAAGATTTTCCAGCTTAAATGGCATAAACTTCTAAATATGAAAACTGATACACTAAGTATGTCACAGGTCTCCATACTGCAAAGATCAGGAAACATGGCAAACTTTTTAGGGGTTCTACAGGATCCTCAATTTGCGGGTCTTCATAAAAGATGGAGAAATAGGACCTGGCTTCCCTGGCCCCATCTCACCCCAAGGCATCTACAGGATCCCAACAGAGCAGGCCTCTGTGTTCATGAAGGACCTCTCGGCATAACACCTTATAGTCACACGCGTGGCTGTGTATGTGTGCGGTGTGAGGCACACAGCTGCAGAACCATGTCACTGGATCGTGAGTCTTCAGGTCAGAGCTGGAGGCTGGTGTTAACACAAGTCACAGTGAGTCCAAGGATGTCATAAGCAAGGCACAGAGCTCAGCAGCAAGAGCGTGAAGTGAAGGCCTGCTAGAGCTCAGTGGTCTGACCTGAGAGGCTAAAGTTCAAGAAGGCAGCAGCTCCTCCCCAACCATGATGCAGGGAAGGCCTGCCCCGGGGTGACAGGAATAAAGTGCTGGGTTCGGGGAGTAGATCTTGCTGATTCAAGTGTGCTGAACTCCAGGCTGAGGTGGGGAGGGAGGAGGCCCAGGGAGCCTGGCTCCCACAGCATGGCCCAGTCACTGTACCTGGTGCACCTTTTTCCCCCGGAGGTAATTCCTACAAAAACCAGAGGATCCTACACAGACCAAAAATGTTGGTGTCAGGGCTTTTACAAAGTACCTGCAGTGAACACAACAAAAGAGAGGGATAATTAAATTGCAATCTTAATCACTCATGGACTTTCCCAACAACAGTCAAGGTGAACCTTTAGATGTGAGTCAACATTAAAACGCAAGTTTAGCATATTTATTTGCTTGGTTATTTGTAAGTCTGCAAATGAGCATGACCCTGTCCCCCTTAGAACCTAGCCAGAACCTCTGGGCCAGTCCTCTGGGTCCTCTAGCATCATGTATGTTTATGGCTAAACATGAAATAAAATAAGAACATGCTTTCATTCCTTCATTCAACAGTACATGTCCAGGGTAAGCCAGGCCTTGTGCTGAAAAAAACAGATTAAACAACAAACAAAAGCCACCATCACTGTCTGGAGGAAGGGAGATAAATAATTACAGGGAGGCACAACTGTAGAAGCATTTCTGAGATACAGTGTTAGCCCAAAGAGACATAATTCCTCTACCGGAAAGGGAAATCAGGAAAGGTTTCTGGGAGCTGTCATGTCTCAGCTTGCATTAATTGGGAAAGGGTCCTGATGGGCATGGGGGAGAAAAAGCCAGGAGGTGCGGGTCACTAGAGCTTTTGCTGTTGCTGGGCATAAAGCAAATGGAGAAGGCATGCTGGACAGCAGGCAAGGCCGGACTCAGGTGCAGGGGTTTCTGCACCACCCTGTGGGCTCGGATCTGGGCAGAGGAGCCTGTATCATGGCCCAGCACCCAGTTCAGAGTTTGATGTTGCTGGTCTGAAGTTCCTCTGTGCTGGGTAGTCTCTTGCCTATGCTAATCATTTAAAAAATAATGACTTAAAAAAATGACTTCCACTGTATTTATACTTTCTCAGAAGCATGAAATTGGTTTTCCTCCATCAATCAGTCTGCTTTATATTTAAGATTTCTCTGCATTTTCTGGGAGATAAGGTAGAGCAAACCTCAGGCCTTTAAAGAATTCTGGATAATTTACTAACAATTGAGAAAATGACGAGCTAAAATCTGTCTATAAACTAGAAGGGTAATTTAGGGCTAGGAAAAAAAAAAATGCTGCCAAGAGAAGTCATCAATCATATCTGAAGAAATCCTCACCTCCTGCCTGCCGGGCCAAAGCAGGAGCATTGAGACCAGCTAGACACTCACTGAGTCAGTCAACACATCACCAACTCCCATCCCAATCTACCTCCTAAACTTCAATCCACCCCTACTTCACGTCTCACCACTGAACAGTACACTTAAGATCTGTACACTACTTGGTAAATTTTACCTAAACGCCCTCTAGGGCTCCACACACCATCGTCAGGATCCATGCTCCCTAGAGCATTCGAGGCTGCCACAGACGGTCCTAACATGGTCCTCCAGCCTCATTTCCAACCCAACCACCACTTTCATACCCAACCACCCTTAGCACACTGGACTCTGCCTAAATCCAAGACATTTGCTTTGCTCAAAGCTCAGGGAAAAGTGGCCCAAGGGTCAACAATAAAGCTATTGAGGCCATAATCTTATAGTCTAGCAACCCCCAAAGCTAAGAGACAACTGCAAAATCCAACTGGCTCCCACGCAACTAACCAAGGTGCCCTCTCACAGTAGACCGCCCCTTTCAGGGCATCAGAGCACTGACTCCTACTCTCTCTCCTACCTGAGAAATATGTAGTCAAGAGTTACTATCCTCATTTTAGAGATGAGCCAACAGACCCAGGGAGGCAGCATGGGCTTAGAGGCACACAGCCACTAAATGACGGTGTCTGACTTCAAGAGCCAATGCTCTTTCCACACCACAACATCAAGGGACACAGGCACAATTAGAACAGGAGGGCCATCCCAGCTGTCTTTGGCACAAAAGACAGGCAGCGCTTTCTTTTTCAATCAGCCCCATTCACTTCCCCCTGAGGATGTCACGGCTGCAGTGCAATGGGCTGAGTCAGCACACTGCAGCCTGTTTGGCCAAAAGCCTGGGCCAGTCTCCGTGGGCTGCTGTCTCACAATTTTGCATCCAAGGCAGAAGGGAGGGGAGCCCAAGGCCAATGCTCAGCAGTGAAACGGGAACCTGGCCGTGTCCCTGGGATGGTGCCTGAGCACCCTTCCTGGTGTACCCACCCCCATGAAGGTGACTCACCTGGGGTGCTGCAGCACCTGCAGCAGGGTGCTACTGGGAGGCACGCAGTACAGTTCCTCCCTGTCCTCATTCTCAAAGTAGACCTGCAGGATGAACAGAGGGGCACAAGTCAGACCCCAGTAGAGGGCTTCAGCGACTCTAGGCATGCTGAGGCCAAATCTGGGGAAATGTGTAAGAGACTCAAATCCAGGCCTATGAGCCTTCCTTCCCTAACAATTCAGTCATAGAGCCATTAGGTATGGGAAAGGAGGCAGCAGTGGCCCAGAGCAGAGAAAGAGAGATGTCCACACCGGAGGCAGCCCTGGGCAGGTGTCAAAGCCCGGCCAGTGGAGATGTGCATTCTCACTGGGGACTGGCCAGCCAAGCAGGGTAAGAAGGGCAGCCACTCATGGCAGGGGGAGGCCTGCTGAAGGGAGTGAGGACCCACACTGGATAACAAAGACATTCTCGCAGGACGGTTGAGCAGGCAGGGCGACAGCGTATGAAGGATGAGGAGGGCACCATGCTGAGGCAGCAGGCCGATGCGGGAGTCAGTCCACATGACAGGGGGAAGGCTCCCCATGAGAGGGGATGCTGGTGGTGAGGGGAGGGGAATTAAATGCGGGGAGACCGATCAAACAAATATATTAATAGAAGCCACTGCAAAAATAGAGAAAGAGTTGGTATTGGACTAGAATTGGAGATACCAGTGACAGCTCATGTTTTTATACACACACACACACACACGCGCGCGCGTGCCAATGGAGCAGTGAACATCCTCCTCCCCTCACCCTTGTACTTAGGAGTATAGCTACTACACAGATCTTGACTTCTAAATACTATTTTCTGCTATAAAGAACCAAAGCTCCTTGGGAAAAATGGCTGATTCTAGAGCTAAGGCAAAAAAAAGCACAATTTGAGCCTCAAACACGTTGTAACACAAAGCAAGGAAGTGCTTTAATAATAGAGACAAGTTCGAAGGACACAGAAGCAAATTTGAAGGAATTCCCACTGACCAAATCTGAGACACCTTGAGCATAATATAACCATAGTAATAGATTATAACTCAATTAATAAAATAAGAAACCATAAATCCACTGACAATAACGACAGTTTGATGAATAAGAAAATATTTGTATCATTTCCAAGTACCTCCCTATAAAATACTAACTACAAAGGGGAAAAGAGTAATTTTATGCAGTACAGAAGGTTGTACAGCCCTACCTCAATCAAGTGATGAAAGTGAACATCATCAGTAATGGGACATTTGAAATTATGACGTCTGACAGGATGCAACAAGAATACAGCACTGCTCTGTGATATTCCAGTCAGATACACATAACCTAGGTCACAAAGACATACAAGACAACCCACACTTTCCACAAAATAACTGGTCTGTAACCTGCAAAAGTGGTAAGATTAAGAAAGTTGACTAAAGACTGAAAATCTTCTGTAGCCCAAAGGAGACTGAAGGGACATGAGCACTAGATACAATACTATGTGGGACTCTTCTGCTACAGAGAACATTACTGGTGATTGGCGGAGGGGATCAAGATGGTGGGAACAGGACGATATGGAGCTCACTCCCACACACACAAACATCAAAAATACATCTACATGTAGAACAATTCCCACAGAAACTAACTAGAAACTGGGAGAAGATCTCCTATACAACCAAACCTGTAAGAAAGATCTCCACATAATCAGATAGCACAGGAAAAAAATAAAAGCATCAGGCTGGGACTGGCACCACTGGAAGGAATCAGTAGTGAAGAGAAGTCCACATGGATGGACCCTCACCCTGAGGAGCCTGCGTGCCAGCTGGGAAATCCACTGACACAAGAGAGAGGGGCCACTGGGAAATCCACTGACACAAGAGAAAAGCCCAGACTGTACAAGTAAGCACATGGGCTGGCCTGCTGACAATCAGGACCGAGAGAGATCTACACTGGAGGCTACCACCTCGATAGGCACTTCCCCATCCAAAGGACCAATACCTCAGCCCCACTCACCCCACACCACAGCCTGGTGTGAGACTAAGGCAAAGGTTCAGTCTAGCTGTGCAGGCAGACTAGGGTGATGTGGTCTGAGTAGAACCACGGAGACCACTGTCAGTGTACACACCAGGGTGGTGGGTCAAACCGGGCAGACACGTCAGCATATGAACCAGGCATCACAAGGGCATACAGCAGCTAAGCACTGGATCTCAGGCAGACAGGCTCTAGGAGGGGACTTGATCTAGCTACACAGAGATAGGCTGGAGGGCCTGGGCTGTGATTTGGGGGAGATGCAGAATCCACTGTCAGTACCCAAGCAGCAGGGGCACGTCTAGCTACAGCAGACACAGTCAGCACACGCACCAGGCATTGCAAGAACACAGTGGCGAGGCGGGCAGGACCCGCATGGGCATCTGCAGGGATGGCTTCCCAATGGAAGCAGCCTAGTTCTGCCCACTCTACATGCAACTTACTAACAGATCTAGAGTGGACAGGTCCTGGGAGAGGTCTACCACAGAGGCAGCCCAGGTCCCAGTGGCACCACAGCCTCAATTCCTGCAGCCACAACACCCTGACCCCCAGCTCCAGCCTACTCCACACCACAGCCTTGCACTAGATCTGGGACAATCATAGCAGAGAAAAGGATGCGACCCTGGGCTGCTTCCGAGGGGAATCATGGTGGCGCTCAAGTTCACCGAGACTGCATGGACTTCACTTGCTTCAGCAGCCACCTTCTTTGGGGCAGGGCATACACTCAAGGGCAACGAACCCTGATCCATCCTGGCCCTCGTGGCTTCTACCCCAACAACAGGGGAGCAGACTCTGCCCGGTAAACCATGGAGCAGAGAGGAGGCCTCACCTCACATCCAAGGCAGGCTCTAGACACACCATACCACCAACCACACCCCCATCAAGGGGATGACAGCACACTCAAGAAAGATGTGGCTGGCATCCACAGCCAAAACAGCCCTCACACCACAAGTACTGGACACACTCTGAACAGGAATGCTTTTTTAAGACCACAATAGGTAACTGTTTTCATAAATTCACAGAGATAGTGAAAGTGAAGTAAAATGAAAAAGCAGCAGAACTTCTCCCAGTTAGAAGAACAGAATTCCCCTGAAAGAGCAAATAATGAAACAGACCTCTCCAGTCTATTAGACCTCAAGTTCAAAAAGGAGGTAATAAAAATGCTAAAGGAATTAAGAAAAATTATCAGTAAAAATGCTGATCACTGTAAAAAGGACTATAAACTATAAACATGAATCAATCAAAATTAGACAATTCAATTGCTGAGATAAAAAACCAACTCTATAAGTAATGAACAGCAGACTAAATGTCACAGAAGAACAAATAAGTGATCTGGAAAACAGAATAATGAAAACCACCCGATCAGAACAGCAGACAGAAAGACAAAAAAAAAAAAGAAGAAAACAACATATGAGATCTACAGATTAATATGAAGCATGCCAACCTACACATAATAGGAGTTCCAGAAAGCAAAGAGAGAGAAAAGGAGACCAAAACTGTATTTGTAGAAATTATGGCAGAAGACTCCCAAACCTAACAAAAAAAAATAGATACCCAGGTACAGGAAACACAGACAGTTCCAAACAAGATGAACCTGAATAGATCCAGAACAAGACATAGCATAATTAAAATAGCAAACGTTAAAGAGAAGATTCCAAAGTCAGCAAGAGAAAGACAAACAGTCAGTTAAAGAGGAACTGCCGTAAGGCTATTAGCTGATTTGTTTGCAGAAACACTGCAGTCCAGAGAGAGTGGCTATAGTCTCCAGTGCCAGCAAAGTCTCCAGAGAGACTTTGACTATGTCAAAGTCCTGAAGAGGAAAAATCCACAACCCCATCCGGCAAAACTATCATTTACAATAGAAAGGAGGATAAATAATTCCTCAGACAGGCAAAACTAAAAGAATTCAGCAATACTAATAAGGGTCTTTAGTACTGAAAGGTCTTCTCTAAGTAAAAAAGCAGCAGAATCTATTGCAAAGGAAGATCACAATGGGAAAGGCAAATATATAAAAGGATAGAAGATCATTTAAATAAGCCAGTACACAGATTATAAAACAAAAAAATTCTGTAAAAGCAATTAAAACTATAATCAATAGCAAAAGAATAAACATGAAGATGTAAAATAAATAGCACATAAATATCACAAAATGTGGGGGAAGGCAGTATAAAGAAGAAAAAATCAAGTTGTATTCACTCCACAGTCACAAGGACAATTCAATATACACCAATCAATCAGTGTGATATATCAAAGTAACGAATGGAAAGACAAAAGCTATGTGATCATCTGAACAGATACCAAAAAAGCATTTGACAAAATTCAACATCCACTCATGATAAAAACTCTCAAAAATGGGCAGAAGACTCAAACTGACATTTCTCCAAAGAAAACATACAGGTAGCCAACAGAGACCTGAAACAATGCTCAACATTGCCAATTATTGAGGAAATGTGAATCAAAAAGCACAGTGAGGTAACACCACATACTAGGTCAGAATGGCCATCATTAAACAGTCTACGAATAGATACTGGAGAGGATGTAGAGAAAAGGAACCCTCCAACACTGTTGGTGGGAATGTAAATTGGTGTACCCACTATGGAAAGCAGAAGCTAATAGTTAGAATATGATCCAGCAACCCCACTCCTGGGTACACATTCAGAGAAAACTCTAACTTGAAAAGACGCATGTATCCCAGTGTTCAAGGCAGCACAATTTATAATAGCCAAGAATGGAAACAACCCAAGTGTCCATCAACAGATGACTGGCTTAAGAGGATGTGGTATATATACACAATGGAATATTACTCAGCCATAAAAAAAAAATGGCCTTTTGCAGCAACCTGGATGGACCTAGAAAATATTATACTTAAAGTAAGTCACACAAAGGAAAATATTATATGGTATCATTATGTGTGGAATCTAAAAAATAATACAAGGACTTCCCCAGTGGTACAATGGAAGACTCTGTGCTTCCACTGCAGGGCGTACAGGTTCAATCCCTGGTCAGGGACCTTAGAGACCACATACCATGTGGTGTGGCCAAAAAAATAAAAATGAATCTACATGTAGAATAGAAAGAGACTCAGACACAGAAAACAAACATCATTACCAAAGAGGAAAGAGGTGGAGGATAAATTAGGAGTATGGGATTAACAGATACAAACTTCTATACATAAAATACATAAGCAACAAAGATTGACTGTGTAGTACACAGAACTATTTTCAGCAGCTCATAGTTAACAAATAATGGAAAATAATCTGAAAAAATATAACTGAATCACTTTATCGTATACTTGAGAAACTAGCACAATACTGTAAATCAACTATACTTCAATTAAAATTTTTTTTAATTAGTAGTATGTGCAAAAAAAAAAAGTGTTTCTGGGGACTGGGGGAAAAATCTGTGAAAACTAATGGAGTCTGAGGATTAGCTGGTACTAGTGTATAGAAGTTAATTTCCTAACTCTGATGATTTATTGGGATCATGAAAGAAAATATCCTTGTGTATAGGAAACACTTAAGTCTTCAGAGGTGATGGGGCATCAGTTGACATCTTACCCTCAAACAGAAGCAAATTTCTTTGTTCTGTAAGTTGTGATTTTTTTTTCAAAGTTGCAACAGTGGAATGTTATTCAGCCTTAAAAACAGTAAGATTCTCACCCATGCTACATCATGATAAATCTTAAAGACATTACACCAAGTAAATTCAGCCAGATAAAAAAGGACAAATACTCTATGACTCCACTCACATGAGGCACCTAGAGTAGATCCATTCAGGGACAGCGAGGAGGAACAGAATTCCTGTACATCCATCAGTTCAGGATGATGAAAACGAGACAGATGGTGGTAATGGTTGTACAACAATATGGAGGTACTTAATGCTACTGAACTGAACACTTTGAAATGTTTAAAATGGTAAATTTTATGTCTTTTATATTTTGCTACAATTTTTTTTTTTTTAAAGGCAGTGAAACCTTGCTCCACCCCGATTCCCCCAACCCCAATTCTCATAGAGGGACAAAAGAAAACTTCCTTACCTCTAAATTATCAGGGCAGTATTTTTGCTCTAAATCCCAAGAGGGTGTTTCACCAAACATCACCATTAGATGATCAATAAACCTAAGGAGATATAACATGTACTTTCTGGTATCAGTAACTCATAATCTTATTTTCCCACATCCCATCCCCTGGACACCAATTCACAGAGATATTAAGAGTATATAAATCATGAAATGCAGGCCTAATCCATTTTGACAACAGTGCCCAAAATATGTGAATCATCTGTCCCGTTATGACACAGTAACTCTCTTTAACTGACTCAGGATTAACAACTTTCCTATACTGAGCTACAGTCTAACCATTAACTATGAAATCACATGTTAAAATCACTAGTTATATGTTTTGTAATAAACATACCCTTCAGTTTTATTCATGTACTACCTCCAATACTTTCATCTCTCACAAGAGACAACTACCAGTGCTTGACAAACACTGTGCTGTGGTGTTAGTATGACGGTGAGACCATGTCTCTCATTACAAAGCTTCTTAGTGAAAGGAGAAATCAGCTACGGGTTAGAGGTTATGCTAAACCAGCTGTGCAATAGAACTCTCTGAAACTATTCTCTTCCCTCCTCACCCAAAATTCTACCTGTCCATCCTGCCGAAAGAACAGGGAAGGGCATGCAAGCACCACAGAAGGCTCCCAGGGAAGGAAGTTACCTGGAATCCTCATGAAAAGCAGAGACCAAGTCCGACTGGGCATACTCCGGGTACAGAAAAAGCACAGGCCAGCTCAGTCTTCCCTGGTCATCCATACTCGGCCTGGCTCCATAGGGGTTCTCAGAGCTGAGCCCATACAGGACGAGCTCACTGAGACCTTCTGAGGCTGAGTCTTCATCCTCTCCAGCAGCTTCAGCAACTAGCCTGATGTTCCTAGCCTGGATTAAAGCAAAAACATACATGTTATGTGAGAAGGATACAAACTCACTTCACTAAAACAGGGAAAACTGTAACACTATGAGCTCCATGAAGGCCAGCTCTACACATGATTCGTCTTCATTATCCCTGACACCTGCTGAACTCACTTTTACTGGTCATCCACCACAAGCGAGACTCTTGTCACAGACATGAACTAGACATGGTAATATGTCCAACATAAGGGGAGAAGTAAAACTGTGGAACTGCAGACCATGAATAATTAATTCAGCCTGGAGGCTGGAGGTGACTGGGGAATTCTAGGTCTTGAACAATGACTCTGAAAGGCAGAAGAATTGGGGCGCATGGGGAGTGGAAGGGCATTCTACCCCAGGGAATAGCCAAGGAACAGCTTGTGCAAAGGTATTAAAAAATACAGAGTGGCATGTACAAAAATGGAAATGTTTTCAATTCGGCTGTGACGTGGGATACTAAAAATTATATATACACTGACTTAATCTTGAGTCTGTCTTAGAAATAAGGATAAATCAAAGGTCTGAATGGTAGAGTCACCTCTTACATATGCTGGGGGTAGTTTCCTAAGGTTAGCCCACAAGAGAAAAATGACATGCAATCAAAACTACCTTGATGGTATCTCCTATTCCAGGGGTTTGCAAACTTTCCCTGAAAGGGTCAGATTAGAAATATTTTAGGTTTTGTGGGCCAGATGGTCTCTGTGGATATT
Source organism: Aepyceros melampus (assembly GCA_006408695.1). Classification (NCBI taxonomy): domain Eukaryota; kingdom Metazoa; phylum Chordata; class Mammalia; order Artiodactyla; family Bovidae; genus Aepyceros; species Aepyceros melampus. The sequence goes on along the minus strand of SJXQ01009599.1, from coordinate 173,029 downwards.
ACTCAACTCTGCCACTGTAGTATGAAAATAGTCATCAGTAAGACACAAATAGGCAGGGCCATGAGCCACTGGCTGCAGTTTGTTGACCCTAAGCTTTAAACCACTAAAATACAATATATATAGCTTTGGGTATATTATCGGGGGCCAGCATGAGGAATCCCACCCGTGACAGGGTCACGTGGTAGACTCAGATGGCAGGGCAATTTGAGTCATCGGGGTTCCCCCTGGTTTTTCCTGAGCATGTACCCCAAAAAATAAGAATTTGTCTGTTTCCCCACTATTCTCTGCCAGTTTCTCGAAAAGAGTTAATTCAGAGCTTTAGCTTCCTGCATTTGAAAGGAGTGTTTCAGCCCAATCCCCCTTTGATAACACTCTAACCTGCCTAAACAGGTTCCCCTGACCTTTTACAAGCTTGTGAATTGCTTGCAACCCCACAACTGTGAGGGGCAAAAAGGCCTTGAAGTGTTTTAAAGTTACAAACCTTTTCTAAGAGCCAAAACCCTATTAGTGATAGGATTTCGCTGTTGCCTCAATGATCGCTGCCAGACCTCTTTATTTGCACCTGGAAGTTTCAGCTATACAAACAATATTTGGAAACAGATATGTAGTAGTTTTTTCTGATGTTAGTAATACTAGGCTTTTGAGTTAACTGCTCTCTTTTATAAATCATTGTACTCCCTCTTGCTTGCTGTGTCCTTGCTATGTAAAAATGCAACTTCGTTTAGTGCCTCCCCAGAATGGCGCCAGACCTTGGAAAAAATAACACTTATCACAAAAGAGCTGTAAATTGTTGAATTGGCCTTTTGGCCGGAAGATGATGTAAATTACCTAAGACTTGTGTATACAATTAGGTATGCAGAGAATAAGCCTGGTCTCGATAAGAGTCAGGGCTGCTGACATTGCCAAAATTTGTGATACCCATTGATCTTCACTGTATAAATAGGCCATGCGAAAAATAAAGTTTGGACCAGTTTTCTCGACAAGTCTCTCGGATGATTCTCTCTCGAACTCCCTCACTGAAAAAAGAAATCTGGCTCCCCCCATGTCTCTTTGTCTCTGCCCTCTCTTACTCTAATTCCAGGCTGAATTCCCATCTGGAGTGAGGGGGGCTCACCACGTCTACTTACTTGCCCTGGCTCTAAGTTCTGCGAGAAAAGGGACCCACAGTGGGGCCCCTTTAGAGATTTAAGCGGACGCCGGTGGCCCACGTAGATGGTGCAAATCTCTTGTCTTGAGATTTTATTGGCCTTCCCTGTAAACCAAGTTATTCAGCCTCCTTTTTTCTACTAATTTCCTACTATTCTATCCTATCCTGAGCTATCCTGTTCTATCCTATCCTGTCCTATCCGCCCGCTCCGTCCCCGCTTTGAATATCCCTGGATCCACCGGGGCTGGACCCTGGCAGTATATTACTCTCTAGAGTAGTTCTCAAATACAATGAAGTTTCAGATGCAGAGTTAAAGGAGAATACCAAAATAATGTCTATATGCCAATGTCTAGGCATTCCAATACTCTACATTTGAGAAAATGACCAAATCTCTCTTGAGTTATTCCCTTCTGCTTAATCTGTTAACATGTTAACAGAGTTTCTGTTGTAGGGCAGGACTAGCGGAGTGCATCTTAGTACTGTGACGTTCTCAAATCCAACAAATAATTTTAAGGAGGTACATAACTTAACTCAACAAAGAATGAAATCAAGAACCAAACTCATAGCCAGTATTACCTCCCCTGTGAAGCCAAGGCTCACTAGGTGACCTGTAAAAGCAAGATTTGGATCAGACTTTTCCTACATTTATTTAAAATGCAGGCAAGAGAGGGAAGTGGAGGTAGAATTTTGTGTTATTGTGATAGTTAGGAGAACTACATTCTAAAATCACTTTCTCAGGATGCAGTATAATACGGGGACCAAGAGCAAGGACCTGGCTCTGACATACACTAGCTGGGTGAGGTTTCTCTGAGACTATGTGGAATAAGAAAGAACAAGATCCACCTCAGAAGGCACTGTGAAGATTAGATAATGATTAACCCATAGCAACTATTCAGTATATGTTACCTGAAACCAACATATGCGTACAGTTGAGACAGCTGACTGAACTCAGGGGGTCTGACTTGTCACACTGCTTCACCAAAAGCAGAAAGAAAATGAACAACTCATTCAGGTAAAGCATCCCCAGAAAAGTTCCCAATCAACTTCATGATGAGTGAATTCTGCAAGACCAGAGGGCGAAAGTTTGAGAACTCACCTTGATGGCCTGGAGTAAAGCCTCATTCTGATCCTGTTTCTTCTTTTCTTTCAGCTTTGCTTTCCTTATATCCCTCTGTTCAGTTCGCTGAAAATGAAAAATTCAGATGCATCAGCTCTAGGGAACTTGCCTCCTCTCCTCTTCTGTTACTCTAGCCTGACCCTAAATAGCTATCTGTCTCTATTCAACTCTGGCTCCTATGTATCAAGTAACACCAGTGGCTGGATTCAGTTCAATAAACATTTAAGAAGCACATGTCTGGGTGCTAGGACCAGTGGCAGTAGTAATGTTAAAACCTACCCCAGGAACTCAGTCTACCGAGGGGTACAGACATATGAAAAGGTCTACTGTTAGCCTGGGAGTACGAACTGAGTGCTATGAAACACAGAGGAGGGAGTGATGGCTGATTCTGCCCCATGAAGGTGGGTTAGACAGAAACCGGATGAAAGAGAAAGGGCATTCTTGAAAGAGGACATGACATAAGGTCCAATGGGGCATTAAAACTTCTCTGTTATGGATGAAGTACAGGAAAACATACTGGGAAAAAATCAGGCCGAGAATATATCAGAGACTCTGCCCTGGGCCAAAAACTTATCACAGACTCTGCCTTTTGCACAATTACAGTTCATGAGAGAAAAATATCACCAGTCTACTTCATCTGGCAGAACTCTAACTCAGATTTCCTTTTCCTACTAGTCTGCCCAAAACCAGCTGATCCTACTCCAACCCTCAGGACTGTGATTAATAGGGGCCAACTTTTTCTCTAAAGGGCCAGACAGAAGTACTTAGGCTTTGCAAACCATGCTCATGTTCAAGCTAAAAGATCTCCAGTCTCATCTGTTTGTACGTCTATGTGTACATTATGCATATAAGATGTCTCTATGGAAAATATTATCAAAATTAAATGTATAAGAAAGCTCTATTTAACAGACTTAAAAGTAAACACAAATTAACTTTTTCTAAATATAATGGAAACTGGCCAGAATCAATTTCAGATTCACATGATCTTGGAAATCTTCACTATTAAATTATATCGGATAATAAAGCTAGCTTAACTTCGTTGGTTTAACCAATGTAAACATGTCTTACTTATTGTACTTAGGTTTACCGAGTTCATGTTACTTCTGTTGCAGTCTGTTAGCAATTGTTGACTGGAAAAAAAAAAAAAAAGCATAACCTAAAAAGGTGAGAATTTTGTTTTATTTGCAAGACTTGCCGAGGACTTAAACCTGGGAGGCAGCCTCTCAAATAGCTCTAGGAACTGCTCTGACAAGGTGAGGGAAGACTTCCCTGGTGGTACAGTGGATGGGAACCCACTTGGCAATTCAGGGAACATGGTTTGATCCCTGGTCCCACATGCCACAACTACTGAAGCCCCCACAACTAGAGCATGTGGTTTTGTCCTAGAGCTGACTATTCTAGATGAAAAATAAGGAACTAATATGGATACAGAAAGTTGTGAGATATGAAAAAGGGAACCTTGAAAAAGAAGTTTTGTACGCAGTCAGGCTGGAATTAAAATTTTAATTTACCAAATTAAAATTACTAACAGTAATATGGGACAAGATTCAGTTCTTCTATTGAGAGGACAAAGTTTTCTTGGAATATTGCTTTCGTTAATAGATTGTACAAGTTATGAGTTTCTTTGCCTTTGCATGCTAAGTCACTTCAGTTGTGTCCAACTCTTTGTGACCTTATGGACTGGAGCCACAAGGCTCCTCTGTCCGTGGGATTCTCCAGGCAAGAACACTAGAGTGGGTTGCCATTTCCTCCTCCAGGGGATCTTCCTGACACAGGGATCAACCCAGGTCCCCAGCATCTCCTGCATCGGCAGGGGGATGCTTTACCACTGAGCCTCTTGGGAAGCAAAGGCGATAGCTCAGAACATTCATATAGGACCTTCTAGATTCCCAGGAATACGTTGGAGCTTTTCAAAGACCCTACAGAATCTCATTCCCCAGCTTGTCCTTTAAAGTTTTCTGGTAAGCCTACTGCTTGCCTCAATTGTTTTCCACTGCCTCAGGCAGATGAAATCTTACATATGCCTCAAATCTTATTTAAAAATGCCTCCAATCCCAACCCTCTGTGAAAAAGTTTTTCCTACTGGGATAGTTTCAAGATGCCTCACAGAAAAACAACTTGTGAGTGGGGTGTTCTGGATGGTCAAATAATGACAATCTTCTGGCAATGGGGCTTAATACTGTTCTGCCTCCTCTGGTGGCTACCAGGATGCTCATTTTCACCATAATTGTGGGCTGTTGGCTTTCAAGGCTACTATGGACCTTGGGAGAGAGGCGATGGGACAGGGCAAGGTAAAATGCCACAAAGCTTGCTGTCCTTAAGAAGGTTCAGCCATTATTTTCGAATAACCACTACCCAGATTGCTGCAAGACTTTAGTTCATTTCAGAGTTATGCTTTCGGGCCCTGAAATCTCCCTTTAATTACACTTGGGCTGCAGGACATAGACGGTTCCATTTAGGTCCATAGAGGAAAACAATAGAATGCGAAAGACTAGAGATCTCTTCAAGAAAATTAGAGATACCAAGGGAACATTTCATGTAAAGATGGGCTTGATAAAGGACAGAAATGGTATGGACCTAACAGAAGAGGAAGATATTAAAAAGAGGTGGCAAGAATACATAGAACTGTACAAAAAAGATCTTCACAATCCAGATAATCACGAAGGTGTGATCATTCACACTCAGCTAGAGCCAGACATCCTGGAATGTGAAGTCAGGTGGGCCTTAGGAAGCATCACTATGAACAAAGTAAGTAGAGGTGATGGAATTCCAGTTGAGCTATTTCAAATCCTAAAAGTTGATCTGTTAAAGTGCTGCACTCAATAATATGTCAGTAAATTTGGAAAACTCAGCAATGGCCACAAGACCGGAAAAGGTCAGTTTTCATTCCAGTGCCAAAGAATGCTCAAACTACCGCACAATTGCACTCATCTCACACGCTAGTAAAGTAATGCTCAAAATTCTCCAAGCCAGACTTCAGCAATATGTGAACCATGAGCTTCCAGATGTTCAAGCTGGTTTTAGAAAAGGCAGAGGAACCAGAGATCAACTTGCCAACATCTGCTGGATCATCAAAAAAGCAAGAGAGCTCCAGAAAAACATCTATTTCTGCTTTATTGACTATGCCAAAGCCTTTGACTGTGTGAATCACAATAAACTGTGGAAAATTCTGAAAGAGATGGGACTACCAGACCACCTGACCTGCCTCTTGAGAAACCTATATGCAGGTCAGGAAGCAACAGTTAGAACTGGACATGGAACAACAGACTGGTTCCAAATAGGAAAAGGAGTACGTCAAGGCTGTATATTGTCACCCTGCTTATTTAACTTATATGCAGAGTACATCATGATAAATGCTGGGCTGGATGAAGCACAAGCTAGAATCAAGATTGCCGGGAGAAATATCAATAACCTCAGATATGCAGATGACACCACCCTTATGGCAGAAAGTGAAGAAGAACTAAAGAGCCTCTTGATGAAAGTCAGAGGAGAGTTAAAAAGTTGGCTTAAAGCTCAACATTCTGAAAATGATCATGGCATCTGGTCCCATCACTTCAGGGCAAATAGATGTGGAAACAGTGGCTGACTTTATTTTTCTGGGCTCTAAAGTCACTGCAGATGATGACTGGAGTCATGAAATTAAAAGACGCTTGCTCCTTGGAAGGAAAGTTATGACCAACCTAGATAGCACATTCAAAAGTAGAGACATTACTTTGCCAACAAAGGTCAGTCTAGTCAAGGCTATGGTCTTTCCAGTAGTCATGTATGGATGTGAGAGTTGGACTATAAAGAAAGCTGAGCGCCGAAGAATTGATGCTTTTGAACTGTGGTGTTGGAGAAGACTCTCGGGAATCCCTTGGACTGCAAGGAGATCCAACCAGTCCATCCTAAAGGAGATCAGTCCTGGAGGGACTGATGTTGAAGCTGAAACTCCAATACTTTGGCCACCTGATGCGGAGAGCTGACTCATTTGCAAAGACCCTGAGGCTGGCAAAGGTTGGGGGCAGGAGAAGGGGACGACAGAGGATGAAATGGTTGGATGGCATCACCGACACAATGGACATGGGTTTGGGTGGACTCCGGGAGCTGGTGATGGACAGGGAGGCCTAGCGTGCTGCAGTTCATGGGGTCGCAAAGAGTCGGACACGACTGAGCAACTGAACTGAAGGGCTTTTCTGCAGCTAGGCTTGGCAATGGCCTTCCACAGTAGCCTTCTAGATACTCTCTACTCTATCTTTTAGAAATTCTGCCATACCTAGTTGCCTGGGCTCAAAATTCTGTTCCTGAACCATGTGGGTCCATACCTCTACTTTTGTAGACATGACCAGAATGACTTCTGACTGAAACTTATCCCTGTTCAGGGACAGCTCTAGGCTCCCATGGTACTGAAAATTCCCATTTCATAGTGTAAGCAGTGAAGAGAGACCTAGTCCAAGAAATCAAGAGAACTGAAGTCTAGGTATGGAACAAACCTATGAGACAGTATTGCAGAGGACTAAGACTGTAGACTCTGGAGCCAGACTGCCTGACTGAAGCCCAGCTTCACCAGCTATGTGACTTTCTGATCTCTCTACTTTAGCCCCCTCACTAGTGGAAAGTGAATCAGAATAGTGCCTACCTTAGAGGACTATGTGTGATTTAGACAGATTCATATAAGTAAAATCTTTAAGTAGAACTTAGAACATACATACAGTATGTATGATGTATGTATTTTAGATCAGAAGGGTTTCTAGGTCCCATTCGGCTCAAAACTCTTTCTGGTATCAAGTGCTAATGTTAAGGCTTTTTTTGGTAGTGATGGTCTGTTATTACTATTGTTTTTAATCATCATTTTTGCTGTTATGTACCAGAAATGTCACATTTCATCAGCAAATTAAAGATGTCTTAATGTTGGGAGTTACACAGCATTATAGAAGCCTAGGGCTTCCGTGATGCCTCAGTGATAAAGAACTCGCCTGCCAATACAGGAGACACTGGTTTAATCCCTTGGTTGGGAAGATCCCTGGAAAAGAAATGGTAAGCCAGTCCAGTATTTCTGCCTGGGAAATCCCATGGACAGAGAAGCCTGGCAGGCTACAGTCCACGAGGTCACAAAAAAATTGGACAGGACTCGGCAACTAAACAACAACGAACAAATAGAAGCCTAACATCTTAAGTGTTTAACTGTCTTTCCCCTCCTCTTTCAATAGCTATACTCAGTGTGCAGACTAGACTATGCCACTAGTCTAAAATCGTAATTGTCACAAATTTATCAAGTACTATAGTCTTCCTTCATCTATCATGTTATTATCACTTATTTACTTCTCTGTATCCTCTAGAGCCCCGTGGGTAGGGACTGATTCGGGGTTGTGTCTGTTGTTATTTTCTTCCTTTTTTAGCCATACCGCATGACTTGTGGGATCTTAGTTCCCCGACCAGGGATTGAATCTAGGCCCCCAGCAGTGAAAGCATAAAGTCCTAACCACTGGACGACCAGGGAATTCCCTGGGTTTTGTTTTAAAGAAGAAAAATTATTCAATGACCCAAGATCCACTCTGGGAGATGCTAATTAATTTTTCCACCAACCTTCAGCTTGTCTGCTTTAGCCCTCAGGTCCAGAAGCTTCTTCTCTGTGGCATCTATCTGCAGCCCCTCATCACACCAGTTCACAGCCTCGACATAGTTTTTCAGTTCCAAATGGCAAGAGGCACCTGTAGAACCCAGCACCCTTAGTATCCAGGGACAAGACGCATGGAAAGAACCATCCTTGTATATGACCTCCAACTTCAACCAGCTACCAGCCAGTGGCCTGAGGTTCTGGGAAATGGATGACAAAGTCCCTTCTAGTGCATCCCCCAGACAAGGAACACTGTTTCTTGTATTTTAGATCAGAAGGGTTTCTAGGTCCCATTCGACTCAAAACTCTCTTTCTGGTATCAAGGACTCTTAAAGTAGGGAAGGCTACAGCTTAGTGGCAAAGAACATGATCTTTGGAATCAGAGAGATCTGGGCTGGAAGTCTAGCTGTCATTAACCAACTAAACATTAGACAGTGGACTGAGTATCCCTGCGCTTTAGGCTGCTCATCTATAAATGAGAAGAATAAAGTCCATCTCAGATGACTTTAAATGGAGAGAGAAAGCAGAATTTGCCTCAGTCACTCACAAAAGCAATGGCAAAACCAAACATGATAGCTATCTCCTAAAACTGTTCTTGATGGCTACCAGTTTACGCTACCTCTCCTTTAATCAATCATGTTTTTCCTCCAGTTAGCCTCTGGGCTTTCTGAATTTAAAAACATCTGAACTAAAAAATTTAAATGTCCATAGAATTCAACCTCATCTTTCAGAGACAGAATGGGTGTCTTGCCAACGCCACACAGTAAGGTAAAAATGACAATTCAAGCAAGCTACAGACTTCCAGCCTGTAGCAAATTCCACATGACTATACACAATTTATTTGCCCATCTTCTTTCCCTATAGCTGAAGGGCCTGGATCTACATAAACTCCCTAACCATGATTACATAAGCATAATTTTAATAAAGCTTTTTAAGTTGGTCCATGGGGATATAGAGATTAATATGTAATGAATAAATTAAAGTTTACAAAGCACCACTGAGCTTCTCAAAGAAAAGGTGAAGTATGCAAGTAATAAAAGCAAATTATTACATACTAAGGTCAGACTAGGACAGAAAAAATAATCTGGGAACATCTGAACATTAGTGTTATCGGCAAAAGTCCCATAACTTATCTTTTAATTAACAATAACATGGCATTTGAAGATCTTGTCTTTCAATCAGCTAATTTGGAAAAAAAATTAAAATGTGGCTTTTAGAACTGCTTTAATTAATTTTATTCTTTATTAATTTAAAATAAGGAGTTTCAATTTCTCTACCAATTCTTAAAACACAGAAGGTTGAATTATTCTCTGGAGAACTCTTTTAAAAATGGCATGTTGCTGCTGATGACTTAATACTAAGATGCAAAAATAAGGTAACTTCATTAGTATCTTAGCACTTTAATATCAAAGGTTAAAATACTTCTGGTGTTGCGCATGCCAACTTTCCATGGTTGACAGTCATACTGTAGCTCTACAGGACTTACCTCTTATTATTGCTTTGAGGTGGCAGGGTTTTAGCTTTCTGGCAGCTATCACATCACTGAGAGAAGAACGAAAATTACCTGACAAAACACCATTCAGTAAACGAGAAAACAAGTTTTGAGATCACATTATTTCCAAAATGTTGCATGTAGAAACAAAAACACTCTTGGACAATCTTAGAGAAATATAAATCAGAGCAACTGTTTATAGAAAAAAAATTGTTATGCTCATCAACACCTCAGAAATGTTTATAATAGCAGGCAACCCACCAAACAACTATAAATGGCTAGTAAGCACATGGAAAAATGCTCAAAGTCACTACTGATTAGAGAAATTAAGATTAACATGAAACCAAAAATTAAAAACAGGTAATACCCAATATTGGTTAAAGGGCACTCCGAGAGTAAACCAAGAGAGCAAATTGGCGTGCATATTGTATATTCACTTTGACCCAACAATACTCTTCAAAGAACCAATCCTTAAAAAAGCTTGCAAAAAAATGAAAAAATGCTTGCAAAAAATGTACAAAGACAAATGTAAAAGCATGTGAGCTGCTGCATTATTTTTAATTGTGAAAAGCTAGAGATAACCTAAATATCCTCAATTTAGTAATGATGAAATAAATTATAATAAATCCATACTACTGAATACAGCTATTAAAGGAGTAAGATAGATCTGTATGTAAAAGGCATGATAGGATGTCTTTCCTACATTGTTTTAAGTGGTGGGTCAATGTGCACAGAAGCCTATCTTCATAAAATAAACAAACCAATCTAAATATACAGGCACATGTACACACATATATATTTGTAAATGCATTAAAAAGAAAAAAAAAGGTGTGTAATCATGAACGCTGGTTATCCAACCTAGGAGCCAAGAGGTAAACTTTCATTCTAGTTTATACTATAAGTATTACTAACAGTTTGGTATATACTTATTAATTTTACTTCTAAAGCTCTAGCCCAGGGGTCAGCAAAATTTTTCTCTAAAGGGACATATAGTAAACATTTCAGACTTTACAGGCTACATATGGTCTGTTATACATTCTTTGTTTCATAATACTTTAAAAAAACACTTTTAGCTCACAGGAGATCAGGGACCCAGGTGTGGCCTGAGTCATAGTCTGCCAAATCCTGCTTTAGCCTAAATAATCAGAATTATCAGAAAAATTTTATCACTAACTTTGTTCATTTTTGCATTACTTAAAAAAGCCTAAAAGCAGCTATATACTCAACAACAGCAGTATAGTAAAACAATAGTTGAAACACTGGTATGTCCATATGATGCAACTTCAGTATTCACAAATAATTTAATGACAGGTGAAATTATTTACGTTATAAAATTAAGTGAAAACTGAACACAGAATTGGAACAGCAGCATGATCTTATCTGTGGAAAAAATACATGAAGAGAAATCCAAAAACTTCTGCTTAAAAGTAGTTGACTGAACGTATGCATTTCAACCCCTATCACTTGACCAAAAAAAAAAAAAAGCCACTAATCCAGAGACAAGAATGAGAAAATGGAACACATTTTAAAGCTGGAGAACAAAGAGACACAGGCTAAATGACTAATTAGGCTTGAGACAACTGAAGTCTAAGCCACTACAGGTAAAATTCAAAGCTACCAAGTATACTGAAAAGCCTACAAAGTACCCAGTACTAAGGAATCAACAGCAGCAGGTACCTCTGTAAGAGTGGATAAAGGGGTCTTTTGTTTGGTGTATTCTGAGTCAAACTTGACTCTGAATCCTAATCCTAGCACTGCATACTCTTAAGGCAATGTATTTTACACATTTATTACATTTTACTACAGTTTCTTACTCTGTTAACTAGGGATAAAGCTGTTAACCTTATTTACCATACATAGTTGCTATGAACTCAAGAGGGATAAAAAAATGTGAAAGTGCTTTGTAAGCCATACCAGTGACATCATTTAAGGAATGTCTTTTGATTATTATGCATTTGCTCCTCTGGTATCACAAATACCTGTTTTGTTTTTTTTTCTTGCAAAGTGTTTTTGGTCTTACTAGGCCTATACATGACATTTTTTAGTTCCCCAAAGAAAGGAACTATGTAGCTCTTATTCACAGTGCAGTGCCTAGCACACAGTAAATGCTTTATATTTACTGTTTGAATAGGTAAATGAAAGAAATTCCTTTAAGGAAGAGTCAGGTCTTACTCATTTCTACGATGCCAGTGCCTAGCACAGAACAAGAACTCAGTATGGTGAATGAAGACAATGTATTCCTCCAGAAGTAATAAGACTGGGTTTCTAGTCAGAGTCTGGCATTAACCAAAGAGGTTCTTTTTCTCTGCTGCTGCTAAGTCACTTCAGTCGTGTCCAACTCTGTGCAACTCCACAGACAGCAGCCCACCAGGCTCCCCCATCCCTGGGATTCTCCAGGCAAGAACACTGGAGTGGGTTACCATTTCCTTCTCCAATGCAGGAAAGTGAAAAGTGGAAGTCTTCTTCTCTAGGCCTATGTAAAATGAGGGGGCTGGTTGGCTCAAATAATCTCCAAAGCTCTATACCACTCTTACTTTTGAGAATTTTATAATGAAACAGGCTAAAGAAGAAAAAAAAATTGGAGCAGATTATGACTGGAAAGAAACTCTGCTCCAAAGGTGATAAGTCCCAGGAGACCTATGCCAGCTAGATTTTAAGGCTTATTGTCTACCAGTCCCTCAGAAAAGGCTGAAGTCATTCCCAGGTCCTCTCTAAAACAGTGTGATAAGAAACAAGGGTTTAATATGCTTAAGATTAGATACCAACAATGATGTCACCCAAATAATCAGTTGCTTCCCAAAGTCATGTCTGCAGAACAGTCCTGCATGTTAATGTTACTTGAAAAGGAGGCTCACAACACCTGAGAATCACACAATAAGGTTCTCTGCTGTAGGTTTTCTCATATTAACATACTAACGTGCACTGCAAATCTCCAATGACAACGCAGCACTGTCCAATTTTACTTATCCAAGAAATGTTTTACTTCAAAGGGCCCATAGACTACTGAGAAATTCTCCCTTGGACTAATATAGTTTCTCTCACACAAAGAACTTTATCACCTTAATCCTTCTGGCATCCTTAAGAGGAGGTCAGAGAAAAAAAACAACTTACTTTTGAGAGAGAAGAGGCATCTGGGCTCAAAAATTCCAGATCATACCAACTCATGTATTAAGGTATTTGATGTTACTCATTTGGCTCAAATAGTAAGAATTATACAATCTATCTGACATCCCTTTTCACCAATCTACCTGGAAGATCAAAGTTCAATTAAAGTAAGCTATCTTAGGTTTCTGGATAAACAGCTCCTTTTCCTCTGACACTCTCAAACCCTCCCCACCAGCCATCATGTAACAGTTTTTTATAAATTAATCTTTTAGAAAGTACTAAATAATAGAATAAATTACCTAGATAGTATTGTGCTGCTGCCCGATTGGTATAAAGAACAGCATTCAAATCAGGGTCTGCACATTTCTTCTTTAATCCTTCAGTGTATGAAATAACAGCTTTCTTGTAGTCTTTTTCTTTAAAGTAATCATTGCCCTCGTCTTTGTAAGTCCTGGCCTGATCTGCAAAAAGAGAAGAAAAAAAATCACTATTCCCTATTTTTTAAAGGGCTCGTTAAAAATCTAAATCACACAATAATGTAATGACAAACCAAAAAGAACCAATAGGGAAAGAAAACTCAAAAACAAATGCTATAAAACTGGGTATTAGTATGGAGAAATAAAGTCACATGTACTTAACTACAATCAATTCTAAATATCTTAGAAAGCAGATTATTAAATGCTCACACACACCAAAAAAATCATAAAGGAAAAAAGTATACTTATCTCTTGAAGAGAGGGCTTTAATTACATCAGAAATGGGCGGAAATAACACTACTGATTTTTAATATGTTGTTTGAGTCCCTTGTAGGCAAATTCCCCTCCTCACTTTAGCAAAAGCCTACAAAATTGTTACAATTCAGTTCAAATTTCCCACCCATTGAAAGCCCACTTCTACACCCACACCACGCACCCCGCCCCCCACAACCTTTGGTGTTCCAACAGCACCTACAACACCTTGGCACTTATTACATAGGTTTGTCCTGATTCTTTAGGGCAGTTGAGCTATCCACTGTATCCACTGGACTGTGACCTCTGAGGGCAGTCTCATTCCTTCCTGTGTCCCGGTGCACAGTATTTAGTAGGTATACAAAGAAGTATATGTGGAATAAATAGCCACAAGTTAGCTTGGGCTAACTACTTCTGTTATCTATCAAAACCTTTCTGACTCACACTTTATCTCAATTTAATGGAGGAGCTTAGAGAGTCATGTAGATACCTTCTGGAGATCGCTCTTCATCAAAAATAATTGACTGCACGCAGGCCAAGTCAGGATTCTCCAGGGGATCAATTTCTGATGGTGAGTTCTTCATAAACAGAGGAATCTTTTCAAATTCCTGGAGGTTGTTAAGAGAAGAATGAACTATACGAATACAATTTTCCACTGAGTAGACCCAATTCCAGGTCTCCACATCAAAGTTTTTTCTCACTCATCATACTTTGCAAATCCTCATGACATCTCTCCCTCCCCGGCCTCAGTGTCCCACCTGTAAAATAAGAGCGCAGAATACCTAAAGACCCTTCAGTTCTCACATTCTTACAAGAGCGGCAGTAACTACCAAACGAGTTGAGCGCTCGTTTGTTCCCGGCACTTCACCCACCCTGTCACTTCACGCACCCTGTCACCCACCCTGTCACTTCACCCACCCTGTCACTTGAGCTTCGCCAACCCTCCTAGTGCTCCAGTCAGAGGAATTTTACAAATGAGGGGACGGTCTCAGATAAGCTCTGCACTCACAAGTTTCTGACTCCAAAACCTGAACACCTAAACATACTGCCAGCTTAAGAAGACTCTCAAAGTTTCGGGGCCGATTTTTAACACACAAGTAGAAACCACCTATCCGCTGGCAGCGCCAAACCTTGGCGGTTAAAGCGCCTCAGCGCCCGGGAGGCCCCCGGAGTTGGGACGACGCCCGCGCACGCACGTGCTGAGACCCCGGGCCCGCCCACCTCCTCCCACTGGCTCTCGTGGAAGCCGCCACGGTAAGGCTGACTCTGGAACTTTTCCAAGAATGAGTCCATGCTGGCGTCAAAAGTGACGCCCGGATCCTGCTGCTCCATGTCTGCTCCCTGGTGATCCAGCAACCGCCCGGGCGCCGAGAACCGTACGGCAGCTTCCGGCGGCGCGGGTGCCCCCTCTCAATCTTCCGGGCGGCGCCGGCGCGCTGCTTCCGGCTTGCTGGAGGCGTGGCCGACCCGACTCCACCCCTCCCCCGGGAAACGCCTACTCTCCGCGCACTTTCGAATACCTTCGGGACGGTGGATGAGCCCAGCACCCCACAGTAGCGCACTATCACTTAATTCGCTCGTTTATTTAACCAGTCAGCACGTTTTCTAAGCTCCTTTCTTGTGCCAGTCCTGTTATAGTCGTTGGGTATACAGTGCTGGGCAAAGCAAGTAAAATCCCTGCCCTCTAGGAGTTGATAGGGTAGAGCGGAGAAAGTGAAAGTGTTAGTCGCTCACTGGTGTCCGACGCTTTGTGGACCCCATGGACTAGGCCTGTCAGGCTCCTCTATCCATGGAATTCTCCAGGCAATAATACTGGAGTGAGTAGCCATGTCCTTCTCCAAGGGATCTTCCTGACCCAGGGATTGAACCTGGGTCTGCTGCATTGCAGACAGATTCTATACTATCTGAGCCACCAGGGAAGCAGTAAGCAGAGGGCAGAGACAGACAATAAACAAGATATGGAAGTTTGTCAAGTGGTAGCAAGGACTGTGGGAGAAAAGTTTTAAACAGGGTGGGCAGGCATTCAAGCAAAGGAAGAAGCTTGGAAGTGGCCAGGGGGTGTCTGGGGAAGAGCATTCCCCAAGAAGGGAACAGAGAGGGCTAAAGGTGCCAGGTGCAGAAAAGACAGTGAGTAGCAAGTAGGTGGGAAAGAGAATGAGCTGTGATTCTGAGGGTTTGGGTTTTCCTCACAGTGCAATGGGACCCTTTGGAGAGCTTTGAGGAAAGGAATGATGTGATCAGACTATTTCTGATTGGGATTCTGTGGTGGGCTAGTAGTAAAGAACCTGCCTGCCAAAAGATGCAGGTTTGATCCCTGGGTCATGAAGACCCCCTGGAGGGGAAAAGGGCAAGCCACTCCAGTATCTTTGCCTGGAGAATCGCATGGACAGAGCAGCCTAGCAGGCTACAGTCCGTGGGGTCAGAAAGAGTCAGACACGACGACTGAAGTGACTTAGTACACGTGCACAAACCCCTACCCCCCGCAGCTGAGGTGGCAACAAGGCCTCTGGGCCAGATGTGCCCTCTGCAAACACTGCGTTCCCAGCTAAGGGCTGCTGGGCCCTGCATTGTGCCACAGTCTCAGGAGCTCACAGCCTGGTCTAGAAGGAAAGATAGGCGCACAGCAAACCAGTCTAAACCCAGTCTGGTCACAAGCAGGCTCAGTGGAGGAACAGAGGAATGGCTGTTCCATGGGGGGTTCGAGGAGGGTTCACTGAGGAAGTGATGCAGATCTCAGAGCAGAGATGGGGAAGGTCTCTGCAGATGGATAGGGGCTGTAGGGAAATTGGGCATTTTAGGCAGTGGAAGTCCACGTGCAGGCAACAGCCTGCATGCTAAGAGGAAGGTCAGCAAGGTAGGTGAGGGTCATAGGTCAAAGGGTGAAAGTCCTTTCACCCTTTATGCTGCAGAGGACGGTGAGATACTGACAGACATAAGGGAAAATTTGTCTTAGGAAGGCCTGGGTTGCCAGATGAAGGATTGATAGGAGATGCTGGGTTAAGAAATTGACAAGGAGGATGCTGGTGAGAAGCCAGGGGAGAAGAGAGATCTGAAGCCCAGAAACAGAACTAGCAGGCTTGTTCGTTATTTGATATAAGAATGAGACAGACAGCAGGGCTCAGGATGACACTTGGAGGGGCCATGAGCCCTTCAGGGCCAGGATTGTGTCATTTACCTTCTGCGTCACCTGTGCCCAGGGGAACACCTGGTCCGTATGCTCTCTTCTTCCAAATCTAAATCTCCTTTTCCACACTTCCTCCTCCAGCCTAGTCCCCAATGATTCCTGTATTATTCTCTTCATTTCTTCTCTTCTTGAATACAGAGCCTGCAAAGTCATTTTGCTTCCATTTTAAAAGTGTGATTCCATAAGAACTCGTTTTGCAGGTGATGATAGGGAAGGTTCAGAGAAAGGAAGTGCTCTTTGACCCTTCCAAGTTGAGACTGTTTGGGGACCTTTGCCAATAACTGAGCCTGCCAGGCGCCTCTGTGCTTTGAAACCACCCAGACCTAAAACATGGCAGCTCTTCTTTGTCAAGGCCACCCAGACTGGGCTCTGCCTAGTGAAAGCAGCAGTGTCTCTGGGTGGAAAGGGCTCAGGCATGGGAGTTGAGAGGCCGTTGGGATCCACACTTCTAATTGCTTCCTGGCGTGACATTAGACAAGACCTACCCATCTTTGAGCCCTGTCCTCATCCGTAGAACATGGATAATAAAGCCAGCCTGCCTTTCCCATGACTCTGTATGGCTACTGTGAGATTCAAATGGGGCAATGCTCATGAACATTCTTGGCAATGGACAAGGTTATGCAAAAGGACCACCCCCATTTCTTATTCTATCTCAGGCCCAGGATCCCGATGGCCTTAGCCTACATTTGTTGGAAGATGATTGTGTCGTCATCTTACAGACTTATGTCTCCTGCTTTGCACACGCACTCAGGGAATCTCAGCTCACATCTGTGCACAGATGAATATCCCAAATCTGTTTACATCTTAGATCCCTCTGCTGAGCTCCACCGTGTGCAGCCAGTACCTAGGAGATATCTCCACTATCATGGTAGACAAGCCCCTCAAGTTCACCATGTCCAGACTGAGCTCATCCCTCCGCAAACCTGCTCCTGGTCCTGAGGACCACTCAGTGGGGGACATCATTGGCCTGGTCATCTGCCCTGAAATCTGGGCACCATCCTGAGGTCTTGCTCTCCTTGCTGTCAACCACCAGATTCTGAAAATTCTTCCTCCAATCACCCACAGGTCCAGTCATACAGTCCATCCTGCATTGCCGCCCAGGCCCCTGCCAGACCCCGAAGCCCCCAGCCAGATGTCCTCATCCTCCCCTCTGCTCCTGCATGAGCTTTCTTCCTCCCCTTTTTCTCATTTACTCCTCTGAGCCTTCCTCCTTTCCTCCTCCTGTCACTCTAATGTGTTTTAATGTGCGTTTTTCAGTTTGTAAGTGTCCTTTGCAAACTTAACTTCTTTTGTACATGCATTTTATGTTTTTTTTTTTTTTTTTTCCCTCAGCACTAGGTTTTAGGTCCCATCCATGGTGCTACATATACCCTTACTGCTTCTAATGCTGCATGGGACTCCACGGTGCCCATTCATCCCCTCAGGGTGGATCCCCAGGCTGACTCCTGTCCCAGGCATCACGAATAACACTAAGAAAGACTTCCTCATACATCTCCCCTTACGGACCAGTGGGAAGATTCCCTGAGATGTGTGCCCGCGGTGGGAGTGCTGAATCATGGGCGTGCATAAACCTAATGTGAGTGAAGAGTGACAGATTCCTGTCTAGAACAGCTACTGCCCTCCCACAGCAGTGCCTGTGTGTGCAAAGGAGGAAGCTCTCTAAAGCAGACATCCTCCTGCATCTCCCCTGCTTGCCTCTCCCCTTCCCACCACACCTTCCCAGGCTCTCTGAAGTCTTCTTCTTAACACAGGCTCCAAGGCCATACTAACCCAGCCCTTGTCCTCCTCTTCCTTCCCACTCTGAGCTCCAGAGCACCTTCAGATCTGCCGTGGATTCTTGGTCTCATGCGCCCCGCTCTTCTCCATACATGCCTGATGTGTAGGCATCTTTCCAAACCCACTGGAGGGGGTGTCTCTTTTCTGAGAATCCTTCCCTGATCTCACCTCCAGTTAGCCTCTGGACTTCACAGTCCCCACACTGCTGTTCAGCACAGCATTGACCTGCTGGGCTGTTGGTGTTTTATATGTCTCTGATACTTCCATGAGGCCAGTTTATCAGCCTCAGCACTTTTGACAATTTGCGATGGACATGTCTTTGCTGTGGGACTGTCCTGTGCACTGTAGAATGTTTAGCAGCATCCTTGGCCTCTACCCACTGACGATAACAGCCCCCTCCCCAAGTGGAAACAACCAAGAATGTCTTCAGACCTGTCCAGATCACCCCCAGTCGAGAACCACTGCATCAGACTCTCGAATGCCTGGGGCCTGGGGCTGGGTCTCACTCATGTCTGTATCTCTGGCACTCAGAGCAGGCCTGGTCCAGGTTAAGTGTTCAGTAAATGTTGCCCGAATGAGTGGTGGCCAACCTCTGGGCAAAGACTCGAGGGTGGGGCTCAGAGATCAGGATCTGGGCTATGCATATCATGGGGTGGGGATGAGAGGATCTCTTTTCCTTCTCCAAAGGCTACCCAAATCATCATCTCCTTTTGTTCTTATTCTCTCCCTGTGAGGGAGAGGACACTGAGACATCTAGCAAACTTACCGTGTGACCTCGAACAAGCCATTCCACCTCCCTGGGCCTCAGCTTCCACATTTATAAGACAGCCTACGTGCATCTATGCGTGTTGACTGAGTCAATAATAAAGAACGTGCTCATCTCACAGGAAAAACTCCATGGGGAGAGGCAAGCTATGTGGCGTTTATAGTGAGTGTGGCTGGGGCCATGGCCACCTCCAAGGAGGGCTGGGGGCTCAGGAACATCACTGCTTCAAAGACATCTTCCAGGAGCCCAGCACCTGCATGATCCAGGAACGCCGCTGGTGGGAAGTGGGCAGGTTCTCACAGCTCGGGCTCCAGCGGTGCGTGGTGGCTGGGTCACACACCCATGCGTCCCCGTGGGGCAATGGCCAGGAGTTTCGCCAGCAGCTGGCCAGGATGTTGTCCTGGGCCTGGGCAGCAAAGATGCACACTGATGCTTCTGGGTCGTGTCTCAAGTTTTCCAGAGCTGAGTTATGGGGAGGAGAGAGGTCACTTGTTAAGTCTAGGTCCCCACCTGAGTCTCACACCTCATCCTTCTTATTTCATATCTTAGCTTGGGTGCTCTGCTCAGCATCCCCTCATCTCCCAGCTCTTCAAATTGTTCATGTCTTTCAAAGCTTGGATCAAAACCTGCCTTCTCCAGGAAGTCTTCTTGGACTGCCCAAGCCTTCCTTCATGCTCCCATCAGCTTCCCCAGTTATGAAATTAACATGCTCCCTTAAGAGTCTGAACTACTTGCTCTGCACTAAATGGTTTTTTATTTTATTTTCTGGGTCTGGTTTCCTGGATTGTAAGCTCCCCTAGCACGTGGACTGTGTGTTCTGTGTCTTAGTGACTCCACAGCAGCTAACATGTACTTACCTGGGTCAATGCTAGCACAGCTGGACTGAGTGAAGCCCCTGACATTGGGTCGTAACCCTCCCCTCTCCCATTCCCTGCTGCGAGCCTACTCATTCCCGCACTGGCTCTGGAAATCTCACCAGTGCAGGACAGGACTCACCAGCTTTAACTTCATTCATACGATCTTCCGTCATGCTGCTGTCCATACAGGGGACCAGAGACCCTTGAGCATAATCCAAGATGTGAGTGGGTCCATCTCCTGATTCTGACCGCCCCCCTCAGACCAGACCTCCTCGGAAAAGCTCTCCTAGTCCCACAAACGAGGACACAAACAGAGAACTTCGTCTTGACCCTGGGACAGATCCCTTGAGAGGGGGCCTGGGAGGGGTGGAAGATCCAGTGGGCAGAGAGGGCAGCAAGACAGAGACAGGAGCAGGGCTGTAGCTGACTCCGAGAGGTGGTCCTAGGAGACCCCTTCCCCAGGCTGGTATGTAGTGTCCTCATCCAAGACTCAGGGAGGTGCTGCCTCGGTGCCCACTCTCCAAGGAGCAGTAACAGGAGGGTACTAAGTGCCTCGCATACCTTCCTTCCCCTCAGGTGGTTGGTGGGGTCCCTGGAGAGGCTGAAACTCAGGTCCTTGGCAACATAGCTCAGCCCTCCCCTGCTGCAGCGGCTCCTAAAGTGCCTGCAGATCCTTGAATGTGCCCTACCTCTCAGAAGGCCCCTTCCGTACTTTGTACCTTACTAATTCCTATTTGTCCTTGAATATTCAGTTTAACGTGGCTGCTCCTCTAGGAAATTTTCCCCTTTCTTGCCTCAAGCTAGTTATAAATGCCTCTTTAGGCTCCCAGAGTCTCTGAGTCTGTCTCCACCTGTGTACACACTGTGACGTGTTGTACTTGTGATTCATGAACAACTCCCACTTAGACGTGGGGTTTCTTCAGCTTAGATCTGCTAGGGATGGGGGAGTGGGAAAGATAGTCTGAGGGCCTTAGAGACACTTGCTCAAGTGTGTGCGTGTGTGCGTATTTCTAGGGCTGCTACTGCTGCTGCTGCTAAGTCGCTTCAGTCGTTCCAACTCTGTGCGACCCCATAGACGGCAGCCCACCAGGCTTCCCCATCCCTGGGATTCTCCAGGCAAGAACACTGGAGCGGGTTGCCATTTCCTTCTCCAATGCATGAAAGTGAAAAGGGAAAGTGAAGTCGCTCAGTCATGTTCGACTCTTAGCGACTCCATGGATTGCAGCCTACCAGGCTCCTCCGCCCATGGGATTTTCCAGGCAAGAGGACTGGAGTGGGTTGCCATTGCCTTTTCTAAGGCAAGTGTTCCTAAATTTCTGTAGGGTCTCACAAAAGATCTATAACCCGCAAGAGGTTAGGAATCAAAACACCAACATTCTTAGAAGTGATTAGTTTGGAACAAGATTTAGAGAAGCCAGAATTTAGGAAATACATCATTCTGTTTGAGGAGCTCCCCCTGAGCATGTCCCCACAGCCCAAATGATGCCCCCTCCAGCTGGGCGTTGCTCATCTGTCCCAGAACTGACCATGTTAACAGCTGCCCCACATCTCCCCAGTCCTGACCATCAGCATCACCTCCTGAAAATTTCTTTGTTTCTCTAGACTAAGCGCAGTGCCTGACACAGAGTAGCGGATCAATCAATGTGTGAGGCAGAAGCCAATGGATACATGCGTGGATGCCAGGACGAGTGAAAAATTGCACATGAATTGGGCCAAGGTACAAGGTGGGGGCCTCTCCAAACCTCTCTGTAGTAGGGTCTCCTGCAGACCCTTGAAGGATATATAGCTGTTTGGGAGAGGGAAGGAGAGTGGCTGAGAGCAGACAGCATACTATCAGAAGTGTCCTATGGAAGATTCTGAGTGAAGGGAACCTACTTGGTTTTTTCCCCAGAAAGACAGAGGTTGGGATTGTGGGAAGAAGAAGGAAGGTGACTGTCACTGAGGGAGAACCCTTATCTGCCAGTCTTCATATTTTAAAAAAATTCTGATCCAGGCCACAAAGCAGGAGTTGATCCCTATCTTGCCAATCACTTTACAGATCTTACAGAGGAGGCTCAGCTGGCATCACACAGGAGGGGATTATGGAGCTGAGATCCTAGTTCGCTTCCCCTTGTGCAGACTGGTGCTTCCTGCTGCAGGGCAGGCTCCTGCTGCGCCTGGACCTTGCTGTACTGGGGGCAGGAGGTGGGGTAGGAGAAGCAGCGATTCTACTGCCTACAGATGCCAAGGTTATGACCTTGGTCCACTTCCCAAGCAGTGATCTCAGAAGAAGGGAGACCTTGCTGATTTATATCAAAGCTGTGTGCTGGCCAAGCCTTGCATCCAAAGGGAGGCATCCACCCTGGGCCAGAAGGGCCACTGCTCAGAACTAGGTCTGCCAGGGCAGATTACCTATGAACATGACTGAGGACTTCCGCAGGGAGGCCCGAGGGCTCTTGGCATACTCCAGGCTCTGGCTGAGGAACGTGAAGGCGCTGTCTCGATGGGTGTCCACCTGGGACAAAGAGAAACCAGAGAGTGCTGGGCCCTCAGAGGGAATAACCACCCATCTACCCCTCCCAAAGCTAGGAACCAGGACCCAGTCAGGCAGCTGAGCCCTGGCCCTTTGCCTCCTAAATAACTCTGCTACCCATTCTGGACTCTTTCAGAAGCCAGACTTCATGTTCTCTTAGCTGACTGCAGCAATCATGTTAATGATCTTCCGGCCTTGGGTGTCTCCTTTCCTAATCCACCCACCTGCTACAGGCTAGAAGGCAAGTTCTAAAATGCAAGTCCAGCCAGAGCTGAGAATGGATATGGCATGTGAGGGGCATGACTAAGGAGACAGGTCTGACTAGGGTGAAGGATTCAAGTTACAAAGCAGTGGGAATAAACTACAGACTTAGGAGGGTTTTAAAAGTCATTCAAATACAGACAAATAGGGCTTCCTTATGCATTAAAAAAAAAAAAAAGAAGCCAGCATCCATTCTTAATAGGGCAATGACAAAGTAATGTTTTAGGCAAAATAGTCTGACAATGGTGTTCAGGTTGGGTTTGATCAAGTAGAAACCAGGGGGCAGGCAATCTGCTAAGAGACTGTTGAGGGAGATAAAGAGAGTCTGGTCTGATCACTCTCCTATTGAGAATCTGCATGTCAGGGAGTAACTGTGGTGCTGGAGAAGACCCTTGAGAGTCCCTTGGACAGCAAGGAGATCAAACCAGTCAGCCCTAAAAGAAATCAACCCTGAACATTCATTTGAAGGACTGATGCTGAAGCTGAAGCTCCAATACCTTGGCCACCTGATGCGAAGAGCCAGCTCATTGAAAAAGACCCCAATACTGGGAAAGATTGAGGGCAGGAGGAGAAATGGATGACAGAGGAAGAGATGGTTGGATGGCATCATCGACTATATGGACACGAGTTTGAGCAGACTCCGGAGACAGTGAAGGACGGGGAAGCCTGGCATGCTGCAGCCAGTCCATGGGGTCGCAAAGAGTCAGATACAACTGAGCAACTGAACAATAGCAGTAACAATGTCAGGGAGTAAACTCCTGGGCTTAGTGTGCAAAGTGTTCATGATCATGTCCTTTCTCAGCCTCAGGTCTTTCTCTACTACTGCCTCCTTGCACACCATGCTCCAATCCCAGGTCGAGGCACAACTCTGCCCAAATCCGTGCCCGACACAAGCCATTGCTCCTGATTGGAGTCCCTTTCCCTCTTTCCTTCCTAATGAGTCCCCTCTCATTCTTTGAGGCTCAGCTCAGAAACTGTCTCCTCCCTGAAGTTTTCCGCAACCCTCCGGCAGAGCTAATCTCACCACCCTTGACATCTCTGCAGCACGTTGCACATGCTTTGTCATGGCACCTATGACACTGGACTTATAATTACTTATACCTGTCTCCCCCACTGGATCTGTAGTCCCCCAAAAGAAGGGACCTTCTCACTCAGCTCAGAGTTCTCAGCACCCTGGACGGAGCTTTGCATGGTACAGGTGCCCAGAAAGTACTGGATGGATAAATGAATGAATGACTAGGTTACTGACCCCTCCCTAAAGCTAAGGCTAGAGGTTGACCTTTATGTGAGCAGAACTGTTGATGCTTGGAGGGCAAAGAAGAGACTGAGAATCCAGAGGTCTAATCAGAGGCCACAAGCTGGCAGCCCACAGGCCACAAATGGCTGGCAGGGCAGAGGCCAGTGCAGTGCTTTAACCAAATTGATTGTTAATTAAAGTCTTATTAAAGTCTAGCTTTTCCTGTGAAACTGAAGGCCCTGGTGAGAGGTGGCTGCATGGTGGCTGGAGCTCTCCATTCGTGCTTTCAGCAGAGCCTAGCCCCTCCAGGTTGCCACGGCCCAACCAACCCCACATCACTTATCTATCTGCCCAGTCACTGGTCATGGTTAGCATTTGAATTAGCACCACTGGCCAGACACTTCTCCAGGCCTCTTTTTCCCTCTGTAAAAGGAGGTAACAATATTAGGCACTGGATTGCAGAGGCTTTGAGCACTGTTGATAATGATTATTACTACAAAATAACAATGTTATTTTGTTTATTTGTTAGGTTGGTGGGGGAATGGGGACGCTGCATGCCCCACCCAGACCTCCCTTAGGGTGTGAAGGATTTATTTCCCCAAGTACAGGTTGCCTTGGTGGAAGAGAACTGCTAGCCCAAAGTCACATCCCTTCCCAGGCCAGCTGGCAACCGATGACAAGGTAAACCACAGCCTCAAGACCTTCTTCAAGGGGCAGAACCAGAAATTGACAGACCACTCAGCCTGTGTGGAGACCTGACCGCCAGCCCCAGTGTGAAGAATCTCAGCACCATGCTGGCTGAGACCTTCCCTGAAACCACACTGCAGCTTGACTCCTCTGCCACTTCCGCTCCCTGCCCTCTCTTCCACAGCGGCTGGTCCCAGGGTGCTCCCTAATAAACCTCCTGCATGCTAACCTCTGCCTCAGAGCCTGCATCCCGGGGAACACAGCCTGTGACTACAGGAAGGGTAGATGGGCCTAGATGGCAAAGTGTTCGAAATGGCACATGAAGGAACCCGGCTACATCCTGCAGTGCAGTGTGTCACTCTTACTGCAGAATGTTCTCAGGTGTTACCTGGACAGGGGGTTCTGTGGTTTAATAATGTGGGGAAAGCACGAGTCAACCATGAATTTCCTCAGCACAGAGCATTTCAGAGCTCTAAGGTGCTGGTGACACTGCAAATCTCCGAGAGGAGGATAACGATGCAGTCTTTCCCAAACTTGCTTGTCTTGGATCTTTTCTCTCCTGGGGGGCATTTCTTGTAGGACTGCCATCACAGCGAATACGGGCTGGAAATTACTGTTGTAGAAGAGGGAGCCAGTAGAGTCCCTCAGGCAGGGATGTGATACAGACAGACTCGGGTTTTAACCAGATCATTCTGGTAGGCTGAGTGGGGAATGGATTGGAGGGGCTGAGATTCAAGACCGGGGGACCCACTGGATGGCTAGACCCAATCTGAGAGACATTTATGACCTGAGCTAAGGGAATAATAATGGGAAGGGGGAGGAAAAAACAGATTCAGAGGTATTTAGGATATTTGAGATTGATCAAAGGTGAAGGTAAGAGGGATCAAGAAGCCTTGGATGGTTTTAGGTTTCAGCTTTGGCGATTTAGAAGGAGAGAGAACTGACGTTGGGAAGGCCATAAATTCAGAAGAGGTATGCTGAGTTCAGTTGTGTGCAGTCATTGTGGGCAGGGGAGGGCTTCCCAGGTGGCCCTATCGGTAAAGAACCTGCATTGCAACACAGGAGACACGAGAGACGCGAGTTTGATTCCTGGGGTTGGGAAGATCCCTTGGAGAAGGGAATAGCAGCCCACTCCAAATATTCTTGCCTGGAGAATTCCATGGACAGAGGAGTTGGGTGGGCTACCATCCATGGGGTTGCAAAGAGTAGGACAGGACTGAAGCGACTTAGCACAGCACACACACAGTCATTGGGGGAGATGTCCAGTAAGCCTTGGAGAAGGAACACCAGAAGTAGGGAGAGAAGTCAGAGGCAAAGATGAACTTCCAAGAGCCAACAACTTGTAGGTAGTAATGGAATTGTCAGTAAGGATGCTCATGTAAAAAGGAGGAAGAGACAAGGAAAGAACTGGCCACCTCCAACATACTCATAAGACCCACTGTAGTCTTAGAAACACTTACAAGGTCTTGCAAATTTTGGCCACCGTCTGCTGCTGGTTGTCCCAGGGCTTCCAGCTGTAAGCTTTTTTTGGCAATTCCCAAGCCATGAAGCAAGAACAGCGGAACAGCGTCTTCACACATTTCTGGGGGCCAATAGGAAGAGAATACCAGAGCTATGCAATTCCAGAAGAGTTGAACTATGCTCCGGGAAAAAAAAAAAGGACGAAACTGGATTTTGGAAAGACAATTCCTATCAATATTTGAAACGTACAAGGAAAGTTGGCTGTTTTGAAAAGAAATACTGGCGTGGGTACCTTTTGAAAACAGGCTTGGCCAGACTTGGTCGCGTGATGGATTGCCTGTGATTCCAGGCTGGGTTCTGTAAAGCGGGCTGCACCCGCAGGACTCAGGGCTATGCACACTCACCTGGCTCACTTTGGCGTTGCCCTCTTGCATGGTCAGCAGCAGGGGCACCAAGGTGCTGATCAGCTGCTCCTCCACAGCCGGGATGCGGGGCGACCGCAGCTTCTGAACAACCTTGCCGTACAGGTTGATGCAGGAGGAGCGCACGTCCTCTCGTGACTGGGCCAGATGCAGAGGCTCAGGTGAGCTCCGTCCTCCAGGAGTCTGCCTGCACCTCTGTGCCCCACATGGAGGCTCACGGCCTTCTTCCCACTCATTCTGAGGACCCCTCGAAGCTCAAGACGCACAGAGACGAAGAACCCTGAAGGCCACCTGAGGGGGCGGATCTGGGGCTGGCTTCCCCCTCGTCAGAGCCTGGGTCAGGCTCTTCCCAGCAGGGACCTGCTCTTCCCAGCAGGGACCCCACTGTCCTCAAAGGTGCCTTTGTGCCAAGTAGAAAAATGCCCCCCTTTGCTGAGACCAATCAAAGAATTGTGACCCCCCCCCCTTAGGGGAAGAATGGGGGAAGGGATAGTTAGGAAGTTTGGGATCGACAGGTACATATTACTGTATTTAAAATGGATAACCAGCGAGGACCTACTGTATAGCTCAGAGAACTCTGCTCAATGTTATGTGGCAGCCTGGAGGGAGGGGAGTTTGGGGAGAACAGATACATGTGTGTGTATGACTGAGTCCCTTTGCAGTCCACCTGAAGCTATCACAACATCGTTAATTGGCTATACTCCTATTAAAAAAAAAAGTTCAAAGGAAAAAAATTGTAACTCCTCTAGATGGACCAATCACAGAGAGGCAAGTCTCTGGGGTAATGAGCACACAAAAAGACCTCCCTCTGTGAGAACCAATTAGAGAAGGAACTTTCTCTGGGCAAACCAATTACAAAGAATCTGGACCAGTTGGGACCAGCGCCCATTCCCCTGGGCTGACTCAGCCCTGCTCAGGTCCCAACAGGCCATGGGAGCTACTACGACCCCTAGAGTAGAACTGCCCTCCAGGTGTTACACCCTGATCCTTCCACCCTCACCGAATTTCTTACGTCACTGAAGTGTGGCAGCAGAATCTGCAGTATCTCCATATAGACTGAGTTGTCCATCAGCTTCCGATCCTGCCCCTTGAAAATGGTCTTGAGGTTGTGAACCGCCTCCACCACCAGCAGCCCATCCACACTCTTCAGACCCTTCACCATGGAGGGCAGGAGGGCCTGCACCTTGGCGGCCTGCGGAGAAAGAGTATTTGGGATGGGGGCTCCTATCCGATCTAACAGGTGAGGGGCCCAGCCTCTGAGTCACAGAGATGAACTGGTCAAGCAAGTCCTACCTCCAGGCCTTTGCTTATGTTATCCCGCCTGCCTGGCAGGCCCTCACTCAAACTCCCGCTGTCTCCAAAGCCCTCTTTGGCCTCACTGACTCCTTCCTAGCCTGCAACCCTGAGGGCTTTGTTTTTCCCCACTTCTTGGCACTATCTATAGATGATACCCTGTGTTGTTAGTTTTCTGAGTCTATGTCCTGTCCCTTTGTCCCTCTAAATCATAAGCTGTAATGACAGTGCTTAGTAGAGAAAAACACAGCACTTTTTAAAAGGCTAATGAAACATCAACAACCTGCGACTCAGCTTCCTAATCTCTAAATTAGGAATAATTACTGCTATCCCAGCCCCTCCTAAACATACTGCTCTTAGGATCATTGTGAAAAATCTGAATTCAGAAAGTACCTTTCAAAAAATAAAGCACATAAGGAATTATTAAGGGATACCCATTTCACAGATAGGATAATTAAAACAGAGACAGAAATGAGCTCTGATTCCAGTCACCAGCATTGGAGAGTTGCGAATGGCCAAGCTCCATCCTTCCTCTTGTCGGGGCCCTGGCTGAGTGGGCTCTCCCCTGCCCTCCACTCACCTTTTCAGTCCTTTGAGCCAGAATGACCAGGCCTCGGATGGACAGCACCTTCATGATGGGGTCCCGGTGGCTCAGGCCTTCCGCCATCCGCCCCAGAGAGTACTCCTCAGGGATCCGCCGTACCTGCTCCATCCGGAGGAGCTGAGGGAATAAAGATGGTTACTCCCCAGCGCAAGGGGTACCCTCAGGCCCCATTTGCCTCTGGGGCCTCATTCACACCTATCCACCCTCTAGTCTGTATTCTTACCACCAACAAGCTTCTAACCAAGCTTCCCATCATTCATGGAATGACCCAGGCTGTTTTGTCCCTTCTGCGTGGGCAGGGATGCTCTTCTGTCAGGCCTCTCACCTCCACTCTAGCCCCAGCTCACCATGCACGGCTCTGGCCAAAAGTCAGCCCCTGCCACCATGTTTGAGGGTCCCCAGGCCTCACCTAGGCTGACTGCCCCCTTCTCTGCGCCCCTGGGGGCCCTGAACACAGAAACCTTATTGCCCCCATGTGCCTTTGCACCTGCCTCCTGCATCCTATCCTCCTGGAGCTTCTTTGAGGACACAAACTGAGCCTTTCTCCTTGGGCACCAGTTACTGATGCAAGGTCTGGGATGAAGTGTGTGCTCAGGGAACCCTGGTTGCATGAGTTTACAACCAAGAAATGGTTCCTTTCCTTCTTGGAATTGTCCTCCTCCAGTGCCCACCATTGCAAGGTTAGTACCATCAGCCCCACTTTGTCCCAGCCCCAAATCAGGCATCATCCCCATCGCCTTCCTCTCCCTCTCCCTGCCACCTCCAGCACCCAGTCATTCTTCAACTCCTGCCTGTTCATCCTCATAAGCACTTCTCCCATCTGTTCCCTTGCCCTGCTTCTACTGTGACGGTTGAAACCACGTGTCTATGATGAAAAGAGAAAGCTAGAGAGAGCAGACAGGACAGCTGATGGGTGGGGGTGGGGAAGGCAGGAAAGGTGGGGCTCCACCTACCACCCACCCTCCACCCATCCACAGAACTACACTCAGTTGCTCTGCACCAGGTTCTGGGCTGTGACTAGAGACACAGAAATGTGACAATCATAACAGCAACAGAGCTCACTTGGGGAGTACTTCCTGCGCTGGCACTTTACATGAACTGAATAACTCCTCATCAAAACCCTATGAGGTGGGCAATTCATTATCCTTGTATTGTAAATGAGGAAAGCAAGGCACAGACAGGTTCAGCAACTTGCCGAAGGTCACACAGCTCCCTTGAGGACTCCACCCACCACTGGGAGAAGCAAGTACCCCTTTAGGCACAGCATGGGGAGTCTAGGGGAGCTGGGAAAGGACATCTGAGCAACATCAAAGCATCACTGTGAACATGTTGCGCCACTACTTCTGGGGAGAGAGAAGGATTTGAAGCTGGGGGAGGACCCCTGTCCCAGGGAGGGAGGGCCACTGCTCAGGGCTCCAGGGGAGTGGAGCCTACACAGTCCCTGACCTTATGGAAATGCCTCTCCCACAAGGCTAACCCGGGTAGAGGAGCCAGGTGGGCAGAGCTGGTGTGAATCTCTCTGGACAGCTTGAGCTATGTGACCTTGAAAACTACCCCTTATCTCATCAACACATGAGCATCACAATTCCTGCTTTGTAGGGCTGCTGTGCAGACGAGTGGGGTCGTATACATAAGAGGTCAGCGTGGTGTTCGACACATGGCACGCCTTCAAGAAATGACACTTTCCCAATTCCTCACCAGGGTCATGGGGATCCCAGCAGAGCTGAGACTGTAACCTGGACCCCCGACCCCAAGACACACGCATGTCCTCCCAGGTGACACGTTCTGCTGGTGCATGCAGAGCCAGGCAAAGTGCTTACCTGGGTACTCACTCACTCATCTGATCGCCTCTTCTTAGAGGCCTTCTTGGGGCTGGGTCTAGGGATGCCAGGCAAACATGATGTGGCTCCTGCTCCCCAGGCTCACAGTCCACTGTGGAGGCAGTGCTGGACTCGCCATGCTGCCCCTGCCCACCTGGCTGTCTTTACTCAAGGCCCAGTTCAAATGGCACCTCATCCAGGAAGCCGTCCTCAACCTTCCACTGTCTGAGCAGACAGTGAGCCTCTGAGCCCCACTGTACAGACCCTGGTGATAGCCCAGACCCACTGTGTGCCAGCTAGAACGTCACAGGAGGAGGAAGGGGTGGTGGTTAAGCGAGTGGGTTTTCCAAGTGTCATCGACTAATGACTGGAGAAACAAAATGTGGTATGTACATACAATGGAATATTACTCAGACTTTAAAAATAATGAAATTCTGACCTGTGTTACAACAAGGATGAGCCTTGAAAACATTATATGAAGTGAAATAAGCGGGACACCAAAGGACAAATGTTGGTGGTTCCATTCTTATGAAACCTAGAATAGGCAAATTCATAGAAACGGAAAGTAGAACGGTGGTCACAGGGTCTGCGGGGACACGGGAAGGAGAGGTAGTGTTTAAGGGTAGAGAATTTCAGTTTGGGAAGGAAGATGGAAAACTTCTGAAGATGGATTGTGGTGACGGTTGCACAGAAGTGTGAATGCACGTCACACTGAAGGCACAGCCAGTGAGCTGTACACTTGAAAATGGTCAACATGATCACTAAATATATATTTATTACATCTGTAAACACAAGCACACACACAAAGCTAAAGAGTGAGTGTGTATTTTAGAGCCCAGATGTCTGGCTTTGAATCCTGGATCTGCCACTTACCAAGCTGTGTGGCCTTGGGGAAGTTACTTAAATCTGTGCCCTGGTTTCCTTCTCTACAGTAGGGGATGGAATAATATGTGCATCATAGGATTATTGTGAGAATAGATGAATCAGTATGTGTAAAACTCTAAGAATACACCTGAAGGGTAGTAAGTGCTCAATAAAATTGTTGGCCATTATTACTGGCAAGTCTTCCCTTCTGGGGCTGGCACTACCAACCTTCTCCTGACTCAACTCTCCCCAGTACCCGCTCTAGTACCCTTGTATCCTCACTCAGCTTAGATGTCACTTCCTCCAGGAAGCCTCCCTGATGTTTCCCTACCCAATACACCCAAGACTTTTGTCCACCCACCACAGCCTGAATTGCCCCCAGTAGCACAAGTCACTCTGTGGTACTCTGTGATATAACTAGGATGTCCTGTCTCCCCTCCCACACCAAGAACTCCTGAGAGCAGGGCAGAACCGAGTTTATATTTGTGTCTCCAATCCTGTACCTAGTACATGGCAAAGGATGGTTGCTGCCCGGGGTACTAGAGGAGTCTGGGAAGACTGAAATGGGGTGGAGGGATGGAAAGAAGAGGAGAGACAGGAAGGAGGAGGGAGAAGACCCACGAGATCTTTTTACTCAAGAAAAATCATGTTCAGGAAAGACTCTAAAGTACTAAGTACTTATCACACAAGAGAAATGGCCAGCGATGGGAACTGAGGCCCATGCTCCTGGGAAGGCCCCGGGTAGCCCCTGCCCCGCGCTGGGCACCCAGTCGGTACCTCCACGAAGAAGGCGGTGGCGGTGATCTTGTGCTTCTCGTCGCCTCGCTCCAGGAGCGGGATGAGCAGGTAGAGGATGCGGCACAGCTCCTGACAGGAGTAGTGCACCATGGCCCTGGGGACGAGGGGGCAGCGCCCTCAGGCTCTCCAGCCCCAAGGGGACCCGCTGCACGGGGGCCGGGCCCCACACTCAAGGCTCCGAGCAAGCCCCAGTGCCCTGTGTTCCCGCATCCCCAGGGTTTCCACCTGAACAGGATCTCAGAGGCCATTTGATCACATTGCTTCATTTTACAGGTAGGAAAACTGATATACAGAGTGGGAACGTGTCTTGCTCAAGGTCACAGAGAAAATCAGTAGAAAGACAAGGCTATGACCCCTGAATGTGCAGGACCTCTCCAGGAGGAAAAGACAGAAAGGAAAGAATCTGAGGACCCACTCACTAGGTGCCAGGCAGCAAGCCAGATGCTTTCAAGTCCTTATTGCATTTGATCCTCACCATTACCCTTTGAGGCAGGTTGCTGTTGTTAACCCATTTCATAGATGAGGAAACAGAGGCTTTAAGTACGAATTGCCCAAGGTCATAGAGCTGGAAAATTGAAGAGCTGGCGCCCCAACCCAGGGGTTCCTACTCCAGCTGCCTAGTTCATTCTACTAAGCCAGTGATGTTCCAAGTGTGGCCCCTGGATCAGCAGTATCAGCATCACCTGGGAACTTGTAAAAAAAAAAAAGTGCACATTCTCAAGCCCCCATCCCAGACTAACTGAATTAGAAACTCCAGAAGTGGGGCCCACCCATCAGTGTTTTAACAAGCCCGGTAGGTGATTCGCCCTCAAGTTAGTCAATGAATCCAGAAAAGTGTGTCAGCCATGCATAGAGTCTGGAATAAGATAGCCTGGGTTCAAATTCTGTTACCACTAGCTGTGTCACTTTGGGCAAATCGCCTGACTTCTCTGGGCCTCAGATTCCTTATGGGTAACTCTGGGGAAGTAATAGTGTTATTTCACCAGTCATTGCTGTTGTTGTTGTTGTTCAGTCGCTAAGTCGTGTCTGCCTGTTTGCGACCCTGTGGACTGCTGCACACCAGGCTTCCCTGTCCTTCACCGTCTCCCAGAGTTTGCTTGGACTCATGTCCGTTGATTTGGTTATGCCATCCAACCATCTTATTCTCTGTCACCCCCTTCTCCTCCTGCACTCAGTCACGGTGAGCGATAAATGGAGCAGTCTGTGAGCAGACGGCTCTTTGCAAGGTGCCTGGAGCATGCAAGTGCTCAATAAATACAGTTGTATCTTGAGACCCAAGGGGAGCACACCACCCTGGACACTCAGGGTGCAGGGCTAAGAAGCAGGATCTTCCTGCAGGAACCACACTAGTGAAATCAGGTGTACCAGCCTCCTGTCTCCTTTCCCTAAGGGAGGCTGTGTATGGCTGTGGGGAAGAGCCCTGATCTGGGGCAGGGAGTTATTTCCCAGCCTTGCCGCTTCCAGGCTGTGTGTACCTTTGGTGCATAACTATCCCTCTCTGAACCTTAGCACTCTCCCTTGCAAAATGTGCATTAATAATCCTTGCCCCACAAGTCAGCATAATGATAACAGAAGCAAATGTGTTGAACTCTTACTATATGCAGAGGCTGTTCAAAGTATTTTAATCCTCACCCCACATCTCAGAGGTGAGTCCTGTTATTATACTGCTGATGGGGAAACTGAGACACAGAGAAGGAAAGGAACTTTGCCTTAGGTCACACAGCTGGGAAATGGTCAGCTGGGATTCAGAAGCAGGCAGACCTGCTCTCAGACCACACTCTAAACTGCTCGGCTAGACCATCATTTCTGCATTAGCACAGGAATTAAACTAATACTGTGGTGAGAAAGGTGCTTTGTAAATAACTCAGGTAGCTCCACAATGCCAGGTACTGTTGCAACCACAGTCTGTAGAGCATGTCATCTTTCACATTTGTATTGTCTACCTGCTGATGGAGACAATACTCTGCCTATCTTAGAGAAGAGGTGGTAGAGCAAGGGAAGGGCCTTGCCCAGAAAGAGATGCAAACCCAAGTCTATCTGAAGACACTGAGGTCTCTTCCCTCCCTCTGACCCCTGCCCCGGGGTCCTCACCTGGCCAGCAGGGACACTCCGCGGTGGTGGTTCTCAGCCTGCCCCATAAGCTCCCAGCCGCCCTGGTCCTCCAGAAAGTTAGCCTCGTATGAGCAGCCCATCTTCAGCAGCAGGGTTTTCACCACTTTGACCACCCAGCTGCCAAGACAAGAGAGGCTGAGATCTCATGTCACCCTGATCCCAGCAGGCCAGACCTTAATATATAAAGAGCTCTTACAAATAAATAAGAAAAATTCCCAAAAATCCTATATACAATTAGGCAAAGAATAAGAACAGTTGCTCACAGAAAGGAAATAGAAATGGCATTTAAACTCAACCACATTCCTAGTAAGAGAAATGCAATCTAAAATTACAGCAAAATACCTTTTTTTTTTTCAACTTTCAGATTGGCAAAGATGAGACTGTGATGGCAAAGTTGTGGGGAAATGAAGTGTCATATACTACTGGCAAGCTGGGTGCTTTAGCAGGTACTTCATTTCCTTTCACTCACTGATCAAGAACTTTTTCCACCATATCTTCCTGTTCCACCATAATAAACACAGAAACCTTTTGATGCACCCATTCTACTTTCAGGAATTCATCCTATGTGTACAGTCACATGTAAATATCAAGACATAGAAATAGCTGCACTCGTGGAAGCATTGCTTGTAAAAGGCTGTGAAACACCTAAATCGAGAGGATCCTGGTTAAGTGAATGGTGGTATATTATAATCTACACAGAGGGATATTATGTGGCTGTTAAAAATAATGAGGCAGCTCTGTGTGTGATGATCTCAAAGATACAGTATATAATAAAAGCAGAAATATGTAACTGTGTAAGGTTCACTACCACGGGTGTGAAAATAGAGAAGGAAAACACATTGGCTTAGCTTTGCATCAACCCCGTCTGAAGGGCAAGAAAGAACCCGGTTCTTATGAAAGAAAACTGGGGTAAAGAGAGGAACAGAGATGGTTTTACCGTCTTTGAAGATTTTTACTCATGTGCTTATATTAACTGCTCCAATTAACAAATGAAAATCAAATAGTTCAGCCTTGGTTATAAATCTAATACAAATCATATCTCTAGGAAGAGAGGAGAAAAATTGAAATGGTGATCTCCTTGGAGAAGGCTGATTCCTTCCTGCCATCCAGCCCTAAGCAGAGAACATATACAGCAGATGTTCACAAATAGCTCTTGAACACAACTGGCTCTGTCTCGTAAAAGTGCACTTCTGTTTTCTTTTCTAGCCGCAGAGCTAATTTCTACCGATCAATTGCCCTGAAGTCTTTCGTAAGAGCCTTTGCTGGTGGCTGTCCCTCTGCCAGGGACACAGGAACATACCGTACAGGGATGAAGCCAGGGGTCTGGGCGTCCTTCTTGGCATCCTTGCGGGAAGCCACGCGGCCGGGCAGGCTGAGGCCAATGTGGTAATGGACCTGAATGAGCAGGGCCAGGAGCAGCTGTGGATAGATGCGCCTCACACGGCCCATGCAGCTGTTGACGGACAGGAGCTCACACAGGCCGCTGGCTGCCTGGAGGTGGAGGGGAAGCTGGTGAGACGTCGCCACCCACTGGCCGGGCACTGGCCTGATTCTCTAGGAGGTTGGTCCTCGATCTTTGCTCTTCCCGGGCCCAGCATGGGCAAGACCAGAGTCCCCCACCACTGCATCCAGGCCCTCTGGGTGAGCCCTGCCCCAGAACAATCACAGCAACCCTTTGCTATTGACACAGCCCTGAAAGAATCATGGTGGAAGGATTTCTTCCCACATTTAGGAGGTAGAGTCTTGACCCCACTGTGCAGGGCAGGAGACAAAATCAGAGGCATGAAGGGGACTTGCCCAAAGACACCCAGCCCCTCGGGGCAGAGCTGGGGCTTGAACCCAGGTTTTCAGATTGCAGGAGCCCTGCCTCTTACTGGTTCATAACATTGGTGCCCGGGCAGTGAGGTGGGGTATCAGTTGCCTCTTTGTTGGGGGCTGTTAAAACTAGACTTCCCTCACTGTCTGCTCTGAGTGACTTGAAAACATGCCATCCCACAGTGATCAGAGGAGTGTGTGATGCCCAAACCAAGGATGGAATGGGCACTGGTGTCCTAGTCATAGAACTCCATGCTGGAGGAGAGAGATAGAGAGGTCCAGAGGTAAAGCATGGGATTCAGGGGCAGGAGACCTGAGTCTGAGTCCTGGCACCACCAGTCAGTAGCTGTGTGACCTTAGGTGAGACATGGAATGTCTCTGAGCATCAGTATCTTCCTGTGTTAAAGGATAATACCACCCACTCCTCTATCCACCATGTCTCTGTTTATTGGCTTTCCTCTACCAGATTGTCTTGCTCTCTACTGAATCCCCAGAACTGATGAGTATACTTGGCGCATAGTAGGTGCTTAATGTTTGTTGAATAAATAAATCAACCCAACGAAAAAAATTTTTGAGTGTCTACTGTATGTGCTGAATTCAGGCATCTCATAATCAAATGACCCACTCTATACACACACACTATTGTTAGATCACAACTGGGGTGAACTCTTCCAAGAGAAAGTATGCGATGTATATGCGCTCAGTCACTCAGTCGTGTCCAACTCTTTGCAACCCAGTGAACTATAGCCCATCAGGCTCTTCTGTCCATGGGATTTCCCAGGCAAGAATACTGGAATAGGTTGCCATTTCCTTCTCCAGGGGATCTCCCTCACCCAGGGATTGAACCCACATCTCCTGCATTGGTAGGCAGACTCTTTTACCACTGAACCACCTGGGAAAGAAAGTATAATATGCACAGATTTGATCTGGTCAGAGAGGGCTTCCCTGAGGAAGAGATAGCTTAAGAGATAAGGGATGAAGAGAAGTTAACTTGGTGGACAAAAATCTAGGTAGAGAAAACAGCACGTGCAAAGGCCTTGTGACCAAAGATAGCACAGTGATTAAGAAGACCCGACGAAGAATGATGAGGCTGGAGCCATGCAAGCAAGAGGGTCACACAGTACAGTGAGGCCAGCGAGGGGTGCAGGGCCTAGCAGCACCAGCAGGAGCTCTGTGTTACCCTCAAGGGCAATGGGAAGCCACAGAGAGAGCTGAGAAGAGCAGATGCGCATTTCTCAGTGATTGTCTTAGCTGTGATACAGATGGGCGGGGCCGGAGTGGAAGCAGGGAGGTGAATGCGGTATTATCCAGCTGGCTAGGACCAGGGTGGTGCTGACAGAGCCAGAGAGAAATCTGTCTGTCCACTCAGCCCCCTTCCCACATCAGAGCCCGTTCCCTCCGTGTTCCCAGGGCCAACCTCTGAGAGTGGCAGAAGATGCGCTTAGACATTTTATGTCTCTAAAAAGAATAAATGAGTTACCTCATTTAATTTTCATAACTGCCATACAAGGTAGATATGTTTCTATTTACAGATGCAGAGACTGAGCCTCAGAGAGGTGCGGTGACTTGCTCAGGTTACAAAAGAGTAACAGAGCAAGGCCAGTTCTCAGCCTAAGGTGTGTGGGTCCCTGGCCATTCAGTCCCAGGCCACTCCAGGCTGCCTCAGTCACTGTAAGTAGCAGCAGGATGGTGCTGCTGGTGGTCCGGTGGATCACAAACAAGAGCCCGGGGACAGACTTGCTCAAGGCCACCCACTTAGCTCCGGGCAGAGCCGGGCACTAGAAGATGGGTGTGCAGAGCTCAGCGAGAGCAGGAGGAGGACGTGTTGGGGCAGTGATGGGGCTGCTGGACAGGGGAGGAAGCGGGCAGGAGGAAAGCTCCTCACCGCCAGGGGCACAATGGAGGCCCGGCCCTTCTTGGTCACGGGCTTCTCCTTCAGGCTGGTCAGGAGCAGGTCCAGGAGTTCTCGGACGTCACAGCTGGGCTTGCGCAGTATCAGCTGTCTCCACATCTCTGCTCCATTGCTGACAGGCCAAGAGTAGGGACGGTTAGTGGGGACAAGGGCAGTGGGACCAACCCTGCCGCCGAATTATTTTGGGAGGGAGAAGGGCAGATGCCTTTGAAATCGCATCCATGAGTGTGCAGAAAAATTTCTTGAATGATCTAAGAAGCCTGGGGCTAACAATGATCAAAAACCCTACTCAGGTACTTTGCCAGGTGTTTTGCATACAAGTTATGACTACAGCAAATACTGAGCAACTGCTATCTGCCAGCAGACATGAGCAAGATATTCAAGAAACTCAGGGTCACTGAGTTCTTACAGGGCCCCTCACAGTGGATCGTCAGTCTCATTTTGCAGATGCAGAGTGTAGGCTCAATGGGTGTGCAGAGCTCAGCGAGAGCAGGAGGAGGACGTGTTGGGGCAGTGATGGGGCTGCTGGACAGGGGAGGAAGCGGGCAGGAGGAAAGCTCCTCACCGCCAGGGGCACAATGGAGGCCCGGCCCTTCTTGGTCACGGGCTTCTCCTTCAGGCTGGTCAGGAGCAGGTCCAGGAGTTCTCGGACGTCACAGCTGGGCTTGCGCAGTATCAGCTGTCTCCACATCTCTGCTCCATTGCTGACAGGCCAAGAGTAGGGACGGTTAGTGGGGACAAGGGCAGTGGGACCAACCCTGCCGCCGAATTATTTTGGGAGGGAGAAGGGCAGATGCCTTTGAAATCGCATCCATGAGTGTGCAGAAAAATTTCTTGAATGATCTAAGAAGCCTGGGGCTAACAATGATCAAAAACCCTACTCAGGTACTTTGCCAGGTGTTTTGCATACAAGTTATGACTACAGCAAATACTGAGCAACTGCTATCTGCCAGCAGACATGAGCAAGATATTCAAGAAACTCAGGGTCACTGAGTTCTTACAGGGCCCCTCACAGTGGATCGTCAGTCTCATTTTGCAGATGCAGAGTGTAGGCTCAGAGAGGTAAAATCACCGACCCAAGACTGCACGGCTACTGAGCTACACAGTCCAGAAGCGACCAGGTCTGGTGACTCCAATGCCTGTGCCTGTTCCTCTAGGCCTAGGAGCCCTTCGGGGCCTGGGTCTTGCATTTGTCACATAACCTCAAGGAGCTCCCACTCCTGACCCTTAGAAGGCTATACACCAGGGACTTCCCTGATGGGCCAGTGGTTAAGAATCCGCCTGCCAATGCAGGGGACATGGGTTTGATCCTTGCATTTTGGGAAGATGCTGCATGCCGCAAGGCAACTAAGTCCGTGTGCCATAACTTAAGAGTAGCCCCACTCACCACAACTAAAGAAAGCCTGGGGCAGCAACGAAGACCCAGCGCAGCCAAAAATAATAAAAAATTTAAAAAAAAATTAAAAACAAAAAAGAAAGCAGTACACCGGTCAGGGAAAAGTATCTGGATTAACCTGCACCACCCTATAGGTTCTATCCTGGGGAGGTGAAAAGTGCCTGCAGCCCAGGGCACTAAAGGGTTACCAAAAACCTTTCATCCCCCCGCCCCTCAATCTGGTTAAGAGTTGAACCTTCCATTAACTTTCCAGCTCTGTTCCCCTGGAAACCTGATAAAGATAGTATGTCAACTATGTTGCTAGGCAACATTGCTTATGGTAAAAATGACCCAATTGGTAAATTGTGTCTGGGTGAAGAAGAACTGCAAATGAACTGTAAGGACCACGGGGGACACTGCTGCATTGAGCTTCTTAGGGTGCAGCGACTCTTGTGACTGGGCTTGTCCCTGTGAGAATCTGGGAGGCAAAGTCCAGAGAGTTCCTTTAAAGCCTAAGCCACTCAAGCCACCGTAGCACCTACATCTTCAGCTGGGAGGCCCAGGGCCAATACCAAATTTAAGGAGGTCCTCACTCTCAGGCATGGCACTTGTGAGCGAGGAGTGGCACTTGCGAGCGAGGCCTCCTTAAATCTCATGCCAGCTCTGTCTAATCCTCCTGCACAGGCTGCTGTAAGGATACTGCCCTGTCCTACATCCTCCTGAAGTCACTGAAGTCAGATGTGGTCCTGGCAGTCTTGGGTCTGAGTGTTTAGTGGCTCTAAGAAGAAAATTCCCTGGCTTGCAGGGAAGCCAGAAAGGGTTAAATTCTTCCAAGTGGGAGATGGGAGTGTGTCACTCCCGCACTGCTCTCCCTGGTTTCTGTGAATGACGCCAGCTCTCCTGTTTAGAAGTGCACCCCACTTGCACAGTTCTGCATAATTCTTTTCCATTCACTCTCAACCAACCGCCTTAAGACGTGGATCACACACTCTGCCTTGTTTTCATTCAGAGGTGTGGGAGCATTTCCTGGGCCAAGAGCCTGGAGCAGCCAGATTGTCTCTCTTGCCGACAAGCTGATCACCATCTGGCCACAGTCCCCTCTGCCATCAGACCAGAGCTCCCTGAAGGCTGACTACACGGAGCACAGGGCATGCACTCAGCATGACTGGCTGCTTTACTGATCATGCCCACCCATTCGAGAATGTGGGTGTTATTTTCTCCTTTTACATATGGGGAAAAAGTGAAGCCCAGAGAGGACAATAAAGCTACCCAAGACCACACAGCATCTGGATGCAGAGTTAGGAACAACATTCAGTTCTTTTTCCCATGGCATCATTGAAGAGCTCTGGGCTTAGAGTTGGTCAGATCTGAGTTTAGGTCCTCATTCTGCTGCTTGTTCAGTAGGTTCCTAAGGCTAGAAACTTTCTGTGAGCCTCAGTTTCCTTATCTGTAGAATGGGGTTATTACACTTGTGAGAGAACAAATAAATATGCAGCACAGAGCCCTGGCAGGAAGGGCTTAAGGGTTGTCATAAGCAACATAGATCACGGAAGAGGGACCACTGGGAGGGCGAGAGACTCCCCTGGGTAGGAGGGATTCCCAGCCCCGGAATAGGGGGCTGTATCAACTCTCTGAGAGGTAGTGGCTGGAAGCAGCCATCACTTGGTACCTGTCCAGTGGGAGGGGACACATGAGCAGGGCGATGACGACCTCGGTCATGAAGGAGCTGGCCAGGAGAGAGACGGGCAGCAGAGCCACCTCGCGGGCCCGCGGCTCCTGGATGTGGCTCAGGCGCACGTAGATGCCCTGCACGATTTCGGGGATCTGGGGCGCAGCCAGACCACCAGGGAGCAGGCAGAGGGCCCAGCGGAGAGGCCAAGGGGGGACAGGGGAGCAGGGAGGTGGGAGGAGGGAGAAGAGGGTGAT
>SJXQ01009599.1:103591-131690 GCA_006408695.1 Aepyceros melampus | reverse complement strand
TAGCGAGCCCTGTGGGGTCTCCCAGCCCAC
Source organism: Aepyceros melampus (assembly GCA_006408695.1). Taxonomy (NCBI): domain Eukaryota; kingdom Metazoa; phylum Chordata; class Mammalia; order Artiodactyla; family Bovidae; genus Aepyceros; species Aepyceros melampus. Next base: position 131,660 of record SJXQ01009599.1, on the reverse strand, counting down.
CCCTGCCCCCAGGGGCCTTACCACCTCCAGCGCCCTGTGCCGGTACCACTCCAGCACCGAGCTGAGCGTGACCTCGGAGGCTAGCTGCATCATCTCCCGCGAGTCCTTCCCCCGAGCCTCAGAGCCACCTGTCAGCCCTTCCAAGGCTGCTAGCAGCAGGTCCTTTACCTGCTGGGGCCCCAGGAAATCCCCGAATTCCTGAAACAAAGGCAGAGAGATCCTGACACACATGGGCAGACCTGGAGTGAGTCCTGCATCGATGCACAAACGCCGCCAGACACAGGCAGAGGTCAGCAAGGGGACCACATGCTCAGTTAATCATTGAGTGTCGAGCCCTTTGAGGAACTGTGACAAAAAGAGGGGGTGACATGACCCCTGCCCCTCCAGAACTGGGTGCCACATGCTATGGCACAGACCAGAGGGCTAGGGACCCCACAGGATGGACCTATGTGGTTGAGGCAGGCATGTCAAGAAATGTAAGGCGGATTGAGCCTAGAGGGCTGGAAGGAGAGGAGGCGGCACTGGGGCGGGCTGGTGCTGCCCCACTCCCCTCTTCCCCATCCCCCAGGAAGGCCCAGGGCTGGTGGGCAGCAGGTGGTCACCGCAATCACACGAAGAATGTTCTGGCATGGGCTGACAGGGTTGTAGGGCCCCAGGAAACGCCTGTTGCTCTCATACAGCTCCTTCTTATTGGTCTCTTCCTTATCTCTGTCTCCTGCAAAACAAGACCCTTTTCAGTGAGACCTAACTACCTATTTTGTTTCTTAACTTTTTGCTAAACATGGATGTCAACTGTGCATAAATCATAGGTAACGAGCATGATAAATCTTCTTGATGAGCACATCCATGGAGCTCTCACCCAAGTCAAGAAACAGAACACAGTTAACACCCCAGAAGGCCCTCCCTTGCCCCTGTTTCAGGCCATACTCCCCTCTCCAACTCCTATTCTGACTTCTAAATCCACAAATTAGAGCTCTTTGCTGTTGGACGTCGATAAATGGACTCCTACTCTATGTTATCCTTTATGTCTTGCTTTCACTCAACATTTATGTGGGTGAGATTCACCCATATTGTTGCAAGCTGTGTGGGTTCATTCATTCCCAGTGCTGTACAACGTTACACAGTATGAATATGCTACCCTTTAACTGGTCTACTGTTCTACTTCTGATAGACATTTGGGTTGTTTCTAGCTATTATAGGTAGTGTTGATATGAATGTTCTAGTATATCTAGTCCATGCCTTTTGTAGGCATGTAGCTAGAAGCAAAGGCTTCCCAGGTGGCTCAGTGGTAAAGATTATGCCTGCCAATGCAGGAGACATGGGTTCAGTCCCTGGGTTGGGAAGATCCCCTGGAGAAAGAAAGGGCAATACACTCCAGTATTCTTGCCTGGGAAATCCCACGGACAGAGGAGCCTGGCAGGCTACAGTCAATGGGGTCTCAGAAGAGTTAGACACAACCTAGCAACTAAACAACAGCAGCAACAAGCTAAAAGTAAAACTGTGTCCTAAGGTGGGTAGAGGTTCTGCTTTAGAGGATATGGCCAAAGTTCTCCACGGTAGGGACCAGTTATGCTCCCACCAGCAGTGTGTGAGAGTTCAGTGACTTCACATCTTGCCAGTGAATTTTCTGTTCCATTTTTGCTGGGTGTGTGGCAACACCTTTTTAAACTGCAGTTCCCTTACCCCTGGTATTCCCAACCTCCCTTTCCTATTTTTTTCTTCTTTCTTTGTTACTCATCATCATCTGACTTACTATATATATTACTTCTTTATTTTGTTCATTGTGTTCTGACAACAAGAAGATAAGCTCAACAGGAGGACTACTGATTTTTTTTTCCTTCTGTGTCCCCAGTGCCTAGAATAGTACCTGCAAATTGGAGATCCTTATTTTCTGCTGAAGGAAACACATTTTAGGCACATTTCCTGAGTCTTATGGTCGTCCTACCTGGATTCCTCAGCATGTACAAGATACAAGACGTGGGCATGAGGAAGGGTCATTGAGGCAGAATAGCATCAGACCAAGCAAGCAGGTTGTCTGCAAAAGGAAGGAGCTTGAGACCTGGTATCAGGCAGTGTGCGTGCATGCTAAATCGCTTCAGTCATGTCCAACTCTTTGTGATCTCATGGACGTGGCCCACCAGGCTCTCCTGTCCATAGGATTCTCCAGGAAGAATACTGGAGTGGGTTGCCATGCCCTCCTCCAGGGGAGCTTCCAGACTGAACCCACATCTCCTGCATTGGCAGAGGGGTTCTTTGTCACTAGCACTACCTGGGACGCCTAGTATCAGGCAGACCAAGGTTCAAATCCTAGCTTTGCTGCTTCCTACAGTCCAGAGGCTTGGATAAATCACTCCTTGAGAGTCTAACAGTGGGAATTTGTCCTTAGAGTCACCACATAAAATACAAAATACCCATCTGGATTTCAGATAAACCAGTAATTTTAGCAAAAGTATGTCTTAAATATACCAAAAGGTATTTACTGTTTTTCTGGAATTTGTATTTAACCGAGTGTCCGATATTTTTATTTGTTAAATCTGGCAATACTAATTGGGTGTATACTATTCCTGTCCCTAAGACTAAACATTAACATGACTTATATCACCTTTATCCATCACTCAGAAGATCTATGTGGCTCTTGAGCAGAAGGGGAAGTCTCCTAGGGACTAAATCTTTGCCCCAGATGCTAGAGAACAAGAAGAGCAGGGATACCATATAGATCCCAAAAGACTGAAACTAATAAGATGCGAGAGATGGGGGGAGAAAATCTTTGTTGGCCCATAATGTGTGGAACGAGCTGGTCATTTTACAGATCTCATTTAATCTTCCAAAAAGCTTGTGGTTTGCATCCTACTGTGTCCTTTTTCCAAATGAGGAAACCCAGGCCTCAACAAGAAAAGTACTTGCCTGAATTTGTATAGCTAGGAAGGGCCAGAGCTAGGTCTGGTACCCAGGTCACTCTGCTTCCAGAGCCGGGGACTTTAAACAATGTGCCAGGGTCCCTTGGTTTGGAGCAGAGTTGGGACTCTGGGGAAAGGGGAGGCAAGTAACAGTCAATACTGCACACCTCTAGGTGCAGCGAGGGCCCGCTGGGTTTCTGTGTCAGCCTTCACCACATCCCTAGCTTCCCGCGCTGTTTCAGAGATGTTCTCCCGCCTACAGGTTTCAGCTACTCCAGATTCCAAGACAGGACCTGTTCTTTGTTCACTCATCCAATACACGTTCACTGAGCACCCACCATGTGCCAGGCCCAGGGCGAGATCTTGGGCACACCATGGGGAACGGGTCACAGACTCAAATGAACTATAGACTAACAGGGAAGACAGACCAAAACCCAGGACACTGGGGCTATCGTTCCTGGCTGCACACAGTGGCATGGGAATGTGAAAATGAGAATCACAAATTAAACTAGGGAGGAACAGAAGAGGCTTATATAGAAGCATTGCTTAAATCAAAATGTGTTTGTCACCTCTGTCTCCTAGTTCTGTTGAGACTAAACTTCACACTGATTTCCAGACCTCTTTGAACTTTGCGTTGGTCTCGTCCATCTCCCACCAGTGCCTTGTTGCCAAGGGTCCACTCAATTCCTAGGCTGAGTACCTGGCTCAAAAGCCTCGTGTTAGAGGCACTCCAAAGGGCTTACGTTTTTGAAGCTCCAAGATGGTGTAGAGGATGGTAATGCCGTCCAGAGCTTCATGGCCAATCTCCTCATCAGGATCCCCGATGCGAATGATGAGCCTCCCCAGAAGAAGCCCCAGTGCCGGGAATCCCGAGGACATCTGTTTGTGTCATAATCTTAGGGACTGAGACTTATAGGTTCAATAATGCTATACAGTAAATGGTGAACAGAGCTAGATGGCCTGGCCCAGAGAGCTGAATCCTCCGAGGAGTGAGGACCACCTAGGAATCTCTGGGCAGATGCATGGACTCCCTCAGAGCTGAGAACATTCTCCCTAGCAGTCCTCCCCTCCGCGCTCCCAGAGCCACTCACAAGGAAAGGCAGGGTCAGAAGCGCGTGGTTCAACACAGAGACACTGATTTTCACAGCCCGTGCTCTCTCAGGGCCTTCCCAGAGTTCATCCAGGGCCCCAGGGGCTGTGGGGAGAAAGATACGACTCAGAGCTACGAGCCGGATGCTAGCCTCTGCCCCCTGGATGGGCACGACAGCCTTCACCGATTATCAGGAAGCTTCTGAGGGAGAGCATCAAGGCAACCCACCACAGCCCTTCTCCTCTTCTTAGAGCATAGGGACACATGGAGTCCAGAAGCTGAGGACAGAACGGAAGACCAGAGGGAGGGCAGAGGTCAATGGAAGAGAGATGAAAGGTGGAGAGTCTTGAAGACAGGAGAGAGACATAAGGACAAGATTTTGAAAGCAAGGATATGGGAGCAGCTATCACAGGAGTCGCAGGAGTATGAGGGAGAGGGAGAGGGTGAAGGAGAAGGAGTTTGAGACACAACCTGTGAAGGGGCAGGGAAGCAGAAATCTGGCACAAGACCACATCCTGAAGTCAAATCACTCTTTCTGGGTCCAGACCTCCAGCCCCAGTTCTCCTGAGTCAATTCCCCATCCTCCTCCACCCTTCTCTCCCTGCCCCCATACCTCCAAGAGGCTCTTCAGCCCAGCAGGAGTGGGGTCCTCAACAAAGAGGGCATTGAGAAGTGTCTGCAGGGCATCCAAGGTCTGACAGTAAAGTATCTGTGAACAGGGAGAGGGCTGAGTCACTAGGGAGCCTCTGGGGCAGACTCCAAGCCCAGGCACCCCCTAATGTGGGTCAGGGGAGGAAGGGGTACTCAAGCCCAGGAGTGCTGCTTTCTAGTCCCACCATGTGAGACTAACCTTGATGTGTGATATTGGGCAACTGGCTTCCCCTCCATGGGTTACAGTTTCTTTATGGAGAAACTGGTAATTATTATCTGTGAACTCCTTACTTACAAGGGCAAGAAGCAAAGGCCCAGGGAGAATCTGCTGAGAATTACAGAGAATCTACCACGGGCCAGGTGATTGCCTAATGATTGGCACAACCCTATCACTTTGTCCTCAAAGTGTTTTTTTCATTGTGCAAATGAGGAGATGTTCTTTAAAATGATTTATTTATTTGGCTGTGCCTGGTCTTAGCTGTGGCATGCGGGATCTTTAGTTCTTTAGTTGCAGCACGTGGGATCTAGTTCCCCTGCCAGGGATTGAACCCCAGCCCTCTGCACTGGGAACTCAGAGTCTTAGCCAGCGGACCACCAGGGAAGTCCCGAGAAGAGACACTTGTCCAAGGTCACAGAACCAAAGTTTCAATTCATGAGGAGCATGAGAAGATGGGTGGGAAAATGCTCAAGAACTGTGAGGGCTAGATCAATGGACAACCAGCCCTACTTGTGTTATTGTCTCCGAAGAAGTGTTCTGATTCTTTTTAAAATCACCACTCCTAGATCCAAATAGATTTCCTAAGTTACCCCTTCCAGGAGTCAGCTCTCTCCTCCCCAGTTGTTTGTTCCTTCCCCCAGTGACACCACAGTCCTGAAATTGCCTTAGGAGGGTGCAGGCATGACACCTACACAAGGCTAAGGGGTGTCTTTGAGGCCCTCTCTCCCTGCCTCTCTTCTTCCCATCATCTCCACATTTTCCTTCCAGGTCGTCTTTGTCCAGGCTTCCTGAGTCTGAGCACACCAGGCTTACACCACAACCACCAAGGAAGCCTTGTTCACCAACTCCCTCCTACCTGCCCGTCTGCAGTCCATCACTGTGCAGCACTGACCTCTGCTGGCCTGGCCTGGTACTACAAGAAGACTGCAGGCTCTCTTCCTACCCGTCCCTGCCTCCCCTTTGGGACTCCTCTCAAGTGCTCCACCTCCAAGACTCAGAGCCATCACGCTGTGGCTGGTCTGGCTCCAGCTGCTCTTTCACCTCACCCTCTGAACTCCAGCCACTCTGCCTCCTTATCATCCTTGCAGTCATCGTTCTCTTCATCCTCAGGCTGCTGCACAGCACAGGCCTTTCCCTCGGCCTCTCACTCTTCCTTCTGCCACCCCTTTCAGCTAGTTAACTCTTCTAAACCTCTCGCCTCTAGCATCACGACCTCTGAATCCCAACACGGTCAGGTTCCCTCCATTCAGGCTCTTAATAGTATCATGTACTTCTTGCTTGCATCAAGTACTGTTGTAATTCCGCATTTATTTGTATGATACTTTGATAATCTGCCCCTCAGCCCTACAGTATCTCAGCCCTGTACTTCTGGATTAGGTATCAGTTAAAATTTGCTGGATGAAAGGATACAAGCCTGTCCCTCACCCAGAGCTGAAATCTCTCTCCCTAACCTCCCCCACTGACCCCATTCCACATGAAGGGTCTCCTCTGATCACTCTCCCAGGGACCATCTTGCAGGGGGCTGAAGGTGCTCATGAGAGCCCCTTGAGGTTCTACTTCCAGGCCTCAACCCAAACTTGCCCAATCCTCACGCCTTTTCTTCCTAATCCCGGCCACCTCCTGAGCCGTGCCAACATCTGCCCACATCCTTCTCATGGGGCAGAGCCCAACGTGGACAATGCTTCAGATGAGGACAGACTCACTCATTCACCAAATATTTATCAAGTGCTTGCTCGGGCCAGGAGAGGGGAGGTGACTTGCCCAAGCCAGTTAAGTAGGAGGTTGAAGATTCCAGTCTACCTCTCATAATGCCCTTCCTCTCCTGCTGGGAGTCCAGGGACGTGCCTCCCTCTGAGGACACCAATCAGCCCCAAGGCCCTGCTTGGGAAGGCCCTGCCTCACCTGTAAGGCATCTGCCTTGGCCTGGTCTTTCTCCTGCATGGCCTGCACGGTGGGCAGGGAGAACACACTCTTCACGCACGTGTTCACCAGCTCCGACCGTTCCCGCAAACCCAGGACAGGCTGGGAATGACTGGGGAAGACAGAAAGCGAGGGCATGGAGTGAGGGGGCACCTGAGGATGGAGGCTGGAGGCTGGAAGTGAAGGTGCAGGGCTGGGACAAGGGCTGAGATCCAGATCCACAGAAGGGCGAAGTGAGGTGAGGAGGAGGAGGGTGGTGGGGTACAGGTCAGATAGCCCGGCAGGGCCTGGGCAAGGGGAGGGGAAAAGCCTGGGACTAGGCAAGGGCCACTCACAGCAGAGAAGCCTCGAAGATACAGGCAGAGCCTGAGGGTTGGGAAAGGGGCTGAGGGTTGGGAAAGGGGCTGAGGTCACCTCAGCTGGGTCAGGGTCTCCATGGCCTGCTGGCGGACGGAACTCGTGAGAGAATCCAACGGCTCCTCCTGGATCTGCTTCTGGACGGGAGACACGGAGGTGTCAATGAGGGGACAGGCCGCCAGAGACCACCAGCGCAGGGGAAAAGCCTGGGACTAGGCAAGGGCCACTCACAGCAGAGAAGCCTCTGAAGATACAGGCAGAGCCTGAGGGTTGGGAAAGGGGCTGAGGGTTGGGAAAGGGGCTGAGGTCACCTCAGCTGGGTCAGGGTCTCCATGGCCTGCTGGCGGACGGAACTCGTGAGAGAATCCAACGGCTCCTCCTGGATCTGCTTCTGGACGGGAGACACGGAGGTGTCAATGAGGGGACAGGCCGCCAGAGACCACCAGCGCCGCAGCCACTCCTCAGGGAATGGGGCCACTCTTCAGCCTGGGCCGGCTCCACTCCCTGCCTGGCCTCCAGTGGAGGGAGCCAGCTGACTGCTCTAACCCGGTCCAGAGCCGCAGTTCAAGGCCTTCAAAACGGGCCTGACCCGCTGCACACATGCAGGGCTCAGCAAAAACTGTTTCAGCAGCCCTGTGGTAGGGAAGTCTAAGCCATGGATTGGCCCCCAAACACCATGCCTGACCCTTGAAAGTGGTCCAGTTGAGTTCCTTTAAAATGTCCTTCCAGTTAGTTCTCACTTTTGAGAACTAGCACCAACGCCCAGTAGGTGCTCAATTAATGTTAATTAAATGAAAGTATCAAAGGCACGGATTTCTCTCTTTATAGCTAACTATTGGTATAATTCTGGAAACTTCAGCGGCTGTCCCAGCCCAGACACTCCGGTGAATAACTGAGAAGTAACTGCATTTAGCTGAGAAAAGGGAAGTTCCTTCAGAAGATCCCCATCAGAGGAACTATGGGGGGAAATAACATAATGACTGCTCCCAGGGGGCCAAGATTTTATAGTGAACTAACCTTTGGGTTGTGTCCTCCATTGACACAGGTTTTTTATCAGTCACTCGTGAGATATTAAGAGTGAGACTTAGAGAAGGGAAGTGACTTGGCCAAGCTCCCTCAAGGTAGATGGGGGGCAGTTCAGGGTGGAGCTGAGACCCATGCCCAGGTATCCGTGCCTTGATGTCCTCTGCCCACCCCACCCCAACCCCACCTCGTCAGTGGGTGGGCTCAGGACTTCTGCCCCTCCCCACCCTGATGCCACAGACCCACAAGCTGCTTGCGCACCATCATCTTCTTCATCAAGGTCTTCTTCTCTTCTTCCTTGTCCAGCACACTCTGGCTCTTCTGGAGGCTGAGGGCACTCGCGACCTCAGCGGCAGTAGAGGGAGAAACCACAGGGTGAGAGCCACACGGAGCCCAGCCCTGGGGCTGCCCTTACACCCCGTCTTTGCACCTGCCCCCTGCAGTCAAGCTGCCTGTTCCAGCCCCCAGCATCAGCTCAAGAGAAGTGAGAAACCACAAGGGAACTCGAGGTGGGGGGTGGGGTAGGGGTAGATATGAGAAGATGGTGGTGGCAGCAGGTTGAGGATAATCCCTGTAGGTCAGATTCGGGGGAAGACCAGATATCAGGTTCAGATTGCAAAGCACCTGTCAACTAAGGAAGAAGAGGCAGGAGCTGGTGGGACAGAAAGAGTTCCAACACCTCAAGTTGAAATGTCATCGTTAGTGATACCTCGTGAGGGCCTTCTAGCATCTACCCTTTGTAAGGATACCCACTAGTCGGATTAAGGCATTCTGCTACCGGAGAGGGACTATCAATACCAATGTCTCATTAATGTCCCATTAATTAATGTCCCATTATCTATTAGTTCTCTTTATCTTAAGGTAGAAGAAGAAAAAAAAACATGAAAGAGACAAAATATATTGTAAAGAAAGCAAAACAAGTGTATCTGATGGGCAGTACGGTGGTTTAAAGATGCTACAAGTTCTTTCCCATTCCACCTGGCAAGAAGACAGGTTGTATGGCCTGGCCTGGGTGGGCGCCCTGCCTCCAGACTCTGTCTGCCAACTAGGCTCACCCACATTCCATGTGTTACACTCATTACCAGCCTGTCCAGTCTTCTTCCACTGGCCCTCACCAAATCATGAATATGCTGGCTTTCTCTGGCCTCCCAAGGCCTACTACATGGCCAAGACCCAGGCTAGGCCTGTGTCCTGAAAAGGGTCATTCCTCTTTTAGAGACCTTCACAGTTCATTCAGTTGTTTAAAAAAAAAAAAAAAATTAAGAGTGAGACTTAGAGAAGGGAAGTGACTTGGCCAAGCTCCCTCAAGGTAGATGGGGGGCAGTTCAGGGTGGAGCTGAGACCCATGCCCAGGTATCCGTGCCTTGATGTCCTCTGCCCACCCCACCCCAACCCCACCTCGTCAGTGGGTGGGCTCAGGACTTCTGCCCCTTCCCCACCCTGATGCCACAGACCCACAAGCTGCTTGCGCACCATCATCTTCTTCATCAAGGTCTTCTTCTCTTCTTCCTTGTCCAGCACACTCTGGCTCTTCTGGAGGCTGAGGGCACTCGCGACCTCAGCGGCAGTAGAGGGAGAAACCACAGGGTGAGAGCCACACGGAGCCCAGCCCTGGGGCTGCCCTTACACCCCGTCTTTGCACCTGCCCCCTGCAGTCAAGCTGCCTGTTCCAGCCCCCAGCATCAGCTCAAGAGAAGTGAGAAACCACAAGGGAACTCGAGGTGGGGGGTGGGGTAGGGGTAGATATGAGAAGATGGTGGTGGCAGCAGGTTGAGGATAATCCCTGTAGGTCAGATTCGGGGGAAGACCAGATATCAGGTTCAGATTGCAAAGCACCTGTCAACTAAGGAAGAAGAGGCAGGAGCTGGTGGGACAGAAAGAGTTCCAACACCTCAAGTTGAAATGTCATCGTTAGTGATACCTCGTGAGGGCCTTCTAGCATCTACCCTTTGTAAGGATACCCACTAGTCGGATTAAGGCATTCTGCTACCGGAGAGGGACTATCAATACCAATGTCTCATTAATGTCCCATTAATTAATGTCCCATTATCTATTAGTTCTCTTTATCTTAAGGTAGAAGAAGAAAAAAAAACATGAAAGAGACAAAATATATTGTAAAGAAAGCAAAACAAGTGTATCTGATGGGCAGTACGGTGGTTTAAAGATGCTACAAGTTCTTTCCCATTCCACCTGGCAAGAAGACAGGTTGTATGGCCTGGCCTGGGTGGGCGCCCTGCCTCCAGACTCTGTCTGCCAACTAGGCTCACCCACATTCCATGTGTTACACTCATTACCAGCCTGTCCAGTCTTCTTCCACTGGCCCTCACCAAATCATGAATATGCTGGCTTTCTCTGGCCTCCCAAGGCCTACTACATGGCCAAGACCCAGGCTAGGCCTGTGTCCTGAAAAGGGTCATTCCTCTTTTAGAGACCTTCACAGTTCATTCAGTTGTTTAAAAAAAAAAAAAAAACTGTTATCAAGCACTTAGGATGTGCCAGGCACTGCTCTAGATTCTAGGAATCCTGCTGAGAATAAGACAGACAAAACTCCCTGGTTTATGGAGAATGAATTCCAGTGCGAGAGACTGACAAGAAATAAGATAAACTAATAAAGCCATAGAGCAGAGAAGAATCCGGCAGAGAAAAGAGAAATGCTGAGGGTGGAGAGGGAGGTGGAGGGAGAGGGCATCCCAGGAAATCGGTGGTGGGGGGATGGTTTGGCAGGAAGCATACAGAGCCATTTTGCCGCGATCATCTCTCTGCCCTGGCACCTCCACCAGGCATGAGGCTACTTCATCGAAGGCTCCTGCATGTCGCAGTTCCATTGAGGAAAGAAGAGGGAGGGTACAGATACAGTGCAGCAGAATCCCATCTCCCCTTCCTCATGGGGCTCCTCCAAGATTTACTTCCCCAGCAGCCAGACTGAACCCCTATCCCTAAAACCCTTCAGGGGCACCCCGTGTCCCAGAGCATACGGCTCGCATCCTTATTAGCACCTTCAAGGCCCTGCAGGGTCAGTCTCCCCTGCCCACCTCCGCAGCTCACTTTCCCCTACCCTCCCCTCACTCACCATGCTCCCACCACGCTGGCCTCCCTCCAGGCCCAGTAGGCTTTGCTGCAAGGCCTTTGCACAGCTCTTGTCCTCTGCCTGGGCCTCTACACTGTCATACCCCCTTGCCCAGGTAGAGGACAAGGTCCGCTTGCCCGCCACTCCTCGAGCGGCCTCCCCTGACCTTCAGAGTAACGGTGGGCCCACTGTATCCTGTCGTGATTCGGTTCTCTTCTCTTGGTTGTTACCACACTTTATAGTTAAATTCTTACTTGTTATAGTATTGGTTGGCTAAAAGTTCATTCAACTTTTCCCATAACATCTCACGAAAAACCCTGAATGAACCTTTCGGCCAACCTAATAGACAATTGCTATTTTGTTAGCCCCACAATTCCTCATCTTTCTTCTGGTGGCAAAGCCTCTGTCTTCCCTGCAGGCTATTCATTCCATATAGGTAGGTGAAGCTACAAGGCCCACCCACACCCCTCTTTAAATAAGGATGGGCTTTACTCTTGAAATCAGTATAATATTATAAATCAACTGCTGCTAAGTCGCTTCAGTCATGTCCAACTTTGTGTGACCCCATAGACGGCACCCCACCAGGCTCCCCCATCCCTGGGATTCTCCAGACAAGAACATTGGAGTGGGTTGCCATTTCCTTCTCTAATGCATGAAAGTGAAAAGTGAAAGTGAAGTCTCTCAGTCTGTCTGACTCTTTGTGACCCCATGGACTACAGCCTACCAGGCTCCTCCATCCATAGGATTTTCCAGGCAAGAGTACTGGAGTGGGCTGCCATTGCCTTCTCTGATAAATCAACTAGACTTCAATAAACTCACAAATGAATAAAGGTGGATCTGGAAACCATGCTTGCTCAGTAAGAGATTCCCATGCCCCCAGCCACAGTGATCGATCCAGGTGTGGGCACTTGGCTGAGCAGGGCCCATAGAGTCCTTGACCTAAGGCAGTGAGGCGAAGCCCAAGGACAGAGACCCTGGAGCTTCAGGGAATCTTGGCCACCAACCTCCAGCGGCTACTGGAGAATGGAGTCAACAATGAGCGGCAGAGACATCTCAGTGGTAGTGAGTACAGCTAGCACTAAAACCTTGGCTTCTTCTAAGCACCTCTGTCCACTAAAGGGAACAAGGCTCCTAGGAGAGTCAGGTGATTCTAGGACTCGGGCAGAGAAAGTGCAGGTGAGTCTGAGACATCTTCTACCAGAAAACAAGGAAATGAGCCCAAGAAATTGTGAGGATATATCAAAAAGACGTAAAAGCTTACTCAAAGAGTACTCCTTGGTCAAACGGGGAAAGCTTCAGCACCACAGTAAATGATGGTAACAACAGATTATATAGTCTGTCGAGTAAACTAAGAAATGATAAGTCCATGCTAGTATAAAAAAAGAAATAACTAAATTGAAAGTTTGATGAGAAATAGGATATTTACATAGTTTCAAAAGATCTCTCTAGTATTTTTTGCATATTTATGACAAAGGGGTAAATAATGACTCTATAGTGGAAAACTTTGGCAGCAACCATTGAACTCAAGTGATCAAAGTGAACATCACCAGTAATGGAACAAATCAAAATCATACACCACCAGATAGAATGCAGTGAGAAAAACCCAGCATCATGTCTGCGCTCTCCCCACCAAAGATGCGTGACATGAATCCGATCATGAGAAAACAGCAGACAAGCCCCAAATTAGGCAGATCTTATAAAACAGCTGGCTATGATCTTCCAGGGTATCAGGGGCGTGACAGTCAAGGAAGATCTGATGGCTGAGGGAAACAAAACAGATGAGTCAGAAAAGTGCAGTGAATGATTCTGACCTGGATCCTTTTTTAATAAAGGATACTTCCGGGACAATCGGTGACATTTGAATGGAGCCTAAGGACTGGATGGTAGCAGTGTATCAGTGTTAATTTCCTGATTTTGATGGTTAATTTTTGTCCTTTTTTATAAGAAACACATACAAATTCAAGATTGATGGGGTATCATTTAGCAACTTATCAATTCAGAAAAACATTTTATACTGTACTTTCAACTTTTCTGCAAGTTTTTTATTATTTCAAATTCTTAAAAGAATGATGGATAGATAAATAGGGGCATTTTCAGTAAAAATGGAAAGAGTTTGCATCAGCAGAGCTCACTAAAGCAAAAGGGTGTACTTCAGCCAAAAGGAAATTAATCCCAGATGAAGGTCTGAGATGCAACAAGCAAAAGAAAAAAAAAATAGGTTAATATTTGGGTAAATATAAGAACATTAATACATAAAATAATAATAATAATAATGTTCGTAGAGTTAAGAAAAAGAAAAGATAAAATTAACATACATTACCAGGAGAGCATACAAATGGGAGAGGAGGCGTTAAATGAGGTTAACATGTTTAAATCATCTGGGAGGAAAATAAATGCATTGACTAGTTTGGACGTTGTGATTAATTAAATATACACATTGTAGCTTCTAGAGAATCAATAACAGACTTTAAACAGTATATAACTTCCACACAAATAAGGAAGAAAAAAGGGAGGAAAAGCAACCCAAAAACTGGAAAAGGAGAAAAAAAAGAAATATAGATCAAGCAAAATAAAGAATACAATTGCTAGTCAACTATAGGCCAATTAAAATTTTTAAAAATTTTGACTATACATAATTATATTAAATATAAGTGAACTATGGGCTGGAAACAGGATTATCTAATTCGCGTTTTTGATCTAGGTGCCATTTCACTGTGTGTTGTGTGTTTTTGCTTGCTGGGTCTTTGTAGCTGCGTGGGCTTTTTTCTAGCTGTGGCGAGCAGGAGCGCCTCTCTGGCTGCGGTGCGCGGGCTTCTCACTGCGATGGCTTGTCTCCTTGCTGAGCACAGGCTCTACGAGGAGCGTGGGCTTCAGTCGCTGTAGCACCTGAGCTCAGCAGTTGCGGCTCCCCGGCTCTAGAGCACAGGCTCAACAGTTGTGGTGCACAGGCTTAGTTGCTCTGAAGCATGTGGGATCTTCCCAGATCAGGAATCCAACTCATGTCTCCTGCATTGGCAAGTGAATTCTATACCACTGAGCCATAGGGAAGCCCCAGAAACAATGCTACCTACATTGATTTGTAGATTCAATGAAATTCCAGTGAAAATCTAACAGATTTTTATTTAGTTTTATGGAAATTGACAAGCTGTTTCTAGAATTAAAATGGAAAAGTAAAGCACCTAGAATAGACGATCCTGACAAAGAACAAATAGACAATCCCAACAAAGTGGAGGAGTCTCACTACTAAATATAAAGACTTACTCTAAAACACGGTAATTAAAGCAATGGTTAAGGATAGACAAACGAAGGAATAGAAAGAGTCCAGAAATAAACCTTCTCGTACACAGTCACTTGATTTACCTCAAGGTGACACTGCAATTCAGTGGGGGAAATTATGTGGTTTTTTTTTTCAATAAATGGTCCAGAGCAATTAGATATTCACATGGGGGGGAAATGAGCCTTTTAAATTCCTCTCTCAAACTGTTTCTGAAAATTAATGCACAATGCACTATAAATTTAATGTGAAAGACAAAATGATAAAACTTATGGAGGAAAATATAACACTATTTTCATAACCTTTGCATACACATATCAAGATTATATAAAGAACTTCCACAAACCAGTATGAAAAAGACAACACAAATTTTTTAAATGAACAGAAGACTTGAATAGGCACTTCATTATAAAGGATATACAAATTGACAATAATCATAGTGAAAGATGCTTAACATCAGTAATCATCAAAAAATGCCATGAAAACCACATGGAAATGGCATTAGATACCCCCACTTTCATGCATCGGAGAAGGAAATGGCAACCCACTCCAGTATTCTTGCCTGGAGAATCCCAGGGACAGGGAGCCTGATGGGCTGCCATCTATGGGGTCGCACAGAGTCAGACACGACTGAAGCAACTTAGCAGCAGCAACAGCAGCAGAATGGCTAAAATTTTAAAAACTGGCTACCAAATGTCTGTGAGGATGTTGAGCAATTGGAAGTCTCACATGTGAGAGGGTAAATTAATTCAACCACTTTGAAAATTTTGCAGTATCTATTAAAGCTGGACATGTGCTTTTGCTATGACCCAGAAATTCCTCTTCTAGGTGAAAAAGAGTATCTTTGCACTAACACGTACAAAAGGGTTCAAAGTAATTTTATTCATATTATCCAAAAAGTAGAAAAATTCCAATGTCCATCAGAATGAATCAACAAGTTGTGGTAAGTTCATAAAATAGAATACTAGAGAACAATAATAAGAATCAGCTATGACACATGCAACTGTGGATGAATCCACTAGACATTATGTTGGGCTAAAGAAGCCAGAATCAAAACAGTATAAACAACAGCAGTTATTGATAGAAAGTTAAAAAAAAAAAAAAAAGGCAAAACTAGTCTATGGTGATACAAATCTGAGGAATTGTTATTTCTGTGACTTGATAACTGAGAGCAATCTTGACCCATATTTGCCATTTGGCAATGTCTGGAGACATCTTTTGTTGTCACAACTTGTGTGGGAGGATGTTCCTACTAGTATCTTCTGCAGAGTCTAGGGATGCATCTTATGATGTATAGAACAGCCCCCATACACCCACACCCACACAACAAAGATCTGTCTAACACAAAATATCAGTAGTGCCAAGACTGAAAAACCCTACACAAAGAGCCAACTCATTGGGAAAGACTTTGATGCTGGGAAAGACTGAAGGCAAAAGGAGAAGGGGATGGCAGAGAATGAGATGGTTAGATAGTATTACTGACTCAATGGACATGAATCTGGCAAACTCCAGGAGATATAGTGAAGGACAGCGAAGCCTGGCATGTTGCAGTCCGTGACTTAGCAACTGACCAACGAACAACCCCAGAAGAAGGGGAACTGATTGGAAAGGGTCACAAGGAAAGGTTCTGGGATGCCAATAAAGATCTGGGTCTTGATCTGGGTGGGAGTTAACAGTGTGTTTATGTATGTAAATATTCATCAAGCTGTACGCTTAAGATTAGTAGTGCGCTTTACATATTTTACTGATACATGTTATATATCTTGGAAAACTTTTTAAAAGACAAATACAGTTTGAAAATACATTGTTTTTAAAAATACAAACGGATAAAATTATCCTACTAAAAAACAAAGATTGATCCTAAATAGCCAAAACAATCTTGAAAAAGAACAAATTTGGTAGACTCCTATTTCCTCCTTTCAAACTTACTACAAAGCTGTAGAGACCAGACAGTGTGTTATAGCATAAGGACAGACATAAAGACCAATGGAATACAACAGAAATAAATCCTCATATATATGGTCAATTGATTTTTGACAAAGGTACCAAGACCTTTCAGTGGAAAAAGAATGCTCTTTTCAATCCATAGTGCTAGAAAAACTAGATATCCGTGTGCAAAAGAATGATGTTGGACCCCTTCCTCACATTGTACACAAAAATTAACTCAAAGATTAAACTTAAAAGCTAAAACTATAAAACTCTTAGAAGAGAACATAGGGAGAAATCTTCATGACATTGGATATGGCAATAATTTCTCTTATTTTTCAGACTACAAAATTATTCCATTTTATTCAGTTCAAAAAATACAATTCTTTTCTTTTTTACATGTTTGTTTTTAGTACTTTAGGGAAGATATCATTTTTTAAAAGAACTTTTTGATTTGTATTGGAGTATAACTAAAGGCAAAAATTTCTTAAACATAACACCAAGGTAACAGACAATAAAAGAGTAGATGAATTGATTCTCATCAGATTAATCACTTGCGCATCAGAGGACAATGTCAAGAGAATGAAAAGACAACTCCAGAGCAGGTGCCAATATTTACCAATTGTGTACCTGATATGGAATTAATGTTCAGAATATATAAAGAACTCCTAAACTCAACAACAAAAAGTGACTAAATTTGGGGACTTCCCTGGTGGTCCAGTATCATGACTCCATGCTTCAAATGCAGGAGGCATGAGTTTGATCCCTGGTCGGAGAACTAAGATCCCACATGCTGTGTGGCATGGCCACAAAATTAAAAATAAAACGACCAAATTTGAAAATAGGCAAAAGACATTATACAAATGTCCAATAGATATATTTAAAAAATGTTCAACATCATTTATTAGTCATTGGGGAAATGCAAATCAAAATCACAATTGAAATATTACTTCACACTCTTTAGGAAGGCTATTATAAAAATGTTTTCTAAAAAATAAAAATAAAAAATAAAAAGTGCTGGCAAGGAAAGATTAGTAGTGGAGCAGTAGAAACCCTTGTACATTATAACCTCTGTACATTGTTGGAGGGAATGCAAAATGGTACAGCTGGTATGAGAAATTAGCATTTCCTCAGAAAGCTAAACAAGAATTACCACACGATTCAGCAGTTTCACCCCTAGGTATATATCTAAAGGAATTGCAAGCAAAGATTCAGAGATTTTTGAGCTGATGTGTTTAGCAGCATTATTCATCATAGCCAGATATTCGTTCATGGACAAATAAAATGTGGTACATTCATTGGAATACTATCCAACCACAAAAAGGAATGAAGTACTGATTCATGTTATAACAGAGATGAACGTTATGCTAAGTAAACCATATACAAAAGAACAAATGCGTGATTCCATTTCATGAGTTACCTAGAGTAGGCAAATTCATAGAGACAGAAAGCAGGTTAGAGTTCACGTGGGACTGGGGAGAGAGGAATAGGGAGTTACTACTTTATGGTAAGACCTTCTATTTGGGATGACAGACACTGGTAACTTCACACAATATTGTGAGGTGACTAATGCCACTGGATTAAACACTTAAAAATGTTTAAAATGGCAAATTTATGTTTACATATTTTTCTATGATTTTAAAAAGATTTATCATGTAATATACCAAGAGCCTTTGAACTGTGTATTTAAATGGGTAAATTGTATAGTATGTGAATTAGATCACAATAATAACTGGACTCCACAAGGAAAGGAATGAAGTTGAACCCCAATTTCACTCCATTTCACTTGAACAGATGGATATATTATTAACATTCCAACAAACATTCCAGAGAGATTTTTTTTTGAGGACCTAGACAAACGTATTTTAAAATGTATACAGAAGAATGAGGGTGTTTGAATAGCCTTCAGGGCATGGTGTGGAGGCTGTTGTCCTTGGAATAATTTTAAGAACTTTAAAGAGGGATTCTTTCAGATACAAATGCATATCTGTAAAGCCACGGTAATTTTTTTAAATTGCAATGTGGTATTGGTATTGGTAAATGAGCAAATAAAAGTATTTGGAGATATAAATAACTGGGAAAAGATCTTTACAACATCAAAAACTGATGGATTCATTTACAGAACTCTTGCACATCAGAAGTGAGTCGTGGGTTCCAGATAGGACCCCAAGGCTTCACTTAGATAGGAACCTCAAAAACTCAAGTCTGCCTGCTCCACTGGTCAAACTCTGACCTGAGAAGCCAGACCTGAAATTCATCAAGAAAGAAAAGAAGGTAAAGTTAGATGACTTGTAATTTGTACAGAATGAAAGTATCATTATATGGAATATTATATTATAGTTAAGAAAACTGAAGCTCAGAGAGATTAAGTAACTCGTCCCAAGTCACACAGCAAGCAGGGGCTGAGCACTAGATCTCTCGTGTATAATTAATATATTGCATGTTACCCAATACATGCTCTGTCCTTTCTTTCCCCTCTCCTCTTCCCTCCCTGCACTACAAATCTGAATAGAGTTCTTCCAGGTCGGTGTCCTCTCTGGGGCTGGCACTCTGGCCTTACTCACCCTGAGGGATGCTCTGGAAGGCCGTGGAGTCCTTATTCGTGGTGTCGCTGGTGGGGAGCCCCGGTGGGAACTGGCCCCCTCCACACTAGTCATCTCACTCCAGCTCGCCAGAGTCCCCTCCAGAGGCATGGTGTGGATACTGCTGTCCTCGGAACACCCCTGCTGGCTGCTCAGCGTCAGAGTGGAGGTGTCACTGAAGATGAGGCTGGAGTCCAGGCTCAGAGTCTCCTTGGAGCCCAGGATCAGGGTCATGCATGAGGGTGGTGAAACGGTGGAGGTGGGTCCATGGGTGCTGGAGTGCAGGCTAACGACGTCGTTGGAACCAGGAACCAGGGTCAAGCATGAAGCCTGAGTAACGGTCATGTTCAAGTCAGACTTGGGGTTGCCATTTGAAGCCACGCTGATGGTTCCCTTGGAACTTGTGTTCCAGACTGCACCAAAGGCTCTTTTTGAAACAGATCCAGAGATGTTATGTGAAACCAAAGTGATGGTCTCGTTCGTGTCTGGCATAAGGGACTCAGGAGAACCTGAAGCCACGTTCAGGTCCAGCTTGAATATGTTCCCTGAGCCCATGCCGAGCAGCTGTTTGGAGTCAGGATCCAGAGAAGGGGTTGGGGCTGGAGTAAGCAGAGTTTTTGAGCCTGGCCTGGAGATGCTGTGGCCCAGAACAAGAGAGTCTTTGGAATAAGGCCTTATAAATGGGTTTGTCTCAGGCCTGGAAGGATTGGAGTTGCTCTGACCCAAATCAAAAAGATTGCTTGAGAGGGAGTTGACAGCCTCCTCTGAATTTGGCACAGCATGGCTCCCCGAGCTCATACTCCGGGCCTCCATAGAGCAGGGGCTCAGAATGAGGTTTGAGGCTGGACTTAGGGTCCCCTGTGAGTTAGGCCTTGAGAGGTGATTGGAATCCAAATCCAGGGCTTCACCAGAGTGGGCAGCAGTGATCTGGAGGGAACCTGGAGTCGTGGACCTGCTGTCATCAGGTCTGGGGGTGTTATCAGACTCCAGGCCAGGGGCCTCTTCTGAGACCAGAATCAGAGTTGGATTAAGGTCTGGAATAAGAGCCACGCCAGGACTCAGGGATGGATTCAAGACAGCACAAGGTCCGTGTCCAGGCTGGGCCCAGAGATGATGCCAGAGCCTAAACTGGGGGCCTCAGTGGAGTTGAGATTGGGTGTCATGTTCACGTCTTCACAGAGGACCAGACTAGCCTCTGGACTCAAGGCCATGCCCGGTCTGGAGGTCTGTCAGTGCCACTGCCCCCTTCTGTCCAACAGCTGACTGTCGAGCTCCCTGCAGTGCTCCTGAGAGAGCAAAAAGGCAAGTTCAGCCTCACCTATTGAAACCTGTCCAAGGCTCCCCATGGATGACCTCCATGACCATGCCCAGCCCACCTGTCCAGCTCCATCCTACATGGCTCTCCCCCAGCCCTCTCAGCTCCAGCCATATCCCCTGTGTTCCCTTCTTTGACCACACCCCGCTCCCTTTCAGCTCACAGTCCTTAAACGTAGTTTCCCTGGCCTGGAACCTCCCCCTACTCTCCTCGCTGATCCTACTCCTCCAAGCAAATGATACACGGCACTTGATTCCAATGACTTGTTTAGTGGTCCAGCCCCTGCTGGAGATGAGTGGGGACATTGGTGAGAACTATGCACATCTTAGTCCCTGGGGCATCCCCAGCACCTAACGTAATACTAGGTCCATAGTAGGAAGTCCATGAATACTAGACAAATGAGGAGCCTCTCCCACCTCAAGGTCGAAAGGGAGAAGGGGAAGTCTCCTTATTCACTGCTTCCAGCCACCCCTAAGTTGCTAGAGCTACTCTGTGAGTGGCTGTGGCACACTAGATGCCCAAAGGAGCCTTGGCAGAGATGCCCACTGCCCTTAACAGTTTGCTCTGGGTGAGGCAAGCTAAATGGAGGAGAACCTGAGGCTATCATCCAAAGCAGAGCCTGTCTCAGCCCAGCAATCTCACTGCTGGGTGAACTCCCCCAGTCCCCCACCCCATCCCACCCCAGAAAGACTAGACAAAGGAGGAAGCTCTCCCACCTTACCCTACCCCAGCCCACACCTGGGCCACCCTCCCTGTGGGAATCGTAGGGACAGCTCACCTGCATGCTTGTGTTCTTAAGCAGGAGTGGGCCCCTGTGAGGACAGGCGAAAGGAGATCAAGTCAGGCAAGAGTGGCTTTTTCGGTAACTACTGAGCAAAGTCTAAAGGCAAAGTCTAAAAGCAAAGTCTAAAGTCACACTTCTGCTAACAAAATCCCCCTGCATGCACACACACACACACACACACACACACACACAGTCCTGGAAGTTAGATAAGCTTACTCC
This sequence comes from Aepyceros melampus, assembly GCA_006408695.1. Taxonomy (NCBI): domain Eukaryota; kingdom Metazoa; phylum Chordata; class Mammalia; order Artiodactyla; family Bovidae; genus Aepyceros; species Aepyceros melampus. Next base: position 110,338 of record SJXQ01009599.1, on the reverse strand, counting down.
ATTGTATGCTTAAGGAAGGGGAGGTCAGGGAGGTCAAGGGGAGGAAGGTCACCCCACGGGCTCTCAGGGAAGCCAAGACCACCTCTTACTGCCACCTGACTGCCTACCTTCCATGGCTTCCCACTGTCTTCAGGACAGCATCCCAGATCCATAATGGGACCTAAAAGGCCTTTCTGCGTCTGGCCTCAAGTCCTTTTTCACCCTTCTTGCCCCTTCATACTCCCTCTACCTCTGTACCCCCTCATTCCAACATCCCTCAACTTCTTTGAGTTTCTACAGTCACACGCCCAGGTTAAGTCTGGCCCTCCACAGGTTGAGCACCCTTCTTCAGTCATTTTCCCTAGCTAACACCTACAGCTTCACCCCTTCAGATTTCAGCTTATCTGCTACAAGCCTTCCAGGTCCCCCAGACAGGTGAGGTCCGCCTGTAAGTTCCCAGGGCATTTTGTCCACTCCCCCTTTCTTGGCCCACAATATCTGGTTTCCTCGCTAAACCACAAGATCCACAAGAGTCTAGCACCCCCGCCCACCCTAGAGCCCAAGCTCCGCAGCAGGAGAAGCCACCACAATGAGGAGCTCGCACACTGCAATTAGAACATAGCGCCTGTTCGCCACAGCTAGAGAAAGCCCTTGTGCACCCACAAAGACCCAGTGCAGCCAAACATTACAATAAATAAAATAAAAAGGAGTCTAGCACAGCACCTGGCACACAGTAAGTGTTCAGTAAACGAGCTTGTCATTTCATGCTTTTATCTCTTCTTCATTCATTCATCCACTCTGTCACTAGCTCACCTCCTCATGTGTTCATTCTTATTCATTCAGGCACTAACTCACTCACTAAGTCATTTACTCATACCGTACATTTTGCCGTGCACCTTATGGCTTGGCTTTGAAAAAAATATAGATTCATAGTCATGTTGTCCTGAGTTCAAATCCCAGCTCATCTTCCTGATAGTGTCAGTAAACTTGGGCAAGAGACACTCCTGTCCCCCCATCCTCCTTGTCTCTAATATGGGGAACATAAAGCCTGCCACCCAGGGTGGTTAAAGTCTCAGCGTCTGGCAGGGAGCCCACTTGGCCCACTGACGGTCTTCTCTAAATTAGTTACTCATTCTGTTACTCTCTGTGAGGCATTACGTGCAGAGTAAGGTGCTTAGAGCCCAGTGGGACCTTCCTTCACCCCCAAAGCCAGCAGTTTATGCAGAGCTTTGTAACTTGCCTCAGAGGAAGGAAGTTTCACTTACCATCAGCACCAGAGGTGATTTTACCCTGAAGCTAATGAAATTTAAAATTTCAAGTCTCCTTGCTCATACAACTCTTTTCCAAAGAGCCTGTACATAATTTTGTATTCATAATTTTGTCTTCTACTTAAACAGGAGCCTCAAAATTATAAAAGCCTCAAGCCTCCAAAATACCCTGGATCATCCCTCCTGTATTTTCCTCTCTGTATACATACACACACACACAAACACACATCATATTTATCAAAAGGAGGCATTTTCAACCTGGAAAAAATGAGAGTCAGGTATAGCCTATGATGCAGTAGGATTTTGGAAGGCCTACCTGGTTTAACCTGTGAAAGAACAGAAGCTCTACTCCTCTGACACAATAAATGCATAATACTGGGTCACTGGGCAAAAAGCCATGGGTCTCAAGCCAGGCTGATCCTCCTTTATCCAGAAGAAAAGAACAAATCTCCCTCACTTTCTATTTCCTCAATCCTCCTCTTCCACCATTGCAACACACAGGTGAGTCTTCAGAGCTTAGGTAGGCAGCCCACATCTTACCCTCCACCAAAGGGATATTGTGCATTAGGAAGATGGTGGTTGTGAGGTGGAACCCAGGGGAACTAAAGGAGGTCGCTATATAGCTGCATATTGGCCTTTGCCCCCAGGTCCTGGAGCCCCCGTTGAGGAGAACAGAGGGTGGCAATAGACCACCTAGCGCCATCAGAGACTTAGAATCATTGACTGATTCCCATCTTTTCTCCTTCACCTTTATGAAACCTTCCAGGCCCTTGATAAGGTTTTCTGGAGCTCAGAAAGAGAAACTATCAGTGGATCTTCCAGTTCCTCCTTGAGAACATGTTTATCGGATGTATGGGCCTGAAATGTGTCAGGCACTTGTATGAGTATGTATACACGCATGCACGTACACACATCTGACATTGTTGTACCTAGGTTCTAGAAAATCCAAACAGACTTTGCCATCATTCCTCCAAATCAGATCCTCTTATTTTCTTACATTGCAAAGGCACTGGAACCATAATCCAAGCCAGATACAATATCATCTTTGACTATACTCTTCTTGACTTGCTGAATCCAAATTTTGCCAAGTTCTGCTAATTCTGGCTCCAGAAAATTCCCTAAGTATCTTCTCATATCTACATCAGTTCAGTTCAGTTCAGTCGCTCAGTCATGTCTCACTCTTTGTGACCCCATGAGTTGCAGTATGCCAGGCCTCCCAGTCCACCACCATCTCCCAGAGCTCACTCAAACTCACGTCCATCGAGTCAGTGATGCCATCCAGCCATCTCATCCTTGGTCGTCCCCTTCTCCTCCTGCCCCCAATCCCTCCCAGCATCAAAGTCTTTTCCAATGAGTCACCTCTTCGCACGAGGTGACCAAAGTACCAGAGTTTCAGCTTTAGCATCAGTCCTTCCAAAGAACACCCAGGACTAATCTTTAGAATGGACTGGTTGGATCTCCTTGCAGTCCAAGGGACTCTCAAGAGTCTTCTCCAGCACCACAGTTTAAAAGCATCAGTTCTTCCACACTCAGTTTTCTTCACAGTCTAACTCTCACATCCATACATGACTACCGGAAAAACCATACCCTTGACTAGACGGACCTAGTCGGCAAAGTAATGTCTCTGCTTTTTAATGCTATCTAGGTTGGTCATAACTTTCCTTCCAAACAGTAAGTGTCTTTTAATTTCATGGCTGCAGTCACCATCTGCAGTGATTTTGGAGCCCCAAAAAATAAAGTCTGACACTGTTTCCCCATCTATTTCCCATGAAGTGATGGGACCAGATGCCATGATCTTTGTTTTCTGAATGTTGAGCTTTAAGCCAACTTTTTCACTCTCCTCTTTCACTTTCATCAAGAGGCTCTTTACTGTCTGCCATAAAGGTGGTGTCATCTGCATATCTGAGGTGATTGATATTTCTTCCAGCAATCTTGATTCCAGCTTGTGCTTCTTCCAGCCCAGCATATCTCCATAACCACTGCTAAACCCTAGTACGGCTCCCACTGCTTTGAGACTCGTCTTAGAATTGCTCTCTCAACAAGGGTCCCTATGCATAGAGGTCGCTCCCAACAAACCATTTTCCAAATTGAGCACAAAGTTCTTCCTCTAAAATTGCATTCAACAGTATGGTACTGGCAAAAATATAGAAACATAGGCTAATGGAATAAAACTCAGAGTCAGGAAATAAATCCATGCATCTATGGTCAACTGATCTTTGACAAGGATGTCAAATCTGTTCAACAGGGAAAAAATATTCTTTTCAACAAATGGTGGCGAGATGACTGGAAATCAACACCTAAAAGAATAGAATTGGCCTCTTTCACACTAAATAGAAAACTTTAATCACAATGGACAAAAGACCTAAATATAAGAGCTAAAATTGTAAAACTCTTGGAAGAAAATATATGGATAAATCCTCATGACCTTGGATTTGACAATGGTTTCTTAGATATGACACCAAAATCACAAGAAACAAGAAAAAAATAGATAAATTGAACATTCGCAAAATTAAAAACTTGTGTATCAAAAGGCACTAGTAGAAAGTGAAAAGACAACTTATAGAATAGGATGAAATATTTATAAGTCATATAACTGATTAGATCTAGTATCTAGAATAACAACTAAAATATTTTACAACTTACAACAAAAAGATAAACAACCCAATTTAAAAAATGGGCAAACAACTTGAATAGAACACTTTAGTCATTCAGTTCAGTTCATTTCAGTTACTCAGTCGCGTCCAACTCTTTGCGACCCCATGAATCGCAGCACGCCAGGCCTCCTTGTCCATCACCAACTCCTGGAGTTCACTCAGACTCGCGTCCATCAAGTCAATGATGCCATCCAGCCATCTCATCCTCTGTCGTCCCCTTCTACTCCTGCCCCCAATCCCTCCCAGCATCAGAGTCTTTTCCAATAAGTCAACTTTTCATATGAGGTGGCCAAAGTACTGGAGTTTCAGCTTCAGCATCATTCTTTCCAAAGAAATCCCAGGGCTGATCTCCTTTAGGATGGACTGGTTGGATCTCCTTGCAGTCCAAGGGACTCTCAAGAGTCTTCTCCAACACCACAGTTCAAAAGCATCAATTCTTCAGTGCTCAGCCTTCTTCACAGTCCAACTCTCATATCCATACATGACTACTGGAAAAACCATAGCCTTGACTAGACGGACCTTAGTCGGCAAAGTAATGTCTGTGTTTTTGAATATGCTATCTAGGTTGGTCATAACTTTTCTTCCAAGGAGTAAGCATCTTTAGTCATTAGGGAAATGTAAATCAAAACGACATTAAGATAACACTTCACACCCACTACAGTGTTTATAATTTTAAGAAATGGAAAATAGCAAGTGTTGGCAAGGATATAGAAAAATTGGAACCATCAAACATTGCTGATGGGAATGAAAATTATGTGGCCTCTATAAAAACCAACCTGGCTGTTCCTCAGGAAGTTAAACTAGAATGGCCATATAATGCAGCAATTTCACTCTTATGTATATACCACAAATAACTGAAAATTGATGTTCCAACCAAAACTGGGACACAAAAGTTCACAACTGCAGTATTCACAAGAGCTAAATGTAGAAACAACCAACATGTCCATTGACTGGTAAACGGATAAAAAAAAAACATGGTATATCCACACAATGAATATTATTTAGCCATAAAAAGGATTGAGTACTGATACATGCTAAATATGGTAAACTTTGAAAATATTATGCTATGTGAAAGAAGCTAGATTCAAAAAAGCACATATTATAAAATCCCATTTATATGAACTATCTAGATAGTCAAATCTAGAGAGACTAATAGCAGATTAAAGCAGACAGACTGTCAAGGGCAGGAGAAATGGGAGAATGGGAAGTGACTTCTTAATGAGTATGGGGTTTCCTTTTGGAGTGACAAAAATATTCTGGAGCTAGATAATAGTGATAATTGTGCAACATTATAAAGGTACCAATTGTCACTGATAGTAAATTCTATGCTGTGTGTTTTGTACAACAGCTTTTTTTTTTTAATGCATGTAACAGATAAGAGAGAGTCCCTTGAACTTCAAGGAGATCAAACCAGTCAATCCTAAAGGAAATCGGTCCCGAATATTCATTGGGAGGACTGATGCTGAAGCTGAAGCTCCAATACTTTGGCCACCAGATACAGAGAATAGACTCATTGGAAAGGACCCTGATGCTGGAAAAGATTGAAGGCGGGAAGAGAAGGGGACAACAGAGGATGAGATGGTTGGATGGCATCACTGACTCAACGGACTTGAGTTTGAGCAAGCTCAGGGATTTGGTGATGAACAGGGAGGCCTGGTGTGCTGCAGCCCATGGGGTTGCAAAGAGTCAGACATGACTGAGCCACTGAACTGAAGTGAACTGAACAGGCAAGAGGGCATAGACTTACTTTTCCATGTTCTTCCTTTGTAAATACAACTAAAAATCCTGGAAATAGTTCAACAGACAACCAAAAACAAACCAAAAAAAGGACTCAAATCTAGAAAGAAGGCAGTGGACTAGCTAGAAATCTCAAGGCTGGCGGGATGACAGGGTGGTGAGTTCTCCAGGGTTTTCTTTTTATCTCCCACATATTCCAGACTGGGTACCAGAGATGCCTGTAACACAGATCTGCCAAGAGCATAAACACACGTGCAAGAAAAGAAAACCCTGTTTTCTTGACCAAAGGACCAGAAAGAGAAGCCCAACAAAAAGAGCCCTGGGGGAGCCCCACTCCCTCCTCCATTCCCAGGGCAGCAGCAGTTTAATCCATCTGCAGGGGCAGTGACAGTAGAGCCTTGTATCGTGGGCCCACCACTGAATGGCAGAAAAGGTACCAGGGCCCACAGCTCCTGAACCCCAGAGGGACACAGTTGGCCAAGAGAAGTACCTCATTCCCCTGCAGATAACAGCAGTACAAATAAACAGGAAGGAGCTCCAATAGCTGAAGAACAAAGCAGGCTAGTGCTCTGGAAGCCATCATTGAAACCATGGTCCAGCAAAGCAGGCCCAAACCTACACTCTAAACCTTAACCTGCAAAAATGAAAGTTTTAAATAGGCTCAAGAATCTCTTAACACCATATCCAAAATGTCAAGGATACAATAAAAAATTACTTGTCATACCAAAGACTAGGAAAATAGCATCCTGAGAAAAGATAACAGACACCAATGTTGGGATGAAACATGTGTCAGAAGTTGTGAAAATGACTTTAAAACAGTCGTAAAAATATTTCAACAAGCAAGTACAAATCCTCTTGAAACTAATGATAAAATAGGAAATCCCAACAAAGAAATCAAGGTTATTTTTTAAAATTCAGTAACCAAAAGTAAAACAGAAATTATTTAAAAAATGAATCGCCAGTCTAGGTTCGATGCAGGATGCAGGATTCTTGGGACTGATGCACAAGGATAATCCAGAGAGAAGGTGTGGGGCAGGAGGGGGGAGGTGGGGGTCTGGATTGGGAGTTCATGTACACTCGTGGCTGATTCATGTCAATGTATAGCAAAA
>SJXQ01009599.1:80914-103512 GCA_006408695.1 Aepyceros melampus | reverse complement strand
GGAGGGGGGATGGGAGGGTGGGGATTGGGAGTTCACGTACACTCGTGGCTGATTCATGTCAATGTATAGCAAAACAAATACAGTATTGTAAAGCAAAACAAACTAAAAAATAAAAATTAATTTAAAAAATAAATAAAGTGGTTAGAAAAGAAAGAAAAAAAATTCAATAACTGAAAAAAATTTTAGCTTGCTGGATGAGCTCAATAGTAAAGTGAAGATAACAAGACAGAATCAATGAACTTGAAGACAGACTAATAAATTTACTTAATCTGAACAGCAGAGACAAAATAGATGGAAAAAAACTGGACAGATTCTCAGGTATCTATGGAACAAAACAAATATCTAATATTCGTATCATCAGCGTTCTGGAAAGAGAAGAGAAAAAGTGTTGAAATTTTTCAAAGTAGAAATGGCTGAAAACTTCCCAACTTAAGGAAAGATATAAACATACAGATTCAGGAAGCTAAGAAAATCCAAAATGGGACAAACCCAAAGAAACCCATGCCAAAATGCATCATGATTAAACTTCTGAAAACTAAAAGCATTGGAAAAATTATCTTAAAAGTGATCAGAGAGAATTACCTATAGAAGAACACTAGTCTGAATGAGAGTAGATTTCTCATCTGAAGCCACGAAGGCCGGAAAGAAGCGGTACCCATTTTTTAAGTGCTGAAAGAAAAGAAGTCAACCACAACTCTTATAACTGGCAAAGTCATTCTTCAAGGATGAGGGGAAATAAAGATACTCTTAGACAGTACTTCTCTGTTCAATGGTTAAGACTCCCTGTTTCCACTGCAGGCAGCACGGGTTTGATCCCGAAGGCGATGGCACCCCACTCCAGTACTCTTGCCTGGCAAATCCCATGGATGGCGGAACCTAAGAGGCTGCAGTCCATGGGGTCGCTAGGAGTCGGACACGACTGAGCGACTTCACTGTTACTGTTCACCTTCATGCATTGGAGAAGGACATGGCAACCCACTCCAGTGTTCTTGCCTGGAGAATCCCAGGGACGGGGGAGCCTGGTGGGCTGCCATCTCTGGGGTCGCACAGAGTCGGCACGAATGAAGCGACTTAGCAGAAGCAGCAGGGGAACTAAGATCCACATATGCTACACAGTATGGCAAAAAAAATGATAAAGGAAAAATATGTGTAAATTCAACCATTCCATCCCCCTCTTAGAACCCCTCTGTGACTTTTCATGGCTTTTTAGACTGTGAGGGTGTGGGTTATATTTTCTAAAAGACAGATTCCCAGGGCTTCCCTGGTGATCCAGTGGTTAAGAATCCATCTTGCAATGCAGGGGACACTGGTTTGATTCCTGGTCTGGGAAGATCCCACATGCCTCGAGGCAAGTAAGCTTTCAAGCCACAACTAGGGAGCCCACAGCCCTACAGGCCGTGCTCTGCAACAAGACAAGCCACTGAATGAGAAGCTCAAGCACTGCAACTAGAGAGGAGCCCTGGCTCGCCACAACTAGAGAAAGCCCACTCAGAGCAAAGACCCAGCACAGACAAAAATGAAAACTAACTGATTTAAAAAAAAAAAAAAGATTCTCAGGCTTCACCCTTAGAAATTCCACTTTGTAGCTCTGAGGGGACCCAGGAATAAGCATTTATCAAGCCCCTCCTCTCCTCCCCAAAGTGATAATCACATAGCTGATGGAAAGGCCACAAGTGGAGACACTCGGATCTTCAATCTGATATCTGTGTTTCATTTGCCAAGAGCCTCAACCCACAGGCCTTACCCTCCATCTCTTCAGCGACATCCATCCCTTCCCAAGCCACATGCTTGAGCCGCTTTCAAACTTCTTCTGGTGCTTCCAATGGGGCCTTTGCAAATACCCTTTCCTTCCTGAATACTCCCCCCAGACTGCCCGCCACTTCATCATTCCCCTGGCTAACATCTAGTCACATTCCAGATGCCAGTTTAGGGTTCCTTTCCTCTAGGAACATTCCTAGGACCCTCAAATGTGGCTGAGGTGCCCTCCTCGTGTGATCACCTGTATCAGAGAATTGCTCTGTTTACCTGTGTGTCTCCAGTTTAGAAAATGAGCTTTGTGGATATCTATTACCCCTGTTTTCCCAAGACATGCACAATGCCTAGTACCCAGAGAAGATTCAGAAACATTAACAGAATAAGGAAATGAATGAATGACAACTCTTCAAGACAGGTACCATCATCCCCACTTACTGGCACGTAAATTCAGACTGCTCAGGGGACATAAAGTAGATTTTTACAAAGCCTCCTGCAAGTGGAAGAGGAAGGATTCAAACCCAGGTATTCTTAGCTCACAAGTTTCCCTGCAGGATCCCAGAGATTTCCGAGGTCTGAGTCACTCAGTGAGACCACATCTTCCCACTTCTCATTCTTTATTCCCTTTGCCACTCTTAGGCCTCTGTGATGTGTTGCTGCTGCTGCTGCTGCTGCTGCTGAGTCGATTTAGTCGTGTCCAACTCTGTGCAACCCCAGAGATGGCAGCCCACCAGGCTCCCCCATCCCTGGGATTCTCCAGGCAAGAACACTGGAGTGGGTTGCCATGTCCTTCTCCAATGCGTGAAAGTGAAAAGTGAAAGTGAAGTTGCTCAGTCGTGGCCGACTCCTAGCAACCCCATAGACTGCAGCCTGCCAGGCTCCTCCATTCATGGGATTTTCCAGGCAAGAGTACTGGAGTGGGGTGCCATTGCACTTCAGTTGTGTCTGACTCTTTGCAAACCCATGGACTGTAACCCATCAGCCTCCTATGTCCATGGGATTCTCTAGGCAAGAACACTGGGGTGGGTTGCCATACCCAACCCATTTTCAGGGGATCTTCCTGACCCAGGGATTGAACCTGTGTCTCATGTCTCCTACATTGGCAAGCAGGTTCTTTATCACTAGCGCCACCTGGGAAACCCTCTTAGTTCTCTGTCCTACAGGAAAAGTCCAATAAAAACAACACATCTCTCCTAATGCCCAGCTATAATGCACAAATCCAGGGCTAGGAGTCAGCTGAACTTGAATTCAAAACCTGCTCTCTCTCTCACCAGAGATGTGAGTCAGGGAAGGAAGCTTCCCCACATTGCATGTCTATCTTAATACTCAATCCATGAGATAAGCATAGAGAATAAAATGTGATAATGCACATAGGAATTTTCATAACATCTGGCCCCAGCAGTTCCCCCAGTAAATGTCCATCCTCACTGTCCCTTCCTCCCTATGGGTGACGGTTGGGTGGGGGCCTTGAGAAAAAGACCAAGTCTGGCTTTCAGTTCTCTGCCCCCTCTCCCCCTAGTCTGTGGTATTTTCTCCCTGGATCTTCCTCTCCCTCTCCTCCCCCAGACTCCCACCTGCCACATTCTCAGAACTTGATAGCCTAAATGCTTTGTCTTTGAGCTTTAAGCAACTGTTGTAAAGTTCAATGCCTTACCTCCACCTGGGGCATCCACATGGTAACAGAAAATTCAGCCTTAAGTCAAAGGTACAAAGTTCTAAGAGTGGAATTACAGCCAGAGGGAGACTTTTACCCAGGGGGGTGGGGTCAAGGTGGTAACTGCCTTGTGGAGGCTGTGGCGGCTGCCCCCACCCCTGGGACTTTCCCAGAGCTGCCCCTCTGCTTACCTAGGCTCTCTCCCCCCAGCTCTGGTGTTGCAGTCTTTGTGAGGTCACCATGACTCAGAATTCCCAGCCAATGAGGCCCCTTCTATGCCTACACAGTTGGAAGAAGCAGGGAGATGTCCTTTCTAAGAAGGAAGCATCTTCAACCCCTCCACTACTGCCTGGAAATGACCTAGCTCAGATTAGCTCAAAGTCTGACTGCCTCACCTGGCATTCACATCTTCTCATCAAATTCCCTCACCTTGCAACTCCATTGTTGCTGTTCAGTCGCTAAGTCAGGCCCACCTCTTTGCGACACCATGGACTGCAGTACGCCAGGCTTCCCTGTCCTTCAGCATTCCCCAGAGTTTGCTCAAACTCATGTCCATTGAGTTGATGAAGCCATCCTACCATCTCATCCTCTGTCGTCCCCTTCTCCTCCTGCCTTCAATCTTTCCCAGCATCAGGGTCTTTACCCTGAAGAGTTGGCTCTTCACATCAGGTGGCCGAAGTATTGGAGCTTCAGCTTCAGCATCACTCCTTCCAATGAATATTCAAGGTTGATCTCCTTTAGGGCTCACTGGTTTGATCTCCTGCAGTCCAAGAGACTTTCAAGAGTCTTCTCCAGCACCACAACTCAAAAGCATCCATTCTTTGATCCTCAACCTTCTTTATGGTTCAACTCTCACCTCCATACATGACTACTGGAAAAACCATAGTTTGACTATACAGATCTTTGTTGGCAAGTTGATGTTTCTGCTTTTTAATATGCTGTCTAGGTTTGTCATAGCTTTTCTTCCAAGGAGCAAACTTAATTTCAAGGCTGCAGTCACTGTCCGCAGTGATTTTGGAGCCCAAGAAAACAAAGTTTGTCACCCAACTCCACCGCATTCATCCTGGCTGAGAGCTTTAGTGCCAGACGCCCAGATGCTGGCCGTCTTCTCAGTAATGTCCTGCAGGACAGGGTCTCCCCTCTGCCAGCCACCTGCATCCTGCAGCCGGGTCATGTCCACGCTCCTGGTCTGGTCTCTTCAGTCTGCTTTTGCTTGCCTGTCCACCTTGTCTCTTCTTCCTTTTCCACTCTTAAAGTATGCACTAAAGCATCATATACATGTCAAATTCCCTGGTGGTACAAACAGTGAAGAATCTTCCTGCAATACAGGAGACCCTGGTTCAGTCCCTGGGTCAGGAAGATCCCCTGGAAAAAGAAATGGCTACCCGCTCCAGTATTCTTGCCTGGAGAATTCCACAGACAGAGCCTGGCAGGCCCTAGTCCATGGGGTCGCAAAGAGTAGGACACAACTGAATGGCTAACACAAAACATGATATACAGGCAGAAAACTGCACAAACCAGGTCAATTGTGGATGACTCTTCACCAAGAGAGCACACCCGTGAGGCGGGCATCCAGACCTAGAAACAGGAACTACCAGGATCGCAGAAATCCTCCAGTCAGTGCCTCCTGCACCAGGGGTAATTGCCAGCCTGATCTCTCACAGATCTTTTAGACAGGCCTGCTTCTATACTTCATACAAATGCGATTATACAGTACAAACTCTTTTGCTTCTGGCTTCTTTGATTCAATATTAAGTTTGTGAGCTTTTACATGTTTTGCATGGATGGCTGTCCCTTCTTCTAAATGTTGGCTCTCTTCCAGTCTCTTCCTCCTTTTGATCGCTTTCCAGAGCCTCCAGGTAGATAGTTGCTCTTCATATTTTGTCCAAAGTTCATAACTGTTATCTCTAGGGGGTTGGTCTGATAGCAGCTACCTTGACATTACTGGAAGTACAATAGACTCTCTTCTTTGTAATATTTTTTCTTTTTTCCTTTCTTTAGGATTACTGATTTTGCCTTTCTTCTCTCACTCCTTCCCCCCCCCTTTTCTATTTGTATGAAATTTACCTATCATATGTCTATTCCTTACAATTACTCTAGCCATTTTAATGTGCATACTTTAAATAGAAAAATCCAAAATTATACTCCAAAATAATCTAAAATATAACAGATAATACTGTTATCTGCAATCCTCTTTCAGAAAAATCAAGAAACAAGAGATAGCAGAAGAGTTTAACACTAATCAGCCAACTTACATACCACTGTTATCTTTTATTTTAGTCCTGTTCTGATTTTTAAATCCTACCAATTTGAAGTATTGGTAGCTGAAGTTCCAATACTTTGGCCACCTGATGCAAAGAGTCAATTCATTGGAAAAGATCCTGATACTGGGAAAGATTGAGAGAGCAAAAGGAGAAGGGGACGGTAGAGGATGAGATGGTGAGACAGCATCACTGTCTTAATGGACATGAATTTGAGCAAACTCCAGGAGATAGTGAAGGACAAAGGAGCCTGGCATGCTGCAGTCCATGGGGTCACAAAGAGTCGGACATGACTTAGCAATGGAACAACAGCAGCAATTAGATATCACGGTTTTATGCGATCAGTGTTTAGATGTAACCACTGTGTGTGCCTGTGTGCTAAGTTGCTTCAGTCAAGTCTGACTCTTCTCAACCCTATAGACTATAGCCCACCAGGCTCCTCTGTCCATAGATTCTCCAGGCAAGAAGACTGAAGCGGGTTACTGTGCCCTCTTCCAGGGGATTTTCCCGACACCGGGATCGAAAGGAGGTCTCTCACGTCTCCGCCTTGGCAGGTGTTCTTTACCACTAATGCCACCTAGGAATCTTCAGATTTAACCACTATTCCACAAATATTTTGTCTAATCATGTAAGCAGCAGGACTCTATTGGGCCTTCCTGGGACAGAACCATCCCCTCCTTTTCCTTCACCTGTCTAAGAAAAACTTTAGCCTCCTAGGCTTACCCAAGTTCCAAAGAATAAATTTAATTATAGAAGTGAGAAAGTGCAGAAGCAAAGGAAAAGTCAAGCAAGACAAAATAATAAGTTTAGCCATTAAACAAAGGGCTTCCCAAGTGGCACAGTGGTAAAGAATCTGCCTGCCAATGCAAGAGACACAGAGACTAGGGCTCAATCCCTGGGTCAGGAAGATCTCCTGGATGAGGAAATGGCAACCCACTCCAGTATTCTTCCCTGGAAAAATGCCATGGGCAGAGGAACCTGGTGGGCTACAGTCCAAGGGGTTGCAAAGAATCAGACACGACTGAGTGACTGAGCACATTAAACAAAGTCAAGGACCTTTCATTCCTCCTCAAGGGCTGTAGATAATATCCTGAGCCATGTCCTTGGAGCTGTTTTTCAGAGAATGAAAGCTCCACCAGGTGGAAGAAGTTAACTGTGTGCTGCCCACAAGCGTGTAGACCCCAGACTGCTTGGAACTAGAAGGTTGATGATGTTGACCCCCAACTACCTCACCATCAACATATCAGAAGACTGTCTGCCAGCGGATCACACACCCCCAACCTCCCTCCCTCCCTCCCTCCCTGCCCCTGTTTTTAAAATCCTTTCCCTAAAGCCAGTGGGGAGTTTGGGTCTTTTAAGCACTAACTGCCTAAAGTCCTTGCTTGGTGCTGGTAATAGATGCTGCGCTTTCCTTCACTGCAACCCAGCGTCAGGAGACTGGCTTTACTGCACACAAGGGGGGTGAGCGGACCCAAGTCTGATTCAACAGTGATCATTTTTAAAATTTTAATCTCCGATCTTCCATTTGGGATCAATTTCCTTCGACCTGAAGAATGAAAAGTGAAATTTTAGTGATTCAGTCGTGTCCAACTCTTTGTGAGACTGCCAGGCTCCTCTGTCCATGGAATTCTCCAGGCAAGAATAGAGGAATACTGGAGCCATTCCTGAAAGACCTGAAGAATAGCCTTAATAAATTCAATAAGAATTTATTGGTGATGGGACTTTCCCTGGTAGTCCTGAGGTTGAGAGTCAGCCTGCCGGTACAGGGGACTCAGGTTTGCTCTCTGGTCCAGGAGTATGAGCCCCTACACACCAACTATTGAGCCTGTGCTCTGGGGCCCAGGAAGTGCAACTGCTGAGCCCAAGAGCTGCAGCTACTGAAACCCATGTGCCCTAGAGGCCCTGCTCAGCTACAAGAGAATGTAAGAGAAGCCCGTGCACCCCAACCAAGAGTAGCCCTCACTTACTGTAATTAGAGAAAGTCCACGTGCAGCAGTGAAGACCCAGCATAGTCAAAAGCAAACAAGTAAAATTTTTAGAAAACAATTTATTAGTGATAAACTCTTTTAGTTTTTGTTTACAAAAAAAATATTTTATCCTCATTCTTGAAACTATTGTCCTTGCATGCAGGATTCCAGGGTGTCTGTTACTCTGTTTTAGCACATCAAAGTAAATCTCCCACTACCTCTGGCTCCCATTGACATATCTGGTTCATTATTCCACTGGAATCATTTCCCAGTCTCATCTCCTAACCATTTCCTCCTACAGTTTCTGCGTTAGCAACACAGTGGTTTCCCCAAACTCACAGTAACGTTTCTTACCTTTATGCCTTTTCTCAGGCTGTTCCTTCCATCCAGAGTGCTTTTTTCCTCCCTTTCTTCCCCATTTCATCTGCATGACTCCTACTTATCTGTCAAACTCAGTGGTACCTTCTCCAGGAAGTCCTCCTTGAGCCCCTCCCCACACCTCGGTAGGACTTTCTCTCTGCTCTTGCAGCATAGATCAGAACTGTATTACAGTGTGCTATAAATCTCTGGAAACTTGACTGTTTTCCTCTCTGCACTGAGAATGCTTTAAGAACAGAGACCTGACTTATTTATCTTTGCACACCAGGTACCCGAGGCCTGGCCCATACGTGGTGCCAAATATACTTGGCAAGTATTTCAATACTTCAGTAAGTATTTCCTGAAGAAATGTTTTACTCTCACTCTGGCCTACCACACCTCATTCCCTGCCCTATTCTTTAACACTTAATCAGGTCTCTGCCACTTCCTCTCCATTGGGGCTCTGCCTCTGAGGACATCGCTGAGTTGAAGTCTTGTCCTCCATCTTCATTCTCTGCCTTCCCTAGAGCATCTGCTTTATGATGCTCCATACTTAAGACATTCTCCTTCCTTAGTTCCTGGGGCACTTCACTCTGCTGGTTCTCTCCCTGCCCTAGATTCTTTTTCTCTCATGTCCCTTTCAGTATCCCCATCCTCCCTCCCCCAGCACCTTACATTTGTGTCCCCTGGGATTCTAGGCTTTGGTCTTCCCTCTCTCACTTGGGACCTTATCCATACTCCTTCCTTTAATTATGGTATCCATGCTTGTGATTCCTGGCTCAGTCAGGGTCCATCCTGGAAAATAAGAAACCACACTACGTATTTAAAACAGAAGTAATGTTTAAAACAGAAGAAGCAGGGTTTTCCCTGGCAGTCCAGTGGTTAAGACTTCTGCTTCTTCTCCAGGGGACATAGGTTTGATCCTTGGGTGGAGAACTAATTTTGCATGCCTCTGGCCAAAACATCATTTTAAAAAGAAAACAGTTTCATGGTGATAGCTGAGGAGTCAAATGAGCAGGAGGCAGGGATGCCAGAGTGGGCGTGGGAGCCATTCATTGCTAGACACGTTCCCTGAAGCAGAGGGAAAGGAATGACGAGACACACTGCCTCTCCCTTCTCCCACCCGCCTACTAAAACGGAGCAGGACCTTGTGGTCCCTACCCCCAACCCCCATGTTCTCTGTCTGCCCTTTGTCTTTGCAAAACTTTAGTCAGAGAATGAATTTAATCAGAGAAGTGAGAAATGCTGAAATAAAGGAAAACAGTCAAAGGAGGCCAAATAACAAAATGTAGTCATTAAGCGCATGACTTACGAGCCCAAGAGCCTTCAGCTCCTTCTCAAAGGCTATAGATGATATTCTGAGCCATGCCCTGTGAGCTGTCTTATAGATTCCAGAACACCAGGTGGAGAAGTTAACTGCATGATGGCCAGACTGTCCCCAGGACTGGAGCCGCCACACTTCTGAGAACTGATGCGAAGAAATGGGAACAAGTGCACCCCAGAACCGAAGATTAACTGTACCCAGGACAACCAAGATGATGCGATGATGCTAGGCAGATGACCAGTTTGAGGGTGACTGTTAGAGAGGGCTGTACTGTTTCTGCATGTAACCCCCTCCCCCCACTCTGTCTATAAAAGCTCTCCCCGCTGCTTGGCAGGGGGTGCGTTGGCCTTTGGACAGTCGTCTGCCACCCTCCCCGCCCCCAGCTGCGGCATCTGAAATAAGCACGCTTGCCTCTCCACCAGCCCGGCCTGTACACCGTCTTTTGAGAGGTGAGCAGCCAGACCCCTGAGTGCACACCTTTGGTAACACTACTCCTGCCAGCACTGCCCCTTGCCTGGCGCAGCTGGAAGGCAGAGACAAGGGGCAGGGTGTAACTCAGTGCAGGGCCAGGGAGAGCCAGGAGCGGATCTGCGGACACCCTGGGCTGAGACTAACATAGCCCCATCCCTGGGCTTCCTGCCACAGCTTGTTTACCATCTCACACCCAACCTGTAACTCAGCACGTCTTACTTGAATCTCCTTCCCACAAGACACGTTCCTCCCCCCAGCTTTCTTATTTCTATCAGTGGTCCTTGATTCTCCAAGAGACAGGCTGAAACCTTCCAGCAAAGCCTCTGGCTCCTCCCTCCTTCTCCTCCTTCCTCCATGACACCATGTGGTGTCAGTTCCCAGGTCCAAAAGATTCTCTGATGAAAATATGCACAGAGCCTCCCCTTTCTTCACACGCAGTTCAGATCTCCTCTTTCGCTTGTTTTGTGTGTGTGTGTGTGTGTGACATGTGGGCTTTCTTTAGTTGTGGCACACGGTGTACTTGCCCCACAGCATGTGGGAGTTTAGTAACCAGACCAGGGATCAAACCTCTGTCCCCTGCACTGGGAGGTGGATTCACAACCGCTGGACCACCAGGGAAGTCCCTCGTCTGGCTTCTAACAAGAGCTTCTTCGCTGGGTTCCCTACTTCCATTAACCTTTTCCTGATTCATGCTACACCACAGCCTGCCCATCACCAGTGAATCAAAGACAACTTTTTCCACCCTGCAGCCTTATTGCCCCACCACAGGCTCACTCAAACCTCATGACTTAACAGCCTTCTCCCAGTTCCCCTAGGATGTCCTGTGCTCTCTCCTTCTGAGCCTTGGGTCATCCTGCCGGTTATCTGGAATGGCACTTGCTCTTTGCCTCTCTCCCCGTGGAAACCCCACCCAACCATGCAGCTCCACACTGATGTAGATCTTGGGGAATGAAATTTTAACAGCAGAGTCTGAAAGTCTTAAAAATGTGCCATTCTACATCTGAGAATCAGGCCTAGAACAGCATCAGGAATATGGCCAGAGAGGCTCCTTGGTGCATTTGCTTATTAATAAAAGACTGTAAACAAGCCAGGTGTCCGACATGGAAGGTAATGGTTCCATACACTCGGGAAACAGCCTTTGGATGAGATTCTATGCATCTATGAAAAGTGAAAATTGGGGGACTTCCCTGACAGTCCGGTGGCTAAGACTCTGAACTCCCAACTTTGGCAGCCCAGCTTTGATCCCCAGTCAAGGACCTAGATTCCACATGGCTAAAAGAAGACAGAAATCCCGCGGGCCATCAGTAAGACCCAGTGCAACCAAATAAATTGTTTTTTTTTTTTAAGTGATAAATGTAATCATATAGGGAAATGCTCATATTATATATGTGGGGGGAAAAGCAGATGACAAACTCATATTTTATAAATTATATACATACATGTACAACACCACATCATCTTTATCAAGCACTCGGTTGGTACCAGGCACTGTCCCGAGTGATTTACACGTGTTTATTCATTCACCCCATACGACACCCTACAAGGTAATAAATGAGGAAACTGAGATACAGAAAGGTGAAGGGACTGCCCCAGGTCACACAGCTAGTGGGTGTCAGAAGGAAGTGCAGGCAGCCCAGAGTCTGCGCACTGAGCTGCGCCGTCTCCCACGAGAAGTGGGACCCCAGCCATCTTCTTTAAACAGGCAAATTTAAATATTCTGCAGCAGATGATACTACCTTAAAACCGAACAAGTACGATAAATGTTGGGATGTGATACAGAACAGTATCACAAAAGACAATTCCTTATTTTTGTTCCCTTGTTCTGTTCTTTTGTTTTACAAGAGAATTCTTTCTGAAGGTTGTTTTTTGGTTTTGAAACTTATATACTACATATGCCTGGAAAATATATAGAACAATATCCATCACAACTTTAACAATAACTTTCTCAGGATGGCAGTATTATTATTTTTTCTTTCTTTTTTTTTCACTACCTTTGGTTTTTCTTCAAAATCTACAATATGAATATATTATTAGTTTGCTAGTGTAAGACCTGCGGCCTTTTCTCAGGATCTGTCGCTCTAAAGACCACAGTGACTCGAATTCGATGCAATAGGCAAGAGGATTTATTAGGCCGGCGCGCCGAGGTTCAATCTCCACCAGGGGAGATGAACCCCGAACAGTTGTTACAGAGCAGTTTATAAGCACAAAAATCATGAACAGGTGCAGTTGAGATGGAGCGCTCTGATTGGTCTGCAAACTTTGGCCTTTCCGGGGATAGGTTCATTCGTTATCAGGCCTAAATGGCTAACTATCCTACAATTATACTGATTTAGCTGAGTGGTCCGAGACAATCATTTTCTTAGCTTAACTCCTGGGGGCTGTGTTCCTAAGATGAGAGCATGATCCCCCTCTGTGTTTTCCTTTCTTTAAGACAATAGCCCTGAGTCAGGATTAACAAAGAGCCCATGGGTGCAGGTCTGTCTCCTTAGAGCCTCTGGTAAATTTTTAACCTTTCCCTTTGTTCCCGGGGATGCCCCTAAAGAAGTCAGAAGACACTATCTCATACCTGTGTTCCTAGTGGCGCTTCTCATGGTAGACTGATTACCAGCTGGGGAACAAACAATTTGTACAATCTCAGGCTGGTTTCCACACTAGCGTTTGGTTTTAAAAACAGTATCTGATCCAATTAGGGCAGCAGCTGTGCCGTACTGGTGTCTCTGTCCCCAATATCTAACACAGTAAGTGGCACAGAGTAGGTGCTCAGTAAACGTGAACTGAATGTCCTTTAGTTATAGATCTTGCCTCCTGGACAGTCACCCTCTAAAGGGATTTCAGGACAATGTGAGTCCACAGAACTCAGGGATATGAAATGACAACGGGCAATTTTCACAGGAAAGAGGCCTCTAAGTATAGGAAATCACTTCAACGCTGCATTCTTAGGAATCGGTAACCACTTTTCTCTTTGAAACTAAGCATTTTGAGTGATTTATTACAAATTTACAATGACAGTTGTGAACACCAGTTGGCTTTTCTTTTTTATTTTATTTTTTTTGGCGTGAGGAAAGAGTCTGTTGATTGCCTTGCTGCTCAAAATAAAATAAAAAGGGGAAGTAAAAGCTAACCCTTGCCATGGCAGGTAGAATAATGGCCCCCCAAAGACAGCCACATCTTAACCCCTGGAACCTGTGGCCTTACTTTACATGCAAAAGGAATTAAGATTACAGATGGAAGTAAGATTTTAACTAGCCAAACTTAAAGTGGAGAGATGATCCTGGATTATCCGGGTGGGCCTAATTTAATCATAAAGGTCTTATTATACGAGGAAGAGGGAGGCAGAAGAAAGCGAGACTGAGAGATGTTAATATGCCCAACCTTGCTGCCTGTGGAAATACAGGAATAAGGCTAAGAACCAAGGACGCAGGCCAGCTCTGTAAACTGGAAAAGACCAGGGAACAGATTCTTCCCTAGGGCCTCAGAAAGAAACTCAGCCACACCTTATGTTGATTTTGGCCTAGAGGGACTGGAAGATTAAAAATGTGCTCTTTAAGCCACTAAATTAACACATCCACCAAAAAAGCCATATTCTGGTAATAAATGCACTAAAAACATCTTGAATTGAATGAAAGCAACCAGTTAAAACTGCTTGGTGAAACTATTTTTAAAAAATGATCACTTCTTTTAGGGGAAAATTCTCCCTAAGAAATCCTACCCAACTTTCAGTCAGTAAGTTCAGTCACTCAGTCGTGTCCAACCGACTTTTTGCAACCCCAAGGACTGCAGCACACCGGGCCTCCCTGTCCATCACCAACTCCCAGAGTTTACTCAAACTCATGTTCATTGAGTCGGTGATGCCATCTAACCATCTCATCCTCTGTTGTCCCCTTCTCCTCCAGCCTTCAATCTTTCCCAGCATCAGGGTCTTTTCAAATGAGTCAGTTCTTCTCATCAAAGAACTGGCCAAAGTATTGAAGTTTCAGCTTCAGCATCAGTCCTTCCAGTGAATATTTAGGACTGATTTCCTTCAGGATGGACTGGTCGGATCTCCTTGCAGTCCAAGGGGCTCTCAAGAGTCTTCTCCAACACCGCAATTCAAAAGCATCAATTCTTCAGTGCTCAGCTTTCTTTATAGTCCAGCTCTCACATTTCACATTAAAGGATGCTTACGCCTTGGAATAAAAGTTATGACCAAACTAGACAGCATATTAAAAAGCAGAGACATTAGTTTGCCAACAAAGGTCCGTCTAGTCAAGGCTGTGGTTTTTCCATTAGTCATGTATGGATGTGAGAGTTGGACCCAAACTTCCTGGTCCAGGTCAAATGCCACCTCCCCCAGGAAGCCTCCCAGATGCCTTATGCTTGGTCAGTCTCTTCTTCCACGGCCTTAACACTGTGCCCAGATTCTAAACACCTCAGAAGAATCCATGTCGTATTCTCCCTGTGGTTCAGGGGCCCCAGCTGGTGAGTGTTGATTGTTCAGAAACACTCAGTCTTCTTTCCTCACTGAGGTACCTCTAGGCTGTATATCCCCACTGCCTCTCTCAGGGCACAGTGAGCAGAACTCCCTTCAGCACCAGCTCTAAAGGTCACTGTTTCACATCTGAACGTGGGTGCTTCCTCACAACCTCCATTTCTATCCTTACCATATAGGAGGAAGGTGTAAGCAGATATGGTAGGGGAGACATGCCCACAGAAAGAGAACTGGGCATGGCTGTCTTGACTAAGAGAAGCCATTTTGTGGTTGAAACCTGGCCACAATGTTTGCCCTTGAACAGGTCTCAGTAATCAACAATCTTACAGGAAGTAAGGGAGTGTAGGAACAAAGAAAAAGCCCTCAAGAAACAATAGTTCAGATAAAACAGAGTCCTAGTTCTTCCCCAAGGGATATGTGTAAACAGTCTGACAGGGAGTTCTGCCAGAACCAAGGCTTCCACTCAGGTGGAGGATGGGATGATGTTGACCTTATCTTCAAGGTTTCAATTGACTAAAACTTAGATTCTGTCATCATTAGCCCCAGCTCTACACAGAATTTTCCTCTGTGCAAGCCCCTCCATGAACATACTTGTATCCTTTTTTACATGCTGCAAATAATAAATCCTTCCTTCTCTGAATTTTTGGCTTGGTTGTGTCTTTTGACTTGGCACTGATGAGAGGTGAACTCAGTTTTCCTGTAAGGGGCCAGGTAAATGCAGTAACCCAGGAAAGAGAGGCTGGGCCTGGGTGGACCTGTGCGGTTCTGAGTGGAATGGCCTGGGAGGTCACGTGGCTCTGTGGTAAGGAACGGGAGGATGGGAGGTGTGGAGGGTTGCTGAATCTGGACGGCCCCAGGGCTAGGGACAGGAGGGGCCCCCTCCAGCCACTCCTCAATAGCAGCTTCCAGAATTATTCTCCAAAATGCGAAACTGAGCCTGTCTCTCTCCTGCTTATCCCACAGACAAACCCTCCTGGTGGTAGTCAAGGTCTTTATCAGGGTGACCCAGCCCTGCTCGCCTCTCTAGCCTTCTCTCCCGAGCATCCCTGTCTCCCACCTGGCAGGGTCCAGGCCCACTGCACAGCTGCCTTTCCAGGCAAGCCCTTCTCCCATATGCTCTGCTCCCTCCACACACACTGCCCCCTCATCTAGAACTTCTTCCCTAGCCCTGGTCCCCTATGGCTCTCCAAGTCCTCCACGTCTCCCTTGAAAGCCCCGTGGTCCACCCAGGAGGCTGGGACTCCTCCCCTGTGCTCCCAGTTCCTTTGTGTCTCTTGATCCATCAGGCTCCACCTCGCAGGCCCTGCTATTGCCCATCTTTTACTTTACAGGCTGTAAGCTCACTCCCACAGCATCAGCTCTAGAATGGTGGCTCCACCTAAGAGACGCTGGAGCCCCTGACAACCCCCATGTTCTCCTCTCCTACCATGTCACGGGGGGCTGATGGGTCCCCAGAGCTAGCCTGGTACCGGGCACAGAGTGGGGCTCAGTACCGTCATCAATTATCTGTCTCATGAGGAGTGTCATAGGCAATGGGGTTCTTTGTGGCCTAGAGACCGACCCAGAGCTCTTCCTCCTGCCAAAAGCCAGAGCTGATAAAGTCCCTCTTCTTCAAAGGCAGCCTGCAGAGGCCACAGAGCCGAGAGAGGCAGCTAAGCTAAGTGCCTCAGAATCCACCAGCATCCTTCCCAGGGGTGGGCAACACATAGTCTGCTGGGCAGGAAGACCCAGGCTCATAACCCAGCTCTGCTGCTGGCAGACTCCCACTCCCTTATCTGAGATGCAGAAGTGATGCTTCCCTCAGAAGAGTGTCCCGAAGACTAAATCAGCATACAGTTCTAAAGCTGATGGCAAGCAGCACCCTGTGGGACTTCTGGGAATGGAGGCCTTTATGTCGCCCATCTCTTATAGGCCAGACCCAGGCTCCATGACCTTCTCTTGGTTCCAACTGTCAGAACAGTTGCTAATGAAGGAAGGAACAGCAACAAAACCACCTGAGGCAAGATTAAAGGGACCGTAGAAGCTCATCAAGATAAGGAGACTGGATCACCTAAGACCCTTTTATTGTTCAGTCACTCAGTAGCATCCTTATGACCCCATGAACTGCAGAACGCCAGGCTTCCCTGTCCTTCACCATCACCGTGTCCACTGAGTCGGTGATGCCATCCAACCGTGTCTCCTCTGTCGTCTCCTTCTCCTCCTGCCCTCAATCTTTCTCAATATTAGAATCTTTTCCAACGAGTCAGCTCTTCGCATCAGGTGACCAAAGTACTGGGGCTTCAGCTTCAGCATCAGTCCTTCCAATGACTATTCAGGGTTGATTTCCTTTAGGATTGACTGGTTTGATCTCCTTGCAGTCCAAGGGACTCTCAGGAGTCTTCTCTAGCACCACAGTTTGAAAGCATCGATTCTTCCGTACTCACCTTTCTTTATGGTCCTGCTCTAGCTTTGACTATATGGACCTTTGTCCTGCACGCATCCTAATCTTGCCAGCAACCTCACCCTTTTGAAACTTTGCAGAAGAAGAAATAAAGACTGTTGCTGTGTTGATCTTTATCACATTCCCCTGCCTGACTATGTAACCTCTCTTGACTCATCAGGGAGGGGGACACAGTTCTTATGGCGCTCAAGATCTCCCTTTGCCAGGCAAAGTAATAAAGCCACTCTTTCCTTCTCCTCAGTAACTCTGTCTCCATATTTTTGTTTGGCCTGGTGCACAGAGAGCCAAGATTTTGGCAACAAAATGAGGGCTGTTCGTACATGGAGAGCCTAGTCAATTGTAAGAGCTAATTTCTAGATTTTTCTTTCAAAAAAGAGATTTGTCTAGTGTTAGATATTGTAACCAAAAAAAAGTGACCATCTCACTGTAAATGGAGTGTGGACACTGCCCTCTCCAACATCACCTTTACACTTATAGTCAAGTCTGGCAGCACCGTGCTGCCCTGTGGGCCTCCATCTCCAGGCACGGATGACCACCCCTTTCTTCTCTAAGTGACACTTTTCTATTGGCTCCCTAGACCCTCCCCACCTCTTGTCATTCTATCCCACAGCACCTAACTGATTTCTCTTCCCCCACCATCCCTAAAGTCTGTGGTCCCCAAAAGTCTGCCTCCACCCCCTTCTCTTTGTTTTGAGCAGGAAATGACACTCACAGCTTTGTGTTTTGTCCGAGAGTCCTAGACCTCTACATCCTGGGCAGTCTTAAGGGATGATCCAGAGGAGGCCTGAACGAAATCCCCTCCCAAGCTTCTCCTTACTTC
Source organism: Aepyceros melampus (assembly GCA_006408695.1). Lineage (NCBI taxonomy): Eukaryota > Metazoa > Chordata > Mammalia > Artiodactyla > Bovidae > Aepyceros > Aepyceros melampus. The sequence goes on along the minus strand of SJXQ01009599.1, from coordinate 85,998 downwards.
CCAGATTCCCTGAATCTGCCTACCTGGGCATCCTTCTAGTCACTCCTACACACACACACACACACACACACACACACCACACACACACACACTAGAGTAACCAAGGGCTCTACTGGATTTCTCTGTGCACCTCTGTAAGTCCCAAACCCCATGCACATGACAGGTGATTCTTGGACACATTTAAATTCCAGGGTCCCTGAAATAGGGACATTCTCTAACTGCCTTCCTATACCAGGGTCCGTAGGACACCCTCTGTGCCAGGCAGTGACTCAGTCCCTCCCCTATGGACTCAGGAGTGGCCTGCAGCAACCCAGGCAAGCATGCCAGTCCTATCAATTTCAATTCCAGGTAGATAATCTATCTGGGATGGAAGGAAAATTCATGCTCCTTGGGCAGACCTAATCTGCTCCTGTCACTCACCCTTGCCTGAACTTTGTGACTCTCTAGAACAGGGCAGAAAGAAGGAAGGACCAACTAGGTGCCTCCTTTTATGCAGGGGAAGAAAACCTCCAGGTCTTCAGGAAAGCAAGGTCGAGCTGGGTCCAGATCCCTGGCCCCCCAGCTCTTAGGCTGGAGCAGACAGGCAGCAGGTTGCTGGAGGGGAGGGCAGTGGGGGCTCCATCTAACATCTGCTGCTGTCTCTTACTGTGCTCAAAGGTCATTTTGGAGGTGGCAGGATTTTCTGCTTGACCTGTTAAGATCCTGGGGGAGAGAGAGGAGGAGGAGCACAGGAAGGTAGGTGGGGCCTCCAAAGCTGTCTTTTGGACATTCAAAGCCTGCAGGAGCTGTCCTGCCAAGGGAAGAATTAGGTGCTGCTAAGCCTCCTACCTCCCACCCGATCCCAGCTCTCAGAGCCTCGGGAGACACTACCCTTCAGGGGGTATTCTTCCCGGAGGGTCATCATGGCCAACAAGAAGGGGTGCTGGAAGTGGGCTATTGTCGGTGGTGTCAGTGCGGCTGTGTATTCGCCATCGCGATGGTCCTGGGCTTCTCGCTGCAGAAGCACACCATCTTGCCAGGTAGGAGCACCCCGTCATGACATCTGCTTGGCTTCCTCCATCCCTCACTCTTTGCCCCCATAAGGTTCTGTCCCCATAGACAGACCTGCTGGCCTCTGCTCTCCTCCCTGTCATTGTTCAGTTGCTAAGTCGTGTCCAACTCTTTGTGACCCCATGGACTGTAGCACGCCAGGCTTTCCTGTCCTTCACCATCACCATGTCCATTGAGTCAGTGATGCCATCCAACCGTCTCATCCTCTGTTGCCCCCTTCTCTTCCTGCCCTCAACCTTTCCCAACATCAGAGTCTTTTCTAGTGAGTCAGCTCTTCTCATCAGGTGGCCAAAATATTGGAGTTTCAGCTTCATCATCAGTCATTCCAATGAGTATTTAAGGTTAGTTTCCTTCAGGATTGACTTGTCCTCCATTCACAGCTTTACTTGCCCACCAAGATTTGATCTCCAATAAACAGTCTCATTAGCTTTGTTTCCCTTCCTCTTTACCAGGCTTCAGCTATCCTTCCATGCTCCTGGATGAACACTTATTGGACGGTCATGCAGGCATCACACTCAGCAGACTGGGCTGAACTTACCCTCACACCCTTGCACCCTGTCCTGATGAAGGGCCTTCTTCCATCTACATGGGGACCTGGGAGCAGCCTCCTCTCCTTCTGCCTCATGCCTGTATCTTCAGTCCTGTGCCTCGAGGCTTCTTCCTTCCCATCCTCTATCTCCATTCCCTGCTCACCCTAACCTCTCAGCTCCCCCTCTCCTGCTGGACCTCTGCCTCAGCCCGCCCCTTTCCACACAGTCTCTGCCACCAGCCTGCTCTCACCAATCCATGGTCACCCTGCCACTAAGGAGCACTTTCTAAACACAACCTTGTTTGCTATCTCCAGCATATACCCCACATTTTTTTTTGCTGGAACCCAGGGAATACCAGACCACCTTATCTGCCTCCTGAGAAATCTGTATGCAGGTCAAGTAGAACAGTTAGAACTGGACATGGAACAACAAACAGACTGGTTCCAAATCAGGAAAGGAGTACATCAAGGCTGTATGTTGTCACTGTGCTTATTTAACTAATATGCAGAGTACATCTTGTGAAATGCCAGGTTGGATCACAAGCTGAAATCAAGATTGCTGGGAGAAATATCAATAACCCCAGACACACAGACGACACCACCCTTATGGCAGAAAGAGAAAAAGAACTAAGGAGCCTCTTGATGAAAGTGAAAGTGGAGAATGAAAGAACTGGCTTAGAATTCAGCATTCAGAAAACTAAGATCATGGTATCTGGTCCCATCACTTAATGGCAAATAGATGGGGAAACAGTGGAAACAGTGGCTGACTTTATTTGGGGGGGCTCCAAAATCACTGCAGATGGTGCCTGCAGCCATAAAATTAAAAAATGCTTGCTCCTTAGAAGAAAAGCTATGACCAACCTAGACAGCATATTAAAAAGCAGAGACATTACTTTGCCAACAAATGTCCATCTAGTCAAGGCTATGGTTTTTCCAGTACTCATGTATGGATGTGAGAGTTGGACTATAAAGAAAGCTGAGCGCAGAAGAATTGATGCTTTTGAACTGTAGTGTTGGAGAAGATTCTTGAGAGTCCCTTAGATTGCAAGGAGATCAAACCAGTCAATCCTAAAGCTCCAATACTTTGGCCACCTGATGTGAAGAACTGACTCATTTGAAAAGACCCTGATGCTGGCAAAGATTGAAGGTAGGAGGAGTAGGGGACGACAGAGGATGAGATGGTTGGATGGTATCACCAACTCAATGGTCATGAATTTGAGCAAGTTCCCGGAGTTGATGATGAACAAGGAAGCCTAGCATGCTGCAGTCCATGGGGTCTCAAAGAGTCAGACATGACTGAGTGACTGACTGAACTGAGGGTCATTTACAGCTGGATCACAACTGGCCTGTGATTCAGTTGTAATCCTCTGGATTTCAGTTGGAATCCTCTGGATTTCAGTTGGAATCTTCTTTTCCAATCTTGTCCATCTCATTTCTCTGTATCTGTACCAAAGCAATGGCCATTCTTTTATGCAACCACACATTTCCTATGACCATACCTTTGCTTATACATTCCTCTCTGTCTGGAATAACCTAGTCCCCTCTTTTGGTTAAATTTACACACCCATCCTTCTAGGTCTCCCTTAAATGTCCCCTTATCAATGAACTTTCCAATGTCCCCAGGCTGGTCCAGAGCATCCCTGTGCTCAGGGCCCCACATGTTCCTCTCTCACAGCACGGATGACTCTGGGGTCCACTGTCTATGCTAGACGGCAGGCTGGACATGGCCCTGGGGCCCAGAGAGGGCTAGTAGGATGTACAGACAAGATTCCTGGGCTTGGGCAAGAACTGATGCTAACAGCCTCCTTGGCCTTGATTCCAGGCTGTGAACAAGATGGGACCTGCCGCTCTGATGCAGACATGCTGGACTACCTGCTAAGCTTGGGTCAGATCAGCCAAAAGGATGGCCTGCTGGTCACCTGGTACCACGGTGCCAACAGCAAGGAGCAAATGAAGGCTGCCCTCAGCAGTAAGTCCAGTTGCCAGGATGGGGCAGGCTGGGGCAGAGGTGGAGAAGATGGAGGGAGGGTGGAGGCAGGGCTAAGACAGCATTACCTGTGAGGTAGCATTAGGATGGTGTTCTTGCCATCATCTACTTGAGAAAGTGAGGGCTCACTGCTTATATGACTGGCTCAGGTTGTAGGGAAATGTTTTTGTCCAAGGTTACATCCTGCTCTCCCTCCCAGGCCTTGCCAGGAGACAGCTTGCCTGCTAAGGAGGCTTTTCCTCTCAAATCTGGGGAACTAGAGATATGTTTCAATTCTAGCACTACCAAAACGAGTGTAAAAATCTTTAAGCAAATTGTCTTAATATAACTCCTGAGGCTCCGATCTACAATGATGATGGCAACCAGTCAGCCACACTCCCTGTGGGGACACACACTCAGTTACGTTAGGGCTCCTGGTACCACAAGCAGCCTGTTTTGTGGGTGCCATCCCACAGCAGAAAATGGGGGCTCAGAAAAGTTAAGTGACTTAACCAAAATTCTCACTAAAGTCACACTGTTTGAAAGTGGCTAAGCCAACATTGTGGGGTTCCATGGTGGTTCGGTGGTAAAGAATCCACCTGCCAATGCAAGAGACGCAGGTTTGATCCCTTGGTTGGGAAGATCCCCTGGACAAGGAAATGGCAAATATTCTTGCCTGGGAAATCCCATAGACAGAAGAGCCTGGTGGGCTACAGCCCATGGAATAGCAAGAGTCAGACACGCCTTAGCCACTAAACAATAATAACGAGAAGCCAGCATCAGAACCCCCATACTCTGAATCACTGCATTATGCCTGGCCCAGTTCAACAGGGAGACCACTTTTTCAGCACTGTGGGAAAGCTCGTTAAATCATGTTCAAGAACATGATTGTTAATTCTAAAGCAGTGACTATTTGAAATGAAAAGAAGAGTCCCCAGTTTGAGCATGCTTCAGAAGAGAGATTCAGATTCAGTGGCTCTGGGGTGGGGCCTAAGAATTTGCATTGCTAGTAAGTTTCCAGGTGGCGCTGATGTTGCTGACCCTGAGATCACACCTTGAGAACCACTGCTCTACGTTTAGAAAAGTGAGATCTTGAGTGGAAGAGGGTCTTGCCCACGGTCACACAGTAGGTCTGAAGCAGAATAAGACCCAGGCTCAAGGCCTCTGACTCTTACCTCCTTAAGAGTCACCAAGACCTGGGAGTAAGTGACTGGGAAAGGATTGCTGAATGAATGAATGAGTCCTTAGAAAGACTTCCTGGAGGAGGCAGGCTTGGTGATCAGCAAAGGGGAGGGCATCGCAGGCTGGGTGGAGCCAGAAGTGAGAAATAGATTTAAGGGGCTAGATCTGATAGATAGAGTACCTGATGAACTATGGAATGAGGTTCGTGACATGGTACAGGAGACAGGGATCAAGACCATCCCCATGGAAAAGAAATGCAAAAAAAGCAAAATGGCTGTCTGGGGAGGCCTTACAAATAGCTGTTGAAAGAAGAGAGGTGAAAACAAAGGAGAAAAGGAAAGATATAAGCATCTGAAT
>SJXQ01009599.1:36719-79665 GCA_006408695.1 Aepyceros melampus | reverse complement strand
TTACTGACAAAAGTCCATCTAGTCAAGGCTATGGTTTTCCCAGTAGTCATGTATGGATGTGAGAGCTGGACCATGAAGAAAGTTGAGTGCCGAAGAATTGATGCTTTTGAACTGTGGTGTTGGAGAAGACTCTTGAGAGTCCCTTGGACTGCAAGGAGATCCAACCAGTCCATTCTGAAGGAGATCAGCCCTGGGATTTCTTTGGAAGGAATGATGCTAAAGCTGAAACTCCAGTACTTTGGCCACCTCATGAGAAGAGTTGACTCATTGGAAAAGACTCTGATGCTGGGAGGGATTAGGGGCAGGAGGAGAAGGGGACGACAGAGGATGAGATGGCTAGATGGCATCACCGACTCGATGGACGTGAGTTTGAGTGAACTGAACAAGATTGGGAGGCTAATGGTCAGATTTCAATGATAAGGAGGAGAGAGAATTCCCTGGCGAGAGTGAGGACTCTTATCTTGGAGATAAGGCCTGAGGGAGGGCAAAGAGGCTGTGCCAGCCCCAGGCTCATCTCAAGTAAGTCCTGGGGCAGCAGATAAGGATCAGTTCAGTTCAGTTCAGTCGCTCAGTCGTGTCCAACTCTTTGTGACCCCGTGAGTTGCAGCACGCCAGGCCTCCCTGTCCATCACCAACTCCTGGAGTTCACTCAAACTCACGTCCATCTTGTCGGTGATGCCATTCAGCCATCTCATCCTCTGTCATCCCCTTCTCCTCCTGCCCCCAATCCCTCCCAGCATTAGAGTCTTTTCCAACGAATCAACTCTTCGCATGAGGTGGCCAAAGTACTGGAGTTTCAGCTTTAGCATTATTCTTTCCAAAGAACACCCAGGACTGATCTCCTTCAGAATGGACTGGTTGGATCTCTTTGCAGTCCAAGGGACTCTCAAGAGCCTTTTCCAACACCACAGTTCAACAGCATCAATTCTTCGGCGCTCAGCTTTCTTCACAGTCCAACTCTCACATCCATACATGACCACTGGAAAAACCAGTAAGGATCAGGCCCCACCAAGTTGTCTCCTTGGCCAAGAAGAAAGCTAAGGGCCCCAACCAAGCAGTGCCCAGCAGCAAGGAGCATGCAGAGGTACCTGTCAGTATAGCCACAGAAGTGAGAAGGACCCGAGGCCCAGTTTCCCCACTGCGGGTCCTGCTAGGTCCCCGGGGTAGGTCTACGGGAGGAGGGTGGCTCCACAGCTGGGGTAGGGATCCTGAGGGGAAGCAATGGTAGGCCAGAGTTTGGCTGGTGAAGTCACACCGAACATCTTGTAGATGGGAGGGGCCAGAGCTAAGGCTTGGGAGGCAGACAGAAGTGGGCTCAAATTCTACATTTTACCATTTACCAAAGGAGTGGTTTGGGACAAGTGACTTCACCATCTGCAGCTCAGACCACTTCCTCTGCCAAAAGTGGACTGGTAGGTTGAAATCAGGGCACTTTTGGTCATGAAAAAGGTCATTATTAATAATTATGCTGAAACAACAGGAATACAGGAATACACCAGATTATTCCAAGCAAATGGGGACGTGTGATCACCCTAGTTGAGTGAGTTAATTGTCAAGTAAAAAAGATGCGCAAATTGAAAGCTGCAAGTGTTCGAGTCCTATTCTGGTCACCACAACTGTTAACTAAAAAGATACACAATTTAAGCGTTGTGAGTTAAGTTTTATCTGAAGCAAAATCAGGACTGCAGCCTGGGAGGCATCACCTCATATAGCTCTGAGAGACTGCTCCAAACAGGTCGTGGGGGAGGTGAGGTGAAGTCGCTCAGTCGTGTCCGACTCTTTGCGACCCCATGGACTGTAGCCTACCAGGCTCCGCCGTCCATGGGATTTTCCAGGCAAGAGTACTGGAGTAGATTGCCATTTCCTTCTCCAGGGGATCTTCCCAACCCAGGGATCAAACCCAGGTCTCCCGCATTGGAGGCAGACACTTTAACCTCTGAGCCACCAGGGAAGCACACAGGTCATGGGGGAAGGTCAACATAAAAGATTTTGGTGAAGGAGGAGTTCAGTGCAACCAAATGCTTACTTTACAAGAGATTTTCTCCTAGTCACAAGGATCTGATGTCATCGTGAAGGGATTTAGTGCTTTTATAGGTATGAGGAGATGAAAGGAATACTGGAGTAGATTGCCATTTCCTTCTCCAGGGGATCTTCCCAACCCAGGGATCAAACCCAGGTCTCCCGCATTGGAGGCAGACACTTTAACCTCTGAGCCACCAGGGAAGCACACAGGTCATGGGGGAAGGTCAACATAAAAGATTTTGGTGAAGGGGGAGTTCAGTGCAACCAAATGCTTACTTTACAAGAGATTTTCTCCTAGTCACAAGGATCTGATGTCATCGTGAAGGGATTTAGTGCTTTTATAGGTATGAGGAGATGAAAGGAAAAATACCCACCTATCTAGAGACCTGTCAAACCGGGTTCCCGGGAGCACAGAGTAGCTCACTCCACCCTGCACTCCCTCAGCGGGTGTTGAAGGGTCACCAGCTGCAGCAGCACCGGATTCAATCTCCCCAGGAGCAGAGAGCAGATGCCCTTGTTGTTCAGTCAGCGTCAATGCTCTTGGCAAGTGCCGATTTAGAGTTGAGAGTGCCCCCTTGTGGCCATCAGTTCAGTTCAGTTCAGTCGCGCAGTCGTGTCCGACTCTTTGCGACCCCATGAATTGCAGTACGCCAGGCCTCCCTGTCCATCACCAACTCCCGGAGTTCACTCAGACTCACGTCCATTGAGTCTGTGATGCCATCCAGCCATCTCATCCTCGGTCGTCCCCTTCTCCTCCTGCCCCCAATCCCTCCCAGCATCAGGGTCTTTTCCAATGAGTCAACTCTTCGCATGAGGTGCCCAAAGTACTGGAGCTTCAGCTTTAGCATCATTCCTTCCAAAGAAATCCCAGGGTTGATCTCCTTCAGAATGGACTGGTTGGATCTCCTTGCAGTCCAAGGGACTCTCAAGAGTCTTCTCCAACACCACAGTTCAAAAGCATCAATTCTTCGGCGCTCAGCCTTCTTCACAGTCCAACTCTCACATCCATACATGACCACAGGAAAAACCATAGCCTTGACTAGACGGACCTTAGTCGGCAAAGTAATGTCTCTGCTTTTGAATATACTATCTAGGTTGGTCATAACTTTTCTTCCAAGGAGTAAGCGCCTTTTAATTTCATGGCTGCAGTCACCATCTGCAGTGATTTTGGAGCCCAAAAAAACAAAGTCTGACACTGTTTCTACTGTTTCCCCATCTATTTCCCATGAAGTGATGGGGCCAGATGCCATGATCTTCGTTTTCTGAATGTTGAGCTTTAAGCCAACTTTTCCACTCTCCTCTCTCACTTTCAACAAGAGGCTTTTTAGCTCCTCTTCACTTTCTGCCATAAGGGTGGTGTCATCTGCATATCTGAGGTTATTGATATTTCTCCCAGCAATCTTGATTCCAGCTTGTGTTTCTTCCAGTCCAGCGTTTCTCATGATGTACTCTGCATATAAGTTAAATAAGCAGGGTGACAATATACAGCCTTGACGTACTCCTTTAGGGTGCTATATTCAGAAAAGCAAAATCCAGAAAAGATGAGATTCTCTCTTACTTTCTCATCTTGATTGTTGTAGAACCACTCCCATAAACAACATCATGTCTGTATCACCATCTGGAATTGTCCCATATGCCTTAACCTTAACATATCACTAGCAGAGCTGTGTGGGTACTTTAACCAGTTTGGACCAACCTGTAGCCAACCCCTGGAGACTGAGCCAAGTGTAGCCTTTCCTTAAGTACTGGCTGTCATAGAGAAAGGTGGGTACCTGAGCTAATATTCTGTAGTACTGGAAAGAAAGAATGCAGGAGATTGGGGTTTGAATTTAGATGTCAAATATCAATAGGAGAGACTTGTAGGGACCACACCAGTGAATACTAAATATCCACTCACTCTCTTCTTCCTGTTAACAATGCTTGTCGTGCTTGTAGAAAAGGTACTCTCAGTCTTCCATGTGATAAATCTTTGTCCTGCTATTACATCCAGATCTAATCCCAGAAACTCTCATTTCTGTTCAAGTCCTTCTCATTACACCTTGATAGAGGTATCTGTAGTATGTACCTAAAAGATGGGTTAACCAATGTAGAATGAAAGTAAGGAAATAGGATAAGCATGATAGTGAAGAAGTTGCAAAAATGGTTATTTTTAAATAGGCACAGCTGCTCTTATGAAGAGTGGGAGTCTGCTTCCTGGCTCTCAAATCCCAGCTTCCCTTATAACATGCTTTGGCCAAAAGAACGTGGCTGACTTTTCAGCACTCCACCTCTGAACATAGGCCACGCGGCTGTGGACACCTCCACTCTGTCTTGCAACTACTACTTGAAAAGCCCAGGCAAGACTTCTGGAAGAAAAGTGATCATCAGAAAGAGAATGCAGATGATGCGGCTAAGGGAACAGCTTCTAGAGCTGGCTGGTCCCCCAGCATAGGAGGAAGCGCCATCTAGAACACAGATCAGCAAACTACAGCTCACAAGGGCACATTCTGCTTGCAGCCTGGTTTTGTGTAGCCCTGTACTGTGTTTTGTAACTCAGTCAGGTCCTAATCTTTGCAACCCCATGGACAGTAGCCTGCCAGGCACCTCTGTCCATGGGGATTCTCCAGGCAAGAATACTGGAGTGGGTTGCCATACCCTCCTGCAGGGGATCTTCCCAACCCAGGGATTGAATCCAGGTCTCCCACAATGCAGGAGAATTCTTTACCATCTGAGCCACCAGAGAAACCAAAGAATACTGGAGTGGGTAGCCTATCCCTTCAGGGGAACTTCCCAACGCAGGAATCAAACCAGGGTCTCCTGCATTGCAGGCATATTCTTTACCAGCTGAGCTACCAGGGAAGCCCTTTGTGTAACCCTAGAACAAAGAATGTTTCTTACATTTACAAAGATGGTTAAAAGATTATGCAAAAGAGATTGCATTTAGTTTGTAAAGCCTAAGATATTTACTTAAGAGAAAAGTTTCTGATCCTTGACCTCTTAACAAACACTATCTGAGTTACCAGGGAAGAGCCAGATATTTAATATCTTTAGACTTGTGGGTTATAGGATCTCAGTCACTAAAACTTAGCTTTGCAATTGTAACATGAAAGCAGTCATAAAGAATAAGTAAATGTGTGTGACTGTGCTTCAATAAAACTTTATTTACAAAAACAGGAGACAGGCCTTATTTGGCAGATGGGCCATATTTTCCCAACCCCTAATCTGAAATGTATGATAGATTTAGAAAATACTCCTAATGGAATGAAACCATGAAGATCACTCTAAAAAAGGGATGAGGGGTTTTGTTTTGCCATTTTTTTTCTTGACCAATTAGCATATTTTCTGTTTTCTGATTGAATCTCCATATTCCATCCATAGTTCTTGGCTTCACTATTTAAGAAGATTCTCCTTGCCTATCCTAAATGGTCAAATCAGAGATAAATACTGGGAAAGCTGTTTTCTGAGAATTAGTTCAGCCTAAAACAAGTCTTTAGCAGTTAGTTTTTCTTGGTGGGAGTGCTGCTGCTGCTGCTGCTAAGTCGCTTCAGTCGTGTCCGACTCTGTGCGACCCCAGAGACGGCAGTCCACCAGGCTCCGCCATCTCTGGGATTCTCCAGGCAGGAGCACTGGGAGCGCTACAACCTAGAAATTCATTTTTGGCTAGGAGTTTTCATTAGACAAGTTTACTTCTTCTTTGGAAGCAGAGCACACGTAAAGCTCCGGGCATTGGTGATGGACAGGGGAGCCTGGCATGCTGCAGTCCATAGCGTCGCAAAGAGCTGGACGTGACTGAGCAACTGAACTGAATGTGTAAAAGATGTTTGCTCTTCTTTTTCTTTTTTTTTCTGTCAATCAATTCTCAGCTAACAGGCCCAACCAAAATGCTGATTTCAACGTGAATTTATGTGTGGAAATCCAGTGTCCTGCCCGCAGTACTCTGTGTTTGTGCTTACCGGAGACCCTCAGGCCAGGCTGAGTGGGACAGTCATTTCCCTTGGGTCAGGTTCATTTATCTGGCAAAAAACGCCAAGCAGAAGGTGCTCAGAGAGACTGCGCTTTAAATTTGTGTCAACCTTATCTCCCACTAATTCTCCAACTTTCAATATTGTATTTTCTTTACATTAAAATATCCAAATGACCCAAAAGTTCTGTTCATCTCCATTTGTAAACTGTACCCATAAATCAATATTAATAATTGAAGTATATAAATCATTATCATTTACCCAAGTACTGTATGACCTTAAGTCTAACCAGCTTCCCCATTAAGTTAGTTAATTAGTTAGGTGATTTTAGTTCCTTCTCTATTTCCTGCCAAGTAGCTGCCATTTTTCAGAACCCTACTCTTAGTACCAAATTCTACACCATCAGTGTCCTGTCACCAGTAAGTAAAAGAAAACCTCATCTAAAATTTTCTTTCCTTAACATTAGCAATCACTATTCACCAAAAGTACTATTTCTAGAACTAGTTTATTAAATGGGTGGATGAAATGAAGATTAATAAATATTTCCATGAAATATGGAAACCTAAAGCCAATTTTATTTTGAGGCATACCAATAGAAACATAGATAGATAAAATACACAAATCTATCCATCTGTATAAAAAAGAATTTTATGAAAATTAAAACTAACTTCTTTAAGGTTAAAATTGCTTCACTGCTAACATGAAACAAAACTTTTAATATATATATTTTTTATTTTTCAGTTTTCTTTCTTCTTTAAGAAATATTACACATTAAATAGAATATAATTCTGAACAACTCTAAAACTATATACATGAATGCATTTATGCTCAAGTTAGCTAAAGATGATACACCCCAGTATACTTCTTGCCAGGAATGACAGTCACAATTAATTTATTTTCTTCTCATTGGCTATCAAAACTTTCATAGGTTGAAATAAACTTTAGTATGAAATTTTTCATATTCATAAAACATTCTATCATTATTAATCTTCTTTGTCCTCTATGTACTGTGCTACAAGAAGTGTGTTAGTCACTCAGTCATGTCCAATTCTTGGCAATAGTCCACCAGGCTCCTTCTGTCTGTGGAATTCTCAAGACAAAAATACTGGAGTGGGTAGCCATTCCCTTCTCCAGGGCATCTTTCCAACCCAGGGATCAAATCCAGGTTTCCTGCATTGCAGGCAGATTTTTTTTTACCCTCTGAGCCACCAGGGAAGTCCAATGTACTACAACTGAGAAACAAAAAAGAAATAACTGTCATAAGGGTATCATTATACCTTAATGAAAACAAACTATTGATATCTTGAATTTTAATCATTTTTTAAATCTTGTACAGAAAGGGAAATGAGAAAGAAATATATTAAATCTTCCCTAGATCTTTGAAATCCATGGGAGTACCCTTTAGGAGAAACAGAGCCATCCGTTTCTACGTTTCAGACCTAGAAATGAGCGCTGCACACCTGAACTGCCAGCATGTGAAGTGTCACCAAAGAACCAGTGTTTATCTTCACCAGCAGAGCATTTTTCTCTAGATCCCACAGAGAAAGTCATTACTAGGCGTAGGGATGGTATCATTGCACTAAGTGAACCAATTCACTTAGTGACCTGAGTCACATGGAACGAGGGTGGCTTGTTCAGAGCTGTCTATAAGACTTTCAAGAAATACCTATCAGAAAACACCAGAGTTGATTGTTTTGGGTTCATGATTTAAACATGAGTTAAAAAGAGAGAAATTATTTTAGCTGATACATTTAAGTGTAGTTTCCCTGTGGTACAACAGTCTAGGAGGCAAAAACTAAGGAGATGGTAAAGATGAAAATTAGTGCCAAAGGCATATGCAATACTGTCACTTGCTCTCTGTGTAACCCTATTTTCTCCATGCTTTTTCATCACCAGTGGACACCAAGGATGCCATACTCTGGGGCTTGGTACAGCAATCTTATGATGGTATTGGCAGTCTGGTGATCTTGCAGGTTGACCAGTGAGATTCAGTTGAAAACAACTACTTTGTGTTTTAATATAATTGAAGAACTATGAAAAGAAAAAATAATAGGAAGGAAAAAGCTATGTAAGGTTACATCAGTGCTGGAACAACTTAATTCTGTAAGAACAGGGAAGTACGTTTGTCAGAGATACTTTTAGAAAAATAGAAATTTTCTCGTGACACAAATTCTTGTTAAATTGCTTCAGATAGAAGGATAGGCTACAATAGACTAGAATATGAGGAGGATTTCCTTGGGGGATGGTAGGGATGTGGCCTGGGATAGAAGAAAGCTGTGTTTTATATTACATCACTCACCCCCATAATCCAGAGTATTCAGTGAGTGACTCAAATGCATCAAAAAATACTTGCAGTGAATGTATGGTTTGTGGAAACTTAGAATGTGTATAGTTCTGCATACAGAATTTTGATGAGCATTTCAAGACTGGAGAAATGATACAGTTTTCTGTAAGCCTTTGTGAACATATGCATATAGCTTGGGTATTGATCCCTACAAACAGGGAAGTGGGATCACTTCCAAGGATGGCTCTGATGCAGGGACAACCCAGAAAACAACAGACAAAGCAGGGCAGAAGAATTCATTCTATTTTGGTCTCATTCAGAAAATTTGAGCTAAGGTTCTGTCCACAGCTGTCACTCATGAAATCTTCCAATCTCTAACTATTTGCCAGCATTTCAGAAGAAAATTCAGATATAGGCAGCATTATTCAAATTGGACACCAAATCCCCACAATTTCTATACGGATTAGCTAGTAATGGAGCTGTTATTTTTAACCAAGCCCATTTGGAAACACAACCCCAGAGGGCCTTGGTTGCAACTCACTGAGTTATCATGGCTTAACTCTCATTTAGAGGATTCAGGATACAATACTAAAGATCTTACAAAATAATTTTGCCCAAACTCTTAAAAATAGGAAAGAAAAAGTATTTGGGCTAGGGAAGCAAAGTGTATGCTACACTCTGATCTTTACCTAAAGGAAATGTAGGGAATCTGTATTTGCATATATTGTAAAACACAACTACCAGAATTTACTTCAGGCAGTATGGGGTGCTAGTCTAGATTCCTCCCTTGATATTTTCTGAAACTAAACATGGACAAAATATTCTTATGAAAGTCAGGAGAGTAGGGTGGGTGGAAAGTGAATGAGTAAACAGGGGGATGGTAAATAAACACACATAATATTCATATTTGCATTTTCATACTGTTCACAGAGTTCGTGGGACATATGTATACCCATGGCTGATTCACATTTGTGTATGGCAGAAACCATCACAATATTGTAATCATCCTTTAGTTCAGTTCAGTCAGTACAGTCGCTCAGTTGTGTCTGACTCTTTGTGACCCCATGAACCACAGCACACCAGGCCTGCCTTCCATCACCAACTTCCGTAGTCCACCCAAACCCATGTCCATCAAGTTGGTGATGCCATCCAACAATCTCATCCTCTGTCATCCCCTTCTCCTCCTGCCCTCAATATTTCCTAGCATCGGGGTCTTTTCTTTTGCATCAAGTGGCCAAAGTATTAGAGTTTCAGCTTCAACATCAGTGCTTCCAAGAACACTCAGGACTGATCTCCTTTAGAATGGATTTGTTGGATCTCCTTGCAGTCCAAGGGACTCTCAGAGTCTTCTCCAACACCACAGTTCAAAAGCATCAATTCTTCAGTGCTCAGCTTTCTTTATAGTCTAACTCTCACATTCATACGTGACTACTGGAAAAACCATAGCCTTGACTATACGGACCTTTATTGACAATGTCTCTGCTTTTCAATATGCTAACTAGGTTGGTCATAACTTTCCTTCCAAGGAGTATGTGTCTTTTAATTTCATGGCTGCAATCACCATCTGCAGTGATTTTGGAGCCCAAAAAATAAACTCTGACACTGTTTCCACTGTTTTGCCATCTATTTGCCATGAAGTGATGGGACCGGATGCCATGATCTTAGTTTTCTGAATGTTGAGCTTTAAGCCAACTTTTTTATTCTCCTCTTTCACTTTCATCAAGAGGCTCTTTAGTTCTTCACTTTCTGCCATAAGTGTGGTGTCATCTGCATATCTGAGGTTATTGATATGTCTCCCAGCAATCTTGATTCCAGCTTATGCTTCATCCAGCCCAGCGTTTCTCATGATGTACTCTGCATATAAGTTAAATAAGCAGGGTGACAATATACAGCCTTGACGTGCTCCTTTTCCTATGTTATCCTCTAACTTAATATCAAAAAGGAAGGCTGAGTGCCAAGTAATTGATGTTTTCGAATTGTGGTGCTAGAGAACAGTCTTAAGGATTCCTTGGACAGCAGGGAGATCAAAACAGTCAATCCTAATGGAAATCAACCCTGAATATTTATTGGAAGAACTGAAGCTGAAACTGCAGTACTTTGGTCACCTGATGTGAAGAGCCAACTCATAGGAAAAGACCTAATGCTGGGAAAAATTGAAGGCAAAAGGAGAAGGGGCAACAGAGGATAAGATGGTTAGATAGCATCACTGACTTAAAGGACATGAATCTGAGCAAACTTGGGGTGATAGTGAAGGACAGAGGAGCTTGGTGTGTTGCAGATCATGGGGTCACAAAGAGTTGGACACAACTCTTTGGGTCCAAGAATTAAAAAGCAACAATATATATATTTACATGTGTGTACACAATTTTAAACCCATATACATTTCTACAAATGTATACATTCTTTCAGGGAATGATGTACTTTTCTGTTCCACCTATTCCTCAGAATTTTCAATAACAACTTGTATACTAATCACAAAACTCTAAAAACAATACATTTGGTCTGCAACTTGTTTCAGGAAAATATTTTGTTTTAAATATGCCAGAGAAAAAAGAAGAGAGAAGACCCATACAGAAAATAAAACAAACAAACAAACAAAAAGAAACAGTCAGCAGGAAGTAGAATTTCAGTAAGATGCTAAAGTCAAAGATAAGATAGGCAGGGCTTGGCATTGTGCCAGAAGTTTGTGTTTGATTCCATCAAATCATCCAGCGTTAGTGATTCCTCCACAACACCAGGGCATCTTGGTGGACTCAAGATGCCTGTGTGCATACTAAGTCGCTTCAGTCATGTCCGACTCTTTGTGACCCCATGGACTGTAGCCCTCTAGGATCCTCTGTCCATGGAACTCTCCAGGCAGGAACACTGGAATGGGTAGCCATTTCCTTCTCCAGGAGACCTTCCCAACCCAGGGATCAAACCCACATCTCTTGCATCTCTTGCATTCTTTACCACAAGCACCACTTGGGAAGCCCAGACTCAAGATGAGGGATGCACTAATGTTTTGATTAATATGGTGCAACTTGTTTGTGTGTGTTTCCGTGAGTGTGTTAGTTGCTCAGTCATGTCTGACTCTTTGTGACCCCATGGACTGTAGCTTGCCAGGCTCCTCTGTCCATGGGATTCTCCAGGCAAGAATACTGGAGTGGGTTGCCATGCCCTTTCTCCAGGGGATCTTTCCAATCTAGGGATCAAACTTGGGTCTCCTGCATTGCAGGCAGATTCTCTACTGTCTGAGTCACCAGATGATGGACTTGCCTCTCTCCTCTCCAGGAATGGGTAGCCATTTCCTTCTCCAGGAGACCTTCCCAACCCAGGGATCAAACCCACATCTCTTGCATCTCTTGCATTCTTTACAACAAGCACCACTTGGGAAGCCCAGACTCAAGATGAGGGATGCACTAATGTTTTGATTAATATGGTGCAACTTGTTTGTGTGTGTTTCCGTGAGTGTGTTAGTTGCTCAGTCATGTCTGACTCTTTGTGACCCCATGGACTGTAGCTTGCCAGGCTCCTCTGTCCATGGGATTCTCCAGGCAAGAATACTGGAGTGGGTTGCCATGCCCTTTCTCCAGGGGATCTTTCCAATCTAGGGATCAAACTTGGGTCTCCTGCATTGCAGGCAGATTCTCTACTGTCTGAGTCACCAGATGATGGACTTGCCTCTCTCCTCTCCTTCTGTGGGAGTTAGGAGAGGTACCTCAAAAGAAGAGAGAAGGGGAGAGCAGACTGACACAGTCTCTGTGTGATGCTGAGCCAAGTAAGGGGGCATTCAGATGTCCTGCACGTGAATGTCTCTTGATTGTGGAGAGTTATACTTGATAGTGATAAAAATGGAGATTATGCTTTCATTCATTCCTCTTTCCTTTGTCACATGTGTTTCAGGGTGGATAATTTTACCTTCCTTTAAAAAGGTAGATTAAGTGTCTTTCATTCATGTGGGTCAATGGATGGGACTATTTGAAAATGTTTTGAGTTTCTTAAGAAAACTATATAAAAGTGCCATCATTTGGCCAAAAATTTATGAATCTCTGAAGTGACATTTTAGTTTTAATTATTTTTTATTGGAGTATAGTTGCTTTACAATATTGTTAGTTTCTACTATACAGCAAAATGAATCCTATCTATATATCATCTCTCTACATATCTATCCCCTCTCTTTTGGTCTTCCTTACTATTCAGGTCACCGCAGTGCTCTAAGTAGAATAAACCCATAGTTCAAAGAGGTATAAGCACCTGAATGTTCACAGCAGCACCGTTTATATATATGAACTGATATTTTAAAAAGACAAATTTTTGCAAACACAGGGAAAGCCTGAATGTAATGCAGGAAAACCTGGAAACAAAATGGCTTATGGGAAAAGCAAAAGGAGTGAGACAGATATTCTAAACATATTTTTACAACATGCCAACATTTGATACAGGCATAGTTGCAGGTTTCTATTTTCCATTTATGTAATAAATACACAACTTAACAAATACCTTCCATGAGATGTGAAGCTTTTTGGAATAAGCAAAATGATATAACTATTTTTGGACTCCAAACATATAACCATCCTTCCTTGGACTGTGAAACAGTGGGGTGGTGGAAAATTCTCACAGTAACGACACATCTGGAAGGTGTCATCTGACAATGAATTCACTGCCAGGTTATTTTAAGCACAATTAAGTGAGTCGTCATGCAAGAAGAAAAACTTTCATGATGGAAATATTTTCAATAAAGCTGCTGTCATAAGAAATGCTCAGATTGAGACGAAGGGGAAAATTACACCATTATTAAGTTCATCATTGACTAGATTATTATGATCCATTAAAAAAAAAATTCTCCCAAGAAGTTAGCTAGAGAAAAATGAGAGTCTGTAAGAGTCGGTGGAAATAGATCTAAGGTTCTTAAGCCATTATAGACTCAATGGTTGACTCTCAGGGGGAAAATGGTTAAACTGATCTGTTCACTGAGGATAAGTGGATTAAGCCTGGATTTCTGTGAGAAATTAATAAATCCACAGTGTTTTGAGAGTAGATTTCATGACCAAATTAGACTCACTTTAAAATGGTTAATACATACTGCATCACTCCTTTTATTTTGCCAGGTGGTGCTGGGGTAGCAATTCACAAATCCCAAGAGTTTAGCAAAACACAGGTTTCTTTCATTAATCATGCTACCTATCAGCTGTGGGTTGGCTGTAGATAAGGTACACATGTCTCTCTTAGGAAATTCTGGTCAAAGGAGACATCATTATGATAAAGGCACATGTATCTATGGTAGAGGGGAAAGGATAAATGGTGGACTATATATTGGCTTTTTAAAGATTAGTTTCTGCTGTACAACAATGTGACTCAGCTATATGTATCTGTTCAGTTCAGTTCAGTCGCTCAGTCCTGTCCGACTCTTGGGGACCCCATGAATCAGAGCACATCAGGCCTCCAAATGAATACTAAATTCCAATTAGACTTTGGTGGGAAGACAATTTAAACAAATAACAAGAATATATTATTTTTGTGCTCCAAATAGATAATGTTAAACAGACTGTTCTCTGTCTACATAGATCTTATTTATGGTATTTGTAGTATTTATGGTGGTATTTATAGCAAAACAAAAAAATGAGAATTTTCAACCAAAGGACAGAGAAAAGAAGGATGAAGATTCTGTGGGTTTCATTTATGCTTGATTTATTATTTCACAATATCTTATGTTTCAAGAGAGGGAAAGTAGCAGGGAGGGTGATGAAGTGGTCACAGTCTCTGAAATCAGAGAGACGGGAGGACTGTGCCCAATGTCCAAGACAAATTTCTCCACCTAATCACATTGCTGATTTGGGCAAGTCCCCTAACCTCTCTGAGCTTTAGTTTCCAGGTAGAATTCCCATTTCCATTGGTTTCTTAGGAGGAATAAACAGGGGTAACATGTATCTAATATGCAATAAGTACTCAATCAATGATAAGCATTCTTTTTATTTTTAGTTTTTTTTTTTATGTGGACCATTTTTAAAGTTTTTAATAAATTTGTTAGAGTATTGCTTCTCTTTTATGATTTGGCTTTTTGGCCATGAGGCATATGGGATTTTAGCTTCCCAAACAGGGATTGAATCCATGTCCCCCTGCATTGGAAAGCATAGTCTTAACCCCTGGACCATCAGGGAAGTCCCCTTACTGGCTGATATATTGGACAAAGATGATAAAAGATGGAAGGTAGATTTGGGGAAGAGGTTTAAGGAATTAAATGTGAACCTGGAAAGGAAGGAATCAAGTAGAAGGCTAAGAAAAAATTCTAGAGTTTTGAAAACCTACAGAGTTAGATGAAGCTTCAATTAATTTGAATACTATGATACACTTTCAAACTCTGGTATTTTTTTAACCTTCTTAAACAGAACGCTAAACTATATGGAACAATAGCAGTGGTGGGATTAGGAGTCAGCAGACCTGACCATTAAGAAATTCTCTTTGTTCAGGAAACAAGTGTTCATTTTTGTGACACATATACAAAGTTAATTCTGCAGCACTGTTTTGAGGAGCAAAAGTTTGAAAACAATACAAATTGTTATATCAATTAGGTGAGTCATCCATTTACCTGAATATTATGCAGCTCAACAGTAACCTCTTAATAAAATGTGTAAAGATAGGCAGGAATTGAATTTTCATTTTAAAAATACAATCAAAGGATCAAAGCAATGCATACTGAATTTTATTTCTTCAGTAAAAGGCAAGAGGATTAATATCTATATTTATATTTGCTTGGGTAAGCATAAAGAAACTTTGGACAAATATAGCAATTAGAAGAGTGGTTTCTGTGGAGACCCAGCAAATGGTGGAGACTGACTAAAAGTGCTTTTCACTGTATATCATTTTATAGTTGTTGTTTTTGAGCCAGATAAAATTTCTACTTAAAAAATCAGTTAAAAATTAAATGCTTTTTTAAAATTGTGATTGCTGTAAAGGAGTGTTACTCAGAATTAGTTATTAATTGGATTGCTTTATACTGATAACAACTTGATGTCAGTTCAAGTAAGATTGAGTTTTGAATTTATGGTTACCTTGGGGGAAAGATGGGGGAAAAACCAGCTAGGGAGCTTGAGACTGACATGTATACACTGCGATATTTAAAACAGATAACCAATAAGGACCTACTGTATTAGGATAGGGAACTCTGCTCAATGTTATGGGGCAGCCTGGATGGGAGGGGAGTTTGGGGGAGAATGGAGACACATATATGTATGGCTGAGTCCCTTTGCTGTTAGCCTGAAACTATCCCAATGTTGCTAATCGACTACACTCCAACATAAAATATTTTTTAAAAAAATTGAGAATCCCACCTCCCACCAAAAAAAAAAAAAAGGATTGAGTTTTGATTTCTGGAAGAGGTGGATGAAGAGCGAAAAGCTTGAAGCTTAATATGTATTAAGGGATCAGAGGGTAGAGCTGGGTTACATTGATGAGAAGCTTTAGAATCTTAACTGTGTCATGGGACACTTGAGCAGTGGGGAGGCACATCCAGATGGGGACAGGGCTGCAAGGAGAAGGAGAAAGAGGGCAAGGATCAACTTGGCTTCCTGAGCAATTTTGCTTGAGTCTCTGGGAGCTGTATTTCACTGAAAATCAGCATCAGGCTGACCTTGCTGGGACTACAGAGCCAAGAGGACTTCACTGGCATTTCAATAGCGCAACAGCAGACGTCTGAATACCACCATTCAAGCAGTGGGGAGGCACATCCAGATGGGGACAGGGCTGCAAGGAGAAGGAGAAAGAGGGCAAGGATCAACTTGGCTTCCTGAGCAATTTTGCTTGAGTCTCTGGGAGCTGTATTTCACTGAAAATCAGCATCAGGCTGACCTTGCTGGGACTACAGAGCCAAGAGGACTTCACTGGCATTTCAATAGCGCAACAGCAGACGTCTGAATACCACCATTCAAACCAGCCAGTGCAGTGGAAATAAAGATGGCGGACGTGGAAGAACCCTCTCAAGGATTTCTATTTTACATCAGGACAGTTTTCTTTGACATGAAATCAGAGCCATAAAATGGTGGTTATGATAGCTCATTTTTACCTGAGACACAGAAAAATTAAGACAGGGAATGAGAAAAAGTCCTTTAGAAGATTAAAAAAAAACCCAAACATTTCTGAGTTATGGATCAGTATTAGAACTAGTGATCCATAACTCAGAAATGTTTTTTTTTTTTTTAATCTTCTAAAGGACCCTTTCTAATTCCCTGTCTTAATTAGAACCAGCACATGATGGATGACACATGAGGACTCGTTCTAGAAAACAGATGATGGGGGGGGGGGGGAAGGGATCAGAGGGTAGAGCTGGGTTACATTGATGAGAAGCTTTAGAATCTTAACTGTGTCATGGGACACTTGAGCAGTGGGGAGGCACATCCAGATGGGGACAGGGCTGCAAGGAGAAGGAGAAAGAGGGCAAGGATCAACTTGGCTTCCTGAGCAATTTTGCTTGAGTCTCTGGGAGCTGTATTTCACTGAAAATCAGCATCAGGCTGACCTTGCTGGGACTACAGAGCCAAGAGGACTTCACTGGCATTTCAATAGCGCAACAGCAGACGTCTGAATACCACCATTCAAACCAGCCAGTGCAGTGGAAATAAAGATGGCGGACGTGGAAGAACCCTCTCAAGGATTTCTATTTTACATCAGGACAGTTTTCTTTGACATGAAATCAGAGCCATAAAATGGTGGTTATGATAGCTCATTTTTACCTGAGACACAGAAAAATTAAGACAGGGAATGAGAAAAAGTCCTTTAGAAGATTAAAAAAAAACCCAAACATTTCTGAGTTATGGATCAGTATTAGAACTAGTGATCCATAACTCAGAAATGTTTGGGTTTTTTTTTTTTTTTTAATCTTCTAAAGGACCCTTTCTAATTCCCTGTCTTAATTAGAACCAGCACATGATGGATGACACATGAGGACTCGTTCTAGAAAACAGATGATGGGGGGGGGGGGGAGTCATTCCAAACTTGTTTCTATGTGAGTGATTAATAGGGCATTTGATTACTAGTCTGTGGTTTGACATAGAGAATACTGATCTCAGGAAAATGACATATTGCAAAATGCTTCTACAGGACAAAAATAAAACAGACTACCTTTATACTCAGAACTGCTTTAAATAGATCACACTCTTGTAAGTAAAAAAAGATATTTCTAGTAGTGGTGTGGTCACTTGTAACCATCCTTTTCCTTTTCTCATGATAAACAACAATAGCACATTCTTTGCCTAAAGTCTTAATCATTTCAAGCAAAAGTGAGCTTCTTTCATCCCTTGGAGGGTTACCAATCTTACCAAGTCATTCAGCATCAACTTTTATTGTATGCCATAGTTGGGTGGTAACATCTCTGATAGAAAATTAAACTATTTACCCAGAAGGAAAATAATGTGTCGCTCTGTCTGGCTTATTATCCTAAAGTACTACTTTATCAATCAGGAATGTTTAGAAAACTTTATGCCGACTGAAAAACAGCAGCTAAAATATAAAACAGTAGGTGCGATTTCACAAGTCCTGTGCATCTCTTCTTTGAATACTGGACTTAGGAGACACATGATAAATTTGTGGACATTTAAAATCATTTGTAACAAGGTTTCTCAACCTCTGCACGGTTGACATTCGGGCCTGGATAATTCTTTGTTGGGAGGAGCGGTCCTGTGTTCTGTAGGGTGTTTAGCAGCGTCTCTGGCCTCTACTCGCTGGATGCCAGTAGCACCCTGCAGCCGTGACAGTCAAATGTCCCCCGGGCTCAGCCACTTGACTCGGAGGTTTGCTCACCTTCTAATGCCTTTGTAGTACTAGAGGGAACACACCTCACTCTTAATTCAACAGAAATGAAACCCAACAAAGGAAGTAAAGGAATT
The DNA here is from genome assembly GCA_006408695.1 of Aepyceros melampus. Taxonomy (NCBI): domain Eukaryota; kingdom Metazoa; phylum Chordata; class Mammalia; order Artiodactyla; family Bovidae; genus Aepyceros; species Aepyceros melampus. The sequence goes on along the minus strand of SJXQ01009599.1, from coordinate 61,558 downwards.
GGTCATCATTAAGCAAGACTGCCTAGTAATCAAATGGATGTATTCCTCCCCAAGCCCCCAAACCAGCCCCCTCAAGGCACTTCCTCACAGAAGAGAACTAAGGATTTCAACTCTCTCAGATGTCCCACACCAGAAGGAAGAAACCACCAAGGAAAAGTCATCATACACACAGGGGTACTGGTGATGGAATCATTCCTTGTCACAAATATTTACCCAGAAGCTAGAACATCCTCTGATGGGAAGCAAAACATATGAAATAACAAAGGAGAAAAGAACTCACTGTTTCCAGAAGTGGCTTTTCGGAATCTCGACAGGTCAACATGGGGTGGTCTGCTGGGTTTTGGTGGAGGAGGTCCCAGGGTAAACAAGGAAGGCAGGGGTTTCTGCTTGGGGGTCGCTGAATTCTTGTCCCCCTTTTCCTTGTCTTGACTTTGGCTCCAGGGCCCTGTCGTGTCAGCTTCGAAGGGGTCTTCGAGAACTTGCCAGGAGGAGCCCCAGAAGCTGACTCTTCCTGAGTAATTTTACTCAGGAAGATGTTCTTAGCAGCGTCCATCTTCCTATCTTCTCTTTTCTCTTCAGTCTTGGGGTGGCTTCCGGGGGCCCCTCTGTTTGCAGCAGGTTTCAGAACAACTCCAGGAAAAGGAGATACTGACGTCTCACCTCCATGCTCTTTATTCTCTGGCTCTTCCCTGGCTGGTTTCAAAGGGCCAGACTTGGCCTTGGCTGCCAGCGGGGCCAGGGGCCCTCTCTGTGGAGCTGCAGTCTTGGTGGGGCTCTCATCTTCCTGGGGATCCTCTGTATTCATGGGTGGCTTCTGGCCAAAGACAGGTTTGGGGAAGAGGGGCTTGGGGTCCAGATCTTGTGAGGCTGACAGAAACTTGCCTTTCGCCCCAGCCAACTTTGACAAGACTTGTTTTGGTTCATTTTCCAGGGCTGGAGGCATTGACCCCGGCTTGGGGCCTGGTTTTAAGTCATGGTCTTGGTTTACACTGGGAAGCGAAGGTTTAGTCCCAGGAGGCCAGGGAAATGCAGGTTTGGCGTCTTCTTTTGGTAAGTTGATGGGCTTGGGGCCTACAGGTTTCAGAAATCCTGCTTTCACCTCGGAGTCTCTGGTGGCCGAGTTAGCCTGTGGTCCAAACCTGGGACTCACTCCCGTTGGCTTTAGAAATGGGGGCTTCGGCTCCTTGTCAGGCTTTTCCTCAGGAGAAGGCTTCACCCCCAGAGGTGGCTTGGGGGATCCAAACTTGGGCGAGTTGCTCAGTCCTGCAGGAGGGCTCGCATTTCCTTGGTTGTTGAACAAGTTCTTTTTGGCTTGGACTCCTGAAGGGGAGTTTTGTCCCGGGACCTTGAAGGGCCGGCTGTTGACGGAGACCTCCTCTGTGGGGTTGCCCCCTGTGTTAAACTTCGCCATGAGGGACTTCACATCTGCTTTTCCATCCTGCAAGCACAGGGAAGAAACACTCGCTGAGAGCCGAAGTCTCACTTGCACAATTTAAAATACTACACTTTAAAGGTTTCCTGGTTTGAGGCCTTCAGAGCCGCTGATTGGTTCGCGAGATATTGTAACATGTATCTTCCTCTATGGCAAAATAAGTTGTGAGACTTTCTTCAAAGGGGAGGGCTGTGATACACAGACTTCTTTTTTGGTTGTCTTAGACTGACTTGGTATTTTTTTGTTGTTGTTAAGTCACAACTCCTCTTTCCTTCTTTCCTCTCACAGTTTCTCTAGCTCTCTTGTGGGATTTACTCTGAACTTGGTATTTATCTGTTTTGTTGAACTTGAAACAAACGTGAAAGTGACTAACAAAGACTTCTTCCATATTTTACAGCTGAGGCCCTTAAAGAGAAACTGCGTTTCAAAAATGAAAGCAAGCTCTTCTGTAAATTTAGGTTGCATGCTTTATACAGCATAGCCACATTTGACATCTCTGTGGTTTGCGAGCCTGTTCTTGTTCATATGTATATTTAAGTCCATCTGCTTGCTCACAGGGAGATGTGGCAGAAAAACCCACTCATTTGTATATATAAGCAATAAAGTGAGTTTTGTTCTACTTATTGATACATATTTAGTGTAAATGATTCAGCTGGAACCAGACTAGCAGGCCGACTGCACTTGTTTTCAAGGGGTATAGAGTCTGGTGATGAGGAAGGGGCTGGAGACTCTCATTTCCAGAAGCTGGTTTCTCCAGTCGGCTGCTACCGTCTTTGTCCCTCTTGTCTAGAATCAGGGTGTTACGTAGGAAAGAGGGTGGGCTGTCACCTTCTCTGAGACTATAATCCTAAGTAACCTGGAAAAATTCATGGTGGGTTTTCTTTTTTCTCCCAAAAGCTGGGAGTTGAACTTTTGTAGTTCTTTCAGGAAATTGAGGAAAAAAAAAAAAATCACAGGTAACCATGACAGTTTCCATTTCTGTGCTTTAAAAATTCACCTAGAAAAGTTTTCTTATTTCCCACACTCACCTATCATTGCCACACACCCGCCTGAGCATATTTCTCTCTCAAGGCCCCACTCAGATACCAAGAAACCAGAGATCGTTTCTGGTTGGAAAGAACTGCTTTATCTTCTTAAGTCATGTAGCACAGAAGGCAATGTGATATACCCCCATGTTACTTTCTTTCATAATAAGAGCTACTGTTTAGTGTGTAAACACATGTGCTTGATTCTGAACCAGGCATGTTATCTATGTTGCCCTATGTCATTCTTTTGAAGGATGGCATTGTTTAATTCCATTTCATAGGGAAGAGGACTCAGGTTGAAACTGCAGAAGGATGTGATGGTAAGAGCATGGGAACTTGGTTGCAATCCGCGTTGATGCACAAGGCCTCAGTGATACAATCTATACAATGGGGATAATAGCGACTATCTGCCAGAATTGTTGTATGTGTTAAAGATGGAGTTTGTGAAGTGCCTCCATGACCCTCAGCCTGGGCTCAATGAAAGGAAACTATTCTTATTAGAAATGTTAAGTAGCATATTCAAGGGCTCACAGCCAGAAACTGCAAGGCCAGAGATGCAGATTCAGGTCTGTCTTGGGCTACAAAGTCCAGAAAATGTATCATTTTCCTTTGTATAGAACCCCTGTGGTTCTAATATATTTGGGGAATTGTTCAGGTTGACACTGAGCTGAATTCTGTGAATGGTGATTTTTAAAAGAAATGGTCCTTTCATTAAGAATTTCTCTCTGTACTAACCTATAATGTGTGTGTACTTGCAAGATGGGGGCTAGGAACCTGATAGGAGGAGAAAACCAAGTGGAAGTGGCATTTTCCAGGTTGATTTTACTCCTTTAATTTATTACCCTATATCCAAGATGCTGAGAATATCTTGCTTCTACCTTGCTTCCTTTGACTATTTTTTTAATCCACATGATTTTCTCAAATCCTCAAGCAATCCCTGGGTGTACAGGGAGGAAGACCAGAGAACCAGGGAGAATTTGGTTGCTGGAAGAGGGAACAGGTGAAGACAAGTTCTGCCTTTGCCTCCCGAGATCATAGCTATGGAAGATTTTAAGTCTTACACAAAATGCAAAAAGAATTATCAATACAAAAATTTCCTCAGTTTGCTTTCCTCTATTATGGGACTAGTAAAACCATGTCATAGGGCTGTTAGGAAGATAAAACAAATGAATATCTGTAGGACATTTTAAAGAGTATCTGGAACTTGGGAGGGTTTCCTATTTTTGCAAAGTAAAGCCTTGGAAATACATAGTTCACCTCTCTCACTGCTTTGATGACAGAACAGAAACCAAAGGATTTGAGTAACATCCTTTTCAGTCACAGTAACTTCACATCTTGGATTTTGGCTGGAGTGGGGGAGGGGTTGGGGGAAATTCACGAAACACACAAACCTCATTGTCAAACCCCATGCCCTGCTTTTACTTTAAAAATAAGGAAGTGGTTGATTTGGAATTGTAACTTAAGTCCCAGGTGCCAACCCAGACCCAGAAGGCAGTGTAACATCAGGGTTAATAGCCCTGGCTCTGAAATTACTGACTTGGGTTCAAACTTCGACCTGACTACTTATTGTGTGACCTAGCAAGTTACTTAACCTTTCTGAAACTCTATTTTCTTCATCTATAAAATGAGAATTGTAACAGTACCTATTCCTCATTGTTTCTTTTTTTTAAAAAAGGATTAAATGAGTTAATGCATGTAAATTTTCTTAGACCAAGAATTGCAACATAATATACTTTCTATGATTATCTGCCATTGTGTTTTTTTTCCTCACTCACTAGTCACATAACATCATTTTCTCCAAGTGACCAAATTCTGGTTACAATCATTAATGTTATGTCTTAATTTTATATCAATGTGACTGAAACCACCATACTGCTGGGTAACATTGTAAAGGTTATGATGTCTGAGTGTGGCTTACCTCCCCACCCCTCGCCCTGTGCCTCCCAAACTTTAACTGGTTGTTGAAGGACAAGGAAAGAAAGAGCCACAGATTAGCAACAGCCACAACTATTAATCTATCATATGGACTACTTAGGTTTAGAAGTTTTGGTTGTTATCACTCTTAGTAAGCTTAGCTAAAATTTCAACACCCAGGTTCACCCTTCACCTTAACAATAATAGTTGAATTTCTTCCTTAATAATAATGATAGAAAGGCAAAAATGGTTAAAAATTTTTTTTTTTTTTACATTCTCCCATATGGATTTCATTGTAGACTGAATATTCATTCCATTTTCTAGGGCTCTTTTTACTTTGAGAAATTTAAAAAGAGGATAAGAACAATGTATTCTATGATAAAGGGAAAAGTAATCCTGTTCTAAAACCTGACTCTCTAAACCCTCCTGCCCCAGGTCTAGGAGGGTCATATACCTGACTTAACAGTACAACACAAGTTTATGCTTATTGTTCTGGAATAATGATTAATAATTCTCCCTTTTATTCTCAAAATTGACCTGCTTTAAACAATAAATTGCATAGAGAGCTTATTCAACTCCTCTCTAGAGTCAGTCAACCACTGTTATCAGTTTCTTATGTATATTTCTAAGCTATGAATATATTGATAAAAATGTCTATAAATAAACACACATATATCTTTTCTGTCCCTATGTTTTGTACATGTGGGAAGCTCTGCTTTGCACTTTACTTTTTTCCTGTGTTACACATCAGCTCAGCAAGATAAACCATCAGTAGCCATTCTGATTGGTTCCTAAACGATTCTAGTTGTTAAATACTTTCAGTATCAATTCTGCTTTTTTCCCTTAACAATTGACATATCAGTGCCTATTATTTACACAGCTTTTTAAAGCCTTACTTTATTTGTTTTATAACAATTTTAGATTTATGGAAGAATTCAGAAGATAATACAGAGAGTTCTCACATAATTTACATCATTTCTCCTATTATTAACACCTTACATTAGTTTGCAGGACTTTTTAAACTTTTAATGACTTAAGGATCAGGCTTCTGCTTATCCTTAAGAAAAGATATTTCAGAATCTACTGTAGAAGATCTCAGAGTTTAAGATATTTTAAGTAAAAAAAAATTTCACCTCAAATTACTCAAAATTTATTTTCCAAAGTTATTTGATGTAATTTGCTATTTTTTTATCTGTTAATGTATTTGTGCAGCTTTTTCTCCACTTATGACGGGGTTTATCACAGCCGTTAGTTGCTAAGTCTTGTGCAACTCTTCTGCAATCTTATGGACTGTAGCCCGCCAGAATCCTCTGTCCATGGGATTTCCCAGGCAAAGATTCTGGAGTGGGTTGCCATTTCTCCTCCAGGGGATCTTCCTGACCCAGCGGTCAAACCCATGTCTCCAGCGGCTCCTGCATTGGCAGGCAGATTCTTTACCACTGAGCCACCTGGGAAGCCCTATGATAGCCCTATGATAGGGTTGCATCCCAATAAATCCATCATAAACTGAAAATACCTAAAGTAGAAAGTGCATATAATTCACCTTACCTACAGCACATTCTAGCTTAGCCCAGTCTCCCTTAAATGTGCTCAGAACCCTTACATTAGCTGTTAGTTGGGCTAAAGCATCCAACACAAAACCTGTTTTATAATAAAGTGTTGAATATCTCATGTAATTTATTGAATACCACACTGAAAGAAAAACAGGATGGCTGTCTAGGTACAGAGTGGTTGTACGTGTACTGGTGTTTAACCTTGTTTACCCTCCTGGTTGCTCAGCTGACTGGGAGCTCTGAGCATCACCTGAGTGTACAGCACCACATATCACTAGCCTAGAGAAAGATCAAAAATTAAAGTTTGGTTTCTGCTAGATGCATCATTATAATGTTGAACAATTTTAAATTGAACCATCTTAATTCAAGGGATGTCTGTACAATGTTTAGCCAAAACTACTACCCATTGCGCTATGTTACATAGATGTAATTGTAGAAATGCTCTTGATAGAAGTGAATTTCCTTCAGACCTCATATTTTCCCCTTCCTGAGAATTATACATCTTCACTGATATAAACTTAACATGTTTTCCACAGTCCCTGGGAAGATGCAAAAATACTTTAGCTACATCCTCTGAACTTCTAGTTAACAACTCCAGATTCCAGAAAATCTTTTTTGCTTTCAGCAACTTACATAAAGGCAGTGAATCAAGTACACTTATCAAAGACTGAGATGGCATTTAGGACAGACATCAAGAGATTACATATCAAGAAAATGTTTTCTTTTGTAGCTAGTTCATCTACATATTTTCATATGGAAAAATTAGTGATACCCTATCACTGTTATTGGTAACTGGGTTTTGCTTGGTTTTAAATATGTCTTGGATATTAGGTTAATCTAGTGGTTCTCAAATTGGGCAGTTTTTGCAATGTCTGCAAACGCCTTTGATTGAAATGGCTGACTGAGAAAGTGCTCTTGACAACTCATGAATAGAGGCCAAAGCTGCTGTTAACCATCCTACAATACCCAGGACTGACCCCTGAAACTAAGAATTATCAGTCCCAACAGTGCTAAGACTGAGAAGCTTTAAGCTAATCCTCTTACTCCTGGATTATTAGAAACATCTTACCAGAAAGCCTGTTTTTAATTTCTATAATGCAATACACTCTAAAACCTACAAAAAACTGTGGAGAAACTAAATAATACAAGAGACTATCACTAGATTGTTTTCAAAGTTTCTTGTCTCTCAAGTCTCATTTTTGTAAAGTTTCACTTGTAAAACACAAACAAAATAAAACACCCACAAATCTTGGGTAACTAATGGATTTAAAATAATTTTGAGGATTTCTTTGGTGATGCAGTGGATAAGAATCCGCCTGTCCCCTGTGCCAGGGGACACAGGTTAGATCCCTGGTTTGAGAAGATTCCACATGCCATAGAGCAACTAAACCTTGAGCCACAACTACTGAGCCTGCATGCTGCAACTACTGTAGCCCGAGTGCCTACAGCCTGTGCTCCTCAACAAAAGAAGCCACTGCAATGAGAAGCCTGTGCGCTGCAACTAGAAAGTAGCCTCTGGTCACCGCAACTAGAGATAGCCTGCATAGAGCAACTAAGACCCAGCGCAGCCAATAAATAATAAAACATAAAATAACTTTGAGCTTGATTTTGCTTCCTTAAGATGAGGTAGTGTCGCTTTTGTAATTAACTCATGAGGAAAATGAACCCCTATTATGGATGCCTTATTCTTTTCTAAACAGAGACCATGGAATAAGAGAAGAAAATGATTTTACTTGATTGCATATAATGCTTTTAATCATGAGGAAAGTTGGCAAATAACAATAGTTTATTCAAATCTTTCTCATGTCTCTGATTATCTTTGTTCTTTCTTTCATCTCTGATCAATTTCACCACGTATAGATTTTCTTTTTTTATTGCTATGTTGAGAAAACATATCATTGCTCAAACATGGTCTGAATTGTTGGTTCTACCCGTGGAACAAAATTAGTTACTACCACCGTCACTATTGCCCAGAACAGAACCCCGTATAGAGTGACATCAGAGGATAATATGAGTCTGAGAGGAGATGCATATGTAACGGGAAAGTATTCCAGGAAGTCAGCCTTACTCCTGCCCAGTGAAGAGAGAAGGAGGCAGATGAGGGGTGGTGCACTGCACGGGAGAGCCCAGCTCCTGCCGAAGTGATGGCTCATGTTGTTCAAATTTAGGATCCACTCAGCCCAGGCCTGACCAGAAGTATAGCAAAAAGACTGAAAAGACAGCACATTCTTCTATAAGCCAGATAAATTTACCACCCCCCAGGTAAGAATAGGCTGGTGAAAATTTGGATTAGACTCACGCAATTCAAACTTTCATAGAACAATAGTAGTATTTAGCCTCATTGATTTCTGTTGCTTAGATTAAAGAAAACAAAAATATATTCTTCATGACCAAGCCAAGCCCTCCCAAACTTCACACACACAAACACAGGCGCACACACACACACACACACACACACAGATAAGTTTTCTCTTTAAAGAGACTTGATCTGCTAGTAAACTTGGAAAAGAGAATTTTGGGGGGGGCAGTTAATTTAGTCTGAAAATAAAATGTCTTGCTGCTAAGTCACTTCAGTCGTGTCCGACTCTGTGCGACCCCATAGACGGCAGCCCACCAGGCTCCCCCGTCCCCGGGACTCTCCAGGCAAGAACACTGGAGTGGGTTGCCCCTTTTTGTTAGAAATTATATAATAAAATGACTTTCTTGTTTTTGATTGTCAAGATAGAGTTCATGGCAGCTGACTAAAAATATAGTACTTATGACACAGCTTCTCAAGATGGTAGATAGCAAGTTCCACAATAGACGTTAAAACTGAAGTAGTCTTTTCATCTCTGTTAACACTGTCTAAATATTTAGATGAATCATAATTTATGTATTTAATGTGTGTACTCTGTTTCCTTAAGGATTTGAAAAATCGGGGACCTGTTTTTTTTTCTCAAAAATGTTCCCCCTCTGTTACTCCCCACCCAAGTAAGCACTCCCAAATTTTCTGACACATTTCTTTTCATAATTGCTAATTTTAATTTATTTTTATTTAAATATTTAAAATATTTTCACAATGTGGTGTTGAAAAGTGAAACTTTAAGTCAGTTGTGTTTAACTCTTTGTGACCCCATGGACTGTAGCCCACTAGGCTCCTCTGTCCACGAGATTGTCCACGAGTTTGTCCACGCAAGAATATGGAGTGGGTAGCCATTCCCTTCTCCAGGGAATCTTCCTGACCCAGGGATCAGACTCAAGTCTCCTGCATTGCCAGAAGATTCTTTACCACTTGAGCCACCAGGGAAGGACCTAATGTTGTGTTGGTTTCTGCCACACAACAACACAAATCAGCCATAATTATATATACATAAACATACTGGCTGATGGGCTGAATTTGTTTGAATTTCTCTGTAATTGATCAGACAGATGATAGTAGGAGAAAAGATTTTCTTAGCTTCTTAAGGAGCATTGAACTCAACCATGATTCTGTTCTCAAAAGCTCCCTGTTTACTTCATGGCAAATGGGCTGTTATGGATTCCAGTTGGCTGAGCCTCTGATGCTGAAGGGAGCATCAAGCCCCTCTTTAACAGGATGTGGGAACATGTCTCTCACCACAAATTGAGTTCCTGGGGCAGGAGAGGGCTGCTACAGGCTGGTCAAAGCCCAGGGAGGAGGGGCTGGCAGCGGAAGAAGCAGTGGCAGCCCCCACTGTGACAACTCCTTACATTTTTGTCAGCGACTTGAGAAGGTGGAGAGGGAACGGTAGATGACCCACCTCAGCCTTGTGTTGTGAGGTATAATGTAGTAAGAAGGAAACAGCTGGCACGAGTGGGGTCTCTGGTAGCTGTGTGTGCCTGGCTTCCCTCCGGAGGCGAGACTGAGCAGCAGCTCGGCAGTAAACCTCTACAGATGCCACTGTGCGGCATCAATCCCTCTTCTGTGATCTCAGGCACCCGCTGCTCTGCACTCCTTCCTGGTTCCCACTGGGTTCTCCCTTCTGGGTTGAACTGAAGTAAGGGAAGCCAGGTCACTCAGCAATTGGTAAAGTTTAGCTGGCAAAGGCCCATCTCTCAAATGCTGAGTCACCTTGAACTCTCCAGCTATACTGATCTGTTCGGCTTTTGTGTTCCCTTTGTCCTGAAAGATCAGGTCTGAAAATCACCATCACTTTACAAATGAGAACCTTCAAACATCTTCCTGGTTATCTGACCAAATAGCTCCCGCATAAGTACAATTTTGTCTTTGGCATGGCTTCTGATGGCTTAACCATTAACGGATGAGGAAATTAAATATGACTCTTTAAGTATTTCTGAAGTTTGTTCTTCTGTAAATTTTTGACTTCTTGATGTTAGTGGAATGCTGATAGGATGTTGATAATAAACAGTTCTGAAACCATGGGTTAAAGCCGCCATACTTGGTGGTGGTTTCCTCACAAGTCGAGTCCAGCTCTTGCAACCCCATGGAGTGTGGCCTGCTAGGCTCCTCTCCTCTGTCCCTGGGATTCTCTAGGCAAGAATACTGGAGTGGGTTGCCATTTCCTTCTCCAGGGGATCTTCCAGACCCAGGGATCGAACCCAGAGCTCCTGCATTGCAGGCAGATTCTTTACTGACTGAGGAAACTTGGGAAGGCATTTCATGACCGTTTTGTCCCGTATTGCTAGGAAGGCTCGTTCCCAATTCTGAAGGTTTTGCTGATAGGCCACTCATTGCGCTATTACTGGACTAGGTCCTAATAGTCAAAGATCTCTGGACACCTGTCTTCTAGTTATGGTCCAAAAAAGTAAGATTCCCTCTCGTTGCATCTTCTCATATCTAGAGTTACACTATTATAATCATTGATCACATATCAAGCTACACATTTGATCAACTGCTTCAAGTTTAGTCAACATTATTTATTTTCGTTGGAGGCTCAGTCATACACTTGATAATACAAGAAACAATAATCTTGCAAAACAGGCAAAATGCAAATAATACAACTAACTACATTAACAGAATTATAAATAAACATTTCAGCCATGAGCTTCCTGCACCAAACCAGTTTTTTTTTTTTCCAAACCAGTTTTTTAAAAGATCGTCAAGAATAGGGAATGGATCACTTAAGGCAGAAATCTGATTTTTCATGTGGTTCATCAAATGTGTTACATTAAAGGATTCATCAGGTATGAAAACATAGCATTCAGTTTGAATTATGGCACAGGTACCTCCCTGAGATGCTGCAATGATGTCAACAGCTGAGGGTTTTGTAGTACCACCTTTCTCGTCATTGAGACCTCAGAGTTCAATAGGCTAATAGTCTGGTTACTATCATTTGAAGTTTGTTGAGTGAAAGTTGTTAAGGCTTCAATATGATCAATTACACCCTCCAATCCCACTGAAGTCATGAAAAATAGCTGCTAACTGATCATACCAGTAGAATACAGATGTCCTGATCATTGAGCTTGCATCAATGTTAGACTGGCTTGGTTATCTCTAATTTGTTATGTATATGACCTTGAGTTCATGGTAATCCCAGGCTACACCTTCCTATCCATTCCAGATGCCAACGCCATTAATTAAAACCACAAATCCACCGAGTTCCATATCAGTCACTCTCTCTAAGGGTAATAGTAGGCATAATTCACAAGGCACCCAGCCTAGTTTCATAATATTACTAGGTTGATTATTCTTAGAGGAGCTTTTAAACTTAAGTGACCATAGCTTGGTGTTAACCATATAGATCCATCCCATAATTGTGTGAGTTTTCCTTTTAGTAGACAAGAGGTTACAATTTTTGATTGAGACTTAGCTTGCCATTCTAATTGGAATTTGAGTGACCCTAAGAGAAAACTTAAATCTATGGCCAGGGTCAGAGCAGGTATTATTAATTGGCCAGGTGAGAGGATCCCATATAGTAATATCATGAATAGATGGAACAGGACTAAATTATTTTCTAAAATAAATTTGCTAGGGGCTATCCAGTTAGAGCCCTGAAGGGAAAAATCCACCAAGGTAATCCAGAAGTATTAGACACAGGTAATTGGCCACAAACCCAACAGTTGGATTGAGTTTTAAACTAGCATAGAATCATGTCCATGATAGAAAACATTTGATTTATAGGCAAAGGTCCAAGAAGTCAAGAAAACATTATAACTGATCATATGAATCAGGTCCAGCATCTTGAGCAAACTGTCTACTTCTAGTGTCATTTTCTTTTCATCTTAGCGTACTGCAGCTTCCTCTGATTAAAAAAAAAAAAAGTCCTTCCATCCAGGTAGGAGACAGGTCCTTAAATTATGTCTTTTTCTAGTCTTGGTCACAGGTCATGAGGCATCTGATCTTCATTCAAAGAGAGATTACTGAGATAAGCTTCAGAAACTAATTTAGAGTGTCCTTTAAAAATTCAGTTAAATTTTACATTAATACAGCATAATAGCAAAGAACTACCAGGAAATGAGTCTTAGTAGATACAGACTCCATTAACAAATTGGAATTTAACAATCATTGAAACATCTTTTTCTCCCTAAATTTACCCTTGTTTTTACCAAATATAACCGAATTAAGACTAGTTTGTTTGTGAAATAGGTGTTCAGTTCAGTTCAGTTCAGTTGCTCAGTTGTGTCCGACTCTTTGCAGCCCCATGAACTGCAGCACGCCAGGCCTCCCTGTTCATCACCAACTCCTGGAGTCCACCCAAACCCATGTCCATTGAGTCAATGATGCCATCCAACCATCTCATCCTCTGTCATCCCCTTCTCCTCCTGCTCTCAATCCCTCCCGGCATCAGGGTCTTTTCCAATGAGTAAGCTCTTCACATCAGGTGGCCAAAGTATTGGAGTTTCAGCTTCAACATCAGTCCCTCCGATGAACACCCAGGACTGATCTCCTTTAGGATGGACTGGTTGGATGCCCTTGCAGTCCAAGGGACTCTCAAGAGTCTTCTCTGACACCACAGTTCAAAAGCATCAATTCTTTGGCACTCAGCTTTCTTTACAGTCCAATTCTCACATCCATACATGCCACTGGAAACACCATAGCCTTGACTAGGTGGACCTTTGTTGACAAAGTAATGTCTCTGCTTTTGAATATGCTATCTCAGTTGATCATAACTTTCCTTCCAAGAAGTAAGCGTCTTTTAATTTCGTGGCTGCAATCACCATCTGCAGTGATTTTGGAGCCCCCCAAAATAAAGTCTGACACTGTTTCCACTGTTTCTCCATCTATTTCCCATGAAGTCATGGGACCAGATGCTATGATCTCAGTTTTCTGAATGTTGAGCTTGAAGCCAACATTTTTATTCTCCTCTTTCACTTTCAACAAGAGGCTCTTTAGTTCTTCTTCACTTTCTGCCATAAGGGTGGTGTCATCATATCTGAGGTTATTGATATTTCTCCCAGCAATCTTGATTCCAGCTTGGGCTTCCTCCAGCCCAGCGTTTCTCATGATGTCCTCTGCATATAAGTTAAATAAGCAGAGTGACAATATACAGCCTTGACGACTTCTTTTCCTATTTGGAACCAGTCTGTTGTTCCGTGTCCAGTTCTAACTGTTGCTTCCTGACCTGCATACATGTTTCTCAAGAGGCAGGTCAGGTGGTCTGGTATTCCCATCTCACTCAGAATTTTCCACAGTTTATTGTGATCCACACAGTCAAAGGCTTTGGCATAGTCAATGAAGCAGATGTTTTTCTGGAACTCTCTTGCTTTTTCGATGATCCATCGGATGTTGGCAATTTGATCTCTGGTTCCTCTGCCTTTTCTAAAACCAGCTTGAACATCTGGAATTTCACGGTTCACATATTGCTTAAGCCTGGCATGATGTCAATAAATTTGGCCTGATAATTCATGTAACCATAATTGATCATAGACTTTTTTTCTTTGCCGAAGCTTTTATAGCATCTCAGACTGAACTCTTAAAATAAAACCTTTCATAGCTAAGAAAGTCACACAAAAGGCTGATCACAGATTTCACCTTTCACCTAACAGATCTAAGTGGATTCTGCCCTTCTCAAGGTCTCCAAAATTCCTTGAGATTTCTGTAGCTGTTAGCAATATAACTTTCCTAACTTATCTGATAAAGTTACTAGAAGCAGAGTTTGCAATTTCTGGAGGGGTCAGATAGAGAGAAAAGATAAATGTTTCAATTTTTTTCTAAAGTATAATTTTACCAAATTATTGTCATAATTAGTTTGAAGGGAAGGTTTTTCTTACACCTGGAAAACACAGATTCAAACCAGCAATTTTTCATATAGAAACCATAAAATTAGCATGTTCGCCAGTTCATTCAGTCCTTTTGCTAACCTTTGTGAAGTCACCAGGTTTTCCATTAGAATCCTTAATTACTTACCCAGTTCAGAAATTTATATTTATCCAAACGTCCTTTTTATAAATCTTCTTGAAGAGGAAGCATTTTTGCGAAACTTGGTTAAGTGCTGTGACAACACTTTAAGATAGTAGCTAGAATTATGATGGATAACATTTACCAAGATATATCAGAACTTTAGGAACTCCATATAGTTTTAATATACCTAAATTAGTAACGTTTACCATAGAATATAACCCAAGATTTATTACTCACTTAACAATAGTTCCCGTGTGACTCTGCATTCAATATGAATCTAGGGAAACATTTCTCTTTGGGATGTCTCAGGGGCCCTCTGAAGCATCCCAAAGTTGGCTAGAAGCCAAAAGTGCTTCATTAGAATCATTTAGGAAGTTTTGTCTACAAATATCAAAAAGGCTTAGAACATTCAGTCAGGTAGGATTATAGGTCACTGTGAAACAATAACTATTCTACAATGAAGGATTTCAGAACAGATCATTTAAGAGAAAAAGAACTTAAATCTATTACCAAAGCAGTTCACTATCTGAAGATAGAGAAAAGCCAAATTTAAGCTTTTGTACCAGCTTACTTTTAACTTCATTTAAAAGTCAACTTAATTAAATTTATTTTAAACTTAGTCCTAACCATGCACAAAATTTTTTTCTCAGGGTCTGCTTTCCACAAATCTTATCACTTTCTGTACCCAATACTTTGTTCTCCCATCCTGAAACAGCCACCTGTAAGTCAGACCTACTTGCTTTTCCCTTCATAAAATGCAATTCCATTCCTCATACCTTCTTTGCTGAAAACACACATCCTACTTTCCTTAAGCAACCAAAAACTGACCTTTATATTAGCATTCTGTAGATTGGTGAGCATAAATACCAGTGATTATTTCCAAAAACCTTTTCTTTCTTAGAGAGAACATTTTAGGAAGGCATCAAACATTATTCATTAATAGTCCCAAATCTCTTTAGTTTTTCTGTAGGGGGAAATTAGTGTTCAGTGATAAATGCTTCAAAATCTTATTTTATTTGGAAATGACCTAGAATTCAATAGACTCCCATCACTTAGTTTAGGATAGCCCTTCCTTAGAATTTCAAGTTATCCCAATCTAGAGAGTATTTTAGACAGACATTCCTAAAGCATAATTATTCTTAATAGAATTTATCTAAAAGTTCACCTCATTTACATTTTTTAGCAGTTTTTTTACTTAAGGATTTTCCTTGCTGACAAAGTTGTAACAGATATAATAATATTTAACTTACATTAAACCTAGACACAATGAAAATACTCTGCTTAACGTTAATGTTAGTGACTCTTAGATATGTATATATTTGTTAGATTAACAAATAAACATTAATGTCAGATATTTAATACTTGATATGCCAGCAAATTTGGAAAACTCAGCAGTAGCCATAGGACTGGAAAAGGTCAGTTTTCATTCCAATCCCAAAGAAAGCCAATGCCAAACAATGTTCAAACTACCACACAATTGCACTCATCTCACACACTAGCAAAGTAGTGCTCAAAATTCTCCAAGCCAGGCTTCAACAATAGGTGAACCATGAACTTCCAGATGTTCAAGTTGGATTTAGAAAAGGCAGAGGAACCAGAGATCAAATTGCCAACCTCCGCTGGATCATGGAAAAAGCAAGAGAGTTCCAGAAAAACATCTGCTTCTGCTTTATTGACCACACCAAAGCCTTTGACTGTGTGAAACACAACTGTGGAAAATTCTGAAAGAGATGGGAATACCAGACCACTTGACCTGCCTCCTGAGAAATCTGCACGCAGGTCAAGAAGCAACAGTTAGAACTGGACATGGAACAGCAGACTGGTTCCAAATTGGGAAAGGAGTACATCAAGGCTGTATATTGTTACCCTGCTAATTTAACTTATTTGCAGAGTACATCTTGTGAAATACTGGGCTGCATGAAGCACAAGCTGGAATCAAGATTGCTGGGAGAAATATCAATAACCTCAGATATGCAGATGACACCACCCTTACAGCAGAAAGTAAAGAACTAAAGAGCCTCTTGATGAAAGTGAAAGAGGAGAGTGAAAAAGTTGGCTTAAAGTTCAACATTCAGAAAACGAAGATCATGGCATCTGGTTCCATCACTTCATGGAAAATAGATGGCGAAACAATGGAAACAGTGGCTGACTTTATTTGGGGGGATCCAAAATCATTGCAGACAGTGATTGCAGCCACGAAATTAAAAGGCGCTTACTCCTTGGAGAAAAGCTATGACTAACCTAGACAGCATATTCAAAAGCAGAGACATAACTTTGTCAACAAAGTTCCATCTAGTCAAAGCTATGGTTTTTCCAGTAGTCGTGTATGGATGTGAGAGTTGGACTGTGAAGAAAGCTGCACGCCGAAGAATTGATGCTTTTGAACTGTGGTGTTGGAGAAGACTCTTGAGAGTCCCTTGGACTGCAAGGAGATCCAACCAGTCTATCCTAAAGGAGATCAGTCCTGAGTGTTCATTGGAAGGACTGATGTTGATGCTGAAACTCCAGTATTTTGGCCACCTCATGCGAAGAGTTGACTCATTGGAAAAGACCCTGATGCTGGGAGGGATTGGGGGCAGGAGGAGAAGGGGACGACAGAGGATGAGATGGCTGGATGGCACAACCAACTCGATAGACGCGAGTCTGAGTGAACTCCCGGAGTTGGTGATGGACAGGAAGGCCTGGCGTGCTGCGATTCATGGGGTCGAAAAGAGTGGGACACAACTGAGCGACTGAACTGAAGTGAACTGAACTGAGTGCTCAAATTGGCCCTGATAACAAGGGTAGATTGGTCCCAACAGGGATTGTTCTTCTGGGGAAACGAAGGGTCTTAGTTTGCTTAGCCCCAGGCTGTTGCTTATAGGAGAAAAGTCCTGGACATAAGGGAACTTCAGTCCATTTCCCTATCCTGTGTCAATAAAAATCTGATATTTTAAGTCATTTTTCTTGTCATTGGATCATAGCTACAGGTTGACCAGTCATTTGAAATTTTTTTCCAAGAGGTTCCCAGGTGGAGTGTAGAACCTTAGAGGAAGCACTTCCCATATAAGCTCAAGCAGTTTGTACCAGATGTCTGCATGCTCAAACCAAACCAGAACCTCACCAGCCAGGAGTCACACTCCAAATAAAATAATTAGGCAAAAGGATGCCCAGAAATCAAAAGCCAAGTGGTAAGAGTGCCCTCAAAAGATGGCAAAGTGATTGCCCAAAAATCAAACGTCAAATGGCATAAATGCCAAATGTGATTCCCAGTCCCACTAGACCTGTGACCTGGCAGAGTCAGTGCTAGCAGCCTTTTTTGGTTCTGATATAGTTTCAAGCAATTTCTTGTTGGTTTCCTGCAAAGAAGTTACTCTATAGTTTCCTTTCTTATACACTTCTAGATACCAAGCAAAGTAGTATGGCCAGCCTTTTCTAATCGTGGGCACAAAAATACCAATTTTGGAATATCAAAAGAGCCCCAATTTGGCCATTTTAGGTTGAGGACTCTTTCAGTATAATTTCCCCAATTAACTAGGTCCTTGCAAATACCAGCTCCATAAGTACTGTACATGAATCTGGCTGGAATATTAGTCCGCAGTTGGCTTTCTGACACCCCTCTGTTTCTGTGTTTGAGATTCTGCTTTCCACTTTAAGCTGAATTTGTCAGGGATAAAAACCACTAGTGAAACTGTGTGGTGGGCCTGTATGCTGCTTGTGAGCTGAACTCCTCCAGGAGTCACCTCAGAGTCGTTTTAGCCCCTCTCATGTGTCTTAGACTCTGCCTCCAGCACTCTAAGATGCTCAGGTCGCTGAATGGCCAGTTCTTAGGTGCGACCCCCAGACGAGCAAGTATTTTAATTAATAGGTGAGTTTCCCTATGGAACCACTGTTCTGTACAAGGACTAGGCCTTCACCACTCCCATAAATTTCTCAGTTACCTGAGAAAACCACAGCTGCCCAGTAGAAGCCTTGCCCCTTTTCTTCAGAGCAAAGCTCTCACATATTCTCATGTTTACCCCAACAAAGCCTATAAAGGCAGTCTAATTGAGGGAAAGTGTCAGATCAGCCTCTTACCTAACCACTCAGCCAAGTGATCCCTACAACGGAACAACCTCGGCGTCTTTCAGCTGAGCCCTGGGTATTCCTCAGTTTTTTTCAGTTGATGCCCTCTGCCCCAGGGCCTTTTCACTGGGTGGGTATTCTCTGGCGTCTTTCAGCCAGTCTCCCACCCAGTATCTTTCTACTGTGTGGAAATTTCTTAGTATTTTTCAACTGAGCCCGAGTCGTGTCTAGATCATGAGTGGGTATACCCCGGATATTTCACCCGGGCCCTCTCCACTATCTTTCCAACTGGAAGTGGGCAGGTAACCTGCTCCACAACCAAATAAAACTCAGAATCTCAACCAATACAGGAGATTCGAAAACCAGGAGAGGCTTACCCGAATTCGTCTGCACTCCCCGGGGAGGCGGATGGGCTCAAAGGGCCACCGCTGGTACCAAGGCTCTGGTTCCTCGTGGAGGTCAGTTGAGCAGGGACATCCACTCTGGGTCCTTAGTTGGTTGTCATAACTATCTACTAAAAAAGTTGCACTACTTGAGAGTCGTGAGGTGTTTTATTTGGGGCAAAATGACTGCAGCCCAGAAAGCAGCACCTCAGATAGCTCTGAGAGACTGCCCCAAAGAGGTAGTGGGGGAAGGTCAGTATATGATTTTGTTGAAGGCGGAGTTCAATGCTACCAAGTGTTTACTTTACAAGAGGTTTTCTCCTAGTCACAAGGATCTGATTTCATCGTGAAGAGATTTAGTGCTTTTCTGAGTGATTAAAATGTTAGTCACTCAGTCGTGTCCTACTCTTTGCAGCCCCACGAACTGTAGCCCACCAGGCTCCTCTGTCCACAGGATTCTCCAGGCAAGAGTACTGGAGTGGGTTGCCACTCCCTTTCCTAGGAGATTTACCCAACCCAGGGATCAAACCCTGGTCTCCTGCATTTCAGGCAGATTCTTTACCATCTGAGCCATCAGGGAATCATGTCAAATTCCCCTATAGGTAAGGACTGGGAACATAAAACCTGTTCCTGAAAATATTTCCCTGATAGCTCAGTTGGTAAAGAATCCGCCTGCAATGCAGAAGACCTGGATTCAATCCCTGGGTTGGAAAGAATCCCTGGAGAAGGGAAAGACTACCCTCTCCAGTATTCTGGCCTGAAGAATTCCATGGACTCTTTAGTCCATGGGGTTGCAAAGAGTCGGACATGACTGGGCGACTTTCACTTCAGACTTGTCCCACCAGGTTCCCTGCAGCACAGATGCCTCACTCCACATGAACTCCTTCAGGGGCTGTTGAAGGTCAACAGCTGAGCAGCACACTAACAGTCTTGGGTTCAGGGTCTGCACACTCAGCCATGGCACTCCTCTGCCAGATATGATGTGTAGAGCGCCTGCTGTGTGGAGAAGGGGAGGGAGGGCCTGGGAACTTCCTGGGGGCTCCCTATGGAGAGCAGCACTCTTCACCTAACTGCACCTCTGAGGACCAAGGCTCCTCCTGTGGAAGCAGGCACCTGCTCCTGTCCTCATCTCTTCTTCCCTCATACCCCACCCCACCTCCCACCCCAAGTTGGCTCCCAGATTCAGGATCTAAAAGGCCCCGAATAGGTGTGAATGGCCATGCAGGAGGAAGCTGGATCCAGGTGCTGATCACAAGGAGGCAGGTTAGGTCCATCCATCTTTAGTCCCCCTCACTGAGCATTTGCTGGGCCTTTGCTCTGCACCCAGCTCAGGAAGAGGTACAGAAACGAGTGAGACGTGGTCCTGAGCTCAGGGGCTACCAGCATCTCAAGGGAGGCAGCTGGTGCAAGTCAAGCAAGGCAGCAGCTTCAGAGACTCACCAGGACTGAGACCTGGGTTCCAGCCCTAGTTCCCTCCCAGTGTACGGCCACCTCCCCAGACCGGACCTGGCCCATTTTAGATGGGGAACGAGACCTCTCAGCATCCATTCTCTTTAGCTACCCTCTTATCTGCCCAGCTACCCACCTGGGGCCTGACTTCTGTGGGCCTTGCTGGGCCCCAAACCCCTCTGGATCCCTCTCAGCATTCCTGGGTAACCAAGTTAAGACAAGAAAACCATAGAAATAAAGGTTACCTTCATATAGCCCTTCACAGTTTACAACCTGTTTTTTGTTTTTGTTTTTTAATACAACATAATTTATGTCCACGTGCTGTAGTTAAAGCCCAGAGAGATTCGTCCCCATCTTGTCAGTGAGGACACCAAGGACTCCGGAGCACTGGGCCACAGGTATACTATGAGGATGAAATGGGACAGGCAAAGGGCCGAAACAGTGCTGGGACAGCCTGGCACTCAGCGTCCTCTCCCTTCTGGAAATCCAGACATCTAGGCTTTGGAGAAATGTACACAAATTCTCTGCAACTTTGTGCAAGCTCTTGTGCTTTTCTGGACCTCGGCTGCTTGAACTTGACTCTCTTCTTTTTTGGCCGCACTGTGAGGCCTGTGCGATCTTAGTTCCTCGACCAGGATCCAAACTTATGCCATCTGCATTGGGAGGACAGTCTTGGCCACTGGACCGCCAGGGAAGTCCCTCATCTCAGCTTTTTCTGTTGTTCATTTATCCGGTCTTTTACCATCCAACAAACATTTCTGAAGCTCCTTTTTTAGGCCTGGTACCATCTTGGCACTGGAAATCCAAGTGATGGGCACCATAGACCTGGAGCCTGCTCCTAGCCCTCAGGCTCAGGAAGGATGGTGCTATATGAATAGTTACATGGGGGCTGAGTGCTCAAAGGATAAGCTGTCAGCCTGACTTTGACTGAGTTTGTGGTTTAGAGATGGCCTCCTTGATATTTTAAGCCAACACCCACAAATGAGCTGGAGGTGGCCTAGTAAAACTGTGGAGGGAAGAGTGTTGCCATGGCAACAGCCAGGTATAGCAGTCCAGAGATGGGAGACAAGATATTTGAGCTTCAATGCTCAAAGTACAGTCTGTGGACCAGTAGTCTGGGCATCACTGGGGAGCTTGGTAGGTGTCTTAGGCCCCACCTCAGATCTCCTGAGCAGAACTTGCATTTGAACAGTTCCTGGGAGGTTTGTGTGCACACTGATGTTGGAGAAACAGGAGTGGATGGAAGCTAGATATTGAGGGAGAGAGACTTGAGGTGAGATGGCAAAGTTTGCCAGGCCTGGTCCTACAGGACCTCACAGACTATGGGCAGGCATTCGGATTGGATTCTCAGGGCTACGGGAATTTTGATTTTTTAACAGAAGTGACAGGATCAGGTATATGGAACCGTCACTCTAGCAGCTATGTGCTAAATGGACTTTGAGGGGAGCAGGGCTGCGGTATAAAACAGGAGAGACCCCTCTGATGCCAACTGTCTTCGATGGCGCAGGAGCTCATAGCGACCCCACCCACCCTCCATTCCACTCAGTGATCAGAGAGCCTGGCCTGCTCTTCCCAGTCTGCTTCTCATTCAAAGTTCTTGACTCCCTTCTGGCCTGAACTCTCCCAACAGGCATCACACAGCCACTGGAGGCGTTAACTGAGTACATTTAAAAGACAAAAATAACAATTCTCAGCGCTTTATGGGTGCCTTGAGATAGACCAACTTACGTACTTCTGGTAGGAATATGAGTTAGATGAATTTTTCTAACAGTACTTTGATAACGTGGGCTCTAAAAATGACCCTGCAGACTTCCCTGGTGATACAGCGATTAAGAATCTACCTGCCAGTGCAGGGAACATGGGTTCCATCCTCGGTTCGGGACTAAGCTGATGCGCCGCACTGAGCCTGCGTGCTGGAACACCGGAAGCCCATGCATCTAGAGCCTGCGCTCTGTAACAAGAGGAGCTCTGCAGGGCGAAGCCCACACAGCAATGAAGAGTAGCCCCTGCTTTCCACAACTACAGAAAGCCCGCTCCCAGCAATGAAGCTCCAGCGCAACCAAAAATAATTAATTAAAAACAAAAAGACCCGCCATGGCCCTGATTCAGATTCCTCAAGTCATGGTAAAAAAATACCCAGAAAGTCAGAATAAAATATACATCATTATCTGTTAGTAACAAAAATTCAGAGATTACTGAGGCTTCCTAAAAATTTAAGAGTCTCAGGAATGGCAGAGGAGTGGCTGACTGGGACAAGGTGACTGCTCTCAATCAGGGCTTTTACAGCTCTTTTCTTTTTCATGAAAAGATGGTGAAAATGTGTCAAAATTGAAAGAAAAAGATTAAAACTATAAATGCTGAGTGGTCTCAACTGTGGAAAAACCATACATAGATAAAAATGGAAGAAAATACATCAAAAAGTGAACTATGATGGAAATGGGGGTGAATATTTCCCTTTATCCTTTTCTGTATTTTCCAATACTCTATAAGTGTGTAATGCTTTGATGATGAGAAAAATTGCTTTAAAAAGTTTCTCTGTCCAATGGAACAGGCGATGTCATGGTCCTGGAGGCAGACATCACATCAGAAGGGCTCGGCACAGTCAACGAGACAGGAGTCCCCATCATGGCGCACCCCCCAGCCATCTACAGCGACAACACCCTAGAGCAGTGGCTGGAGGCTGTGCTGGCCTCGTCCCAGAAGGGTAAGGACTTCTCTCAGCCCCTCCCCAGCTGCCCACCCCTCTGGTCCTCAGGCCACATGGGCAGGGGTCCCTCTACTAGGAGACAAGTCCAATGACTGTCAGGAGTTGCTCTTGCCTTAGCTTTCCAGAGGATAAAGCATCTGCCCACAATGCCAGAGACCCAGGTTCGATCCCTGGGTCGAGAAGATCCCCTGGAGAGGGAAATGGCAACCCACTCCAGTACTCTTGCCTGGAAAATCCCATGGATGGAGGAGCCTGATAGGCTATAGTCCATGGGGTTGCAAAGAGTCAGACACGACTGAGTGACTTCACTTCACTTCACTAGAGGCCTGGGCTCAGGGAAGATGGGTGAAACAAGGGATGTAAACGTGTAGGGTAAGCTGCAAAGGGCCAGACATGAGCATTCAGGCTCTGGATCCATGGAACTGGATACAACATGCTCAAAGCCAATTCCACCTTCCCCTCTCCTGTCTCTTTGCCAGTTCCTGTCAGAATCCAGGCATCACCCTAATGCCTCTCCCTCATCCCCTGCCTCTACTCAGCTGCTGCATCTGCCAACTCTAACTCTGAAGCCTTCCCCCGATCCAGTCCCACTCACATCATCTTTCTCCTGGACCTCCTTATTCATTGGCTTCCTGCCTCCAAACTTAGCCCCTACCCGGGTGAGCTTTCCAAAATGCTAACCGTCGTGTCACTCCCCTGCTTTAATCCTCCATGGCTCCCTATGTTATCAACATACTATGATCCCCCTGGCCTGGCTTTCTAAATTCTCTAATTCTTCAGCCTGACTCTGTGCTTTCAGGCTTCGGTGGCTTAGGACCCTCTGAGCCTGCCTGTCCAAGAGTCACAGTCCCTTTTCATCAGATGCTTGACAATACCTGCACCAGCCCCAAGTCCCAAGCCCTTAGCCATCATTTGCTTCTTCCCCTTGGAGATGAGGGATGGAAGATTACTCCTACATGGGCTAGTCTTTCTCTCCAGGAGAGCTCCGCCTGTTTGAAGCCTTCTTCACACCCACCCAGAATTCCGTCCCTGTCTTCCCTCCCACCCCTGACACACACAGCATACCTGCTCTCTCTGTCCCAGGAAGTCATGTCTTCTGTTTCCTTCTTCCTTGAGCACAAGGGACCAATTTCCCAAGCCCTTGGCCCTCTCCCCACAGGCATCAAACTAGACTTCAAGAGCATCAAGGCTGTGGGCCCCTCCCTGGACCTCCTTCGGCGGCTGACAGAGGAGGGGAAAGTTCGAAGGCCTGTGTGGATCAATGCCGACATCCAGAGGGGTCCCAATGTGGGCATCTCAATAGAGATCAATGCCACACAGTGAGTGTTTGCCTCTCTGCTCCAGCTTGTCCAGTCTGTTTCTTTCAACATCTGGTACAGCAGGTGCGCAGGGGACCTTTGCTGAGTTTGCCTCCAGCCACACCAAGTCGTCTGACCTCTGAGCCTTCACACATCCTATTCCCTCTGCCTTGAATACTCTTCCACCATTTCCTGGTGAACCAGCCATTACCTGCCCCAGAAACTTCCCTGACGTCCAAGGCTGCTGAGGACCCTCTCTCACACTTTCTCCTAACAGTCCTGATTTCACTGGGCTCTCACTGTCAAATTATGAACTTGCGCCCTACTAGAATGTTTATTCGGGGAAGGCAATGGCACTCCACTCCAGTATTCTTGCCTGGAAAATCCCATGGAGGGAGGGGCCTGGTGGGCTGCAGTCCATGGGGTCGCTAAGAGTCTAACACAACTGAGTGACTTCACTTTCACTTTTCACTTTCATGCATTGGAGAAGGCAATGGCAACCCACTCCAGTGTTCTTGCCTGGAGAATCCCAGGGACTGGGGAGCCTGGTGGGCTGCCGTCTATGGGGTCACACAGAGTCGGACACGACAGAAACAACTTAGCAGCAGCAGCAACAGAGTGTTTATTCCTGGACAGCAAACAGTACCAGGGCAACCCTTTGCCTGCTAGAAAAGTCTATAAAGCACCAACTCCTTCCCCAGCCTCCCCCGCCCACCCCACAAACCTGTCTCTTAT